>LR812522.1:43599266-43987334 GCA_903798195.1 Danio kyathit | reverse complement strand
CAAGCTCCGCACCGCAACCGACTATGCTCTTCGGACCACTAAGTCCGCTGCGTGTGCGCTGGGAAGGTCAATGGCCACATTAGTGGTCCAGGAGCGCCACCTCTGGCTAAACCTGGCAGATATGCGCGAGGTCGACAAAGTTCGCTTTCTTGACCCCCCCATATCCCAGGCCTGTTCGGCGACACCGTCGGTGAATTCACCCAGGAATTCAAGGCGGTGAAAGAGCAGTCTGATGCGATGGGTAATGTCATCTATCGGCGGGATCGTAACACCGCTCCGCCCCGCCGAGCCACCCACATCTGCTGCTCCTCGCCGAGGGCGTCCGCCTGCGAGAGCTGCCCCGCCCCCGCCTGCGCCTCCGGCGAAGCGGCCGCGTCGAGCACCTCGTAAGCCGGCCGCCCCCCCCTGCCCAGGGCGCCGCTAAGTCCGGTAAACGGACCGCGAAGCGTCCCTGAGACAGGCCATCCGGAGAAGAGGGAATGTGCTTTTTCCCCGGTGGAGGGCCGGGCTCCATTTCCAACGGCACTTTTCAGTGCCACGAAAATCTCAATGAAAGAGCACTTTTCCAATTCTCCGGATGTGACAGCCCGAACTCTGCCAGTCCGGGACGCTATGCCTTCTGGCTCGCAGGTTCGGTGCATTTCGCCAATGGCTCACAGGACCTGGGAGGACGGTCTCCTTTCTCCACTCCTCAAGCCCCCTCTCCGGAGTTCGGGAGCGAGGTGAGTGTGACTCTCTTATCTCCAGCTCATCCGCGGGACCCCAGCACTTCCCGGATCAGCCCTCCCACTCCGCGCTGCCCCACTGCAGGTACGTCATCGATTGTAGCGATGAGTCCATTAGCGAGGGCTCTGCCTGCCTGGTTAGCGCGGGCCAGCCCCTCGCGGTGGCTCATACGCACAATCAGACTCGGCTACACAATTCAGTTTGCGAAACGGCCCCCGAAGTTCACGGGCGTGTACTTTACCAGGGTCAGCCCCAGGTCCGCCCCTGTCTTGCGAGAGGAGATTGCTGTCCTCCTGGCGAAGGATGCAATCGAGCCGGTCCCTCCAGCCGAGATGAGGAGCGGGTTTTACAGCCCGTACTTCATCGTACCCAAAAAGAGCGGTGGGTTACGGCCAATCCTAGATCTGCGCGTTTTGAACCGCTGTCTGCACAGGCTCCCGTTCAGAATGCTCACGCAGAAGCGCATCCTCCGGTGCGTTCGTCCTCAGGATTGGTTTGCAGCGATAGACCTGAAGGACGCATACTTTCATGTCTCCATCCTTCCCCGCCACCGTCAGTTTCTGAGGTTTGCGTTCGAAGGCCGAGCTCGGCAGTACAAAGTCCTCCCCTTCGGGCTCTCTCTGTCTCCGCGGGTCTTCACCAAGCTCACGGAGGGTTCCCTAGCGCCCCTTCGGCTCGCGGGCATCCGCATACTCAACTATCTCGACGACTGGCTGATTTTAGCTCACTCTCAGGAACAGTTGACTGTGCACAGAGACAAGGTGCTGCAGCACCTCCATCTGTTGGGGTTTCAGGTCAACCGAGAAAAGAGCAAACTCGCCCCCGCGCAGAGGATCTCTTTTCTCGGGTTGGAGCTGGACTCGGTCACCATGACAGCGCGCCTCTCCGGAGAGCGCGCTCAGCTAATGCTGAACTGTCTGAGAGAGTTCGACAGAAAAAAAGTGGTCCCACTGAAATTCTTTCAGAGGCTCCTGGGGCATATGGCATCCGCGGCCGCTGTCACGCCGCTCGGGTTACTCCATATGAGACCACTACAGCACTGGCTTCACGATCGAGTCCCCAGACGCGCATGGCACGCATGCACACACCGGGTCTCTGTTACTGCGCTGTGTCGCCGCGCCCTCATCCCCTGGAACGACCCCTCGTTCCTACAGGCCGGAGAGCCTCTAGGACAGGCGTCCAGTCATGTTGTTGTCTCAACAGATGCTTCCAGCACGGGCTAGGGGGCCGTGTGTTGCGGGCATGCAGCCGCGGGCCTGTGGAAGGATACCCAGCTGCATTGGCATATCAATCGCCTAGAGCTGTTGGCAGTGTTCCTCTCTCTCCGCCGTTTTTTACCGGTGCTGGAGCGACAACACATGCTGGTCAGGACGGACAGCATGACGACGGTGGCATATATCAACCGTATGGGGGGTATCCGCTCTCGCCGTATGTCTCAGCTCGCCCGCCGTCTGCTCCTCTGGAGTCATACGCGGCTGAAATCGCTGCGCGCCATTCACATTCCAGGTGAGCGCAACCGTGCAGCCGACGCGCTCTCACGGCAGCTCTTTCGTCCAGGAGAATGGAGACTCCACCCCGAGTCGATTCGGCTGATATGGGTGCGATTCGGGGAAGCCCAGGTCGATCTGTTTGCTTCCCCCGAGAACGCTCATTGCCAGTGGTTTTTTTCCCTGACCGAGAGCTCACTCGGCACGGATGCACTGGCTCACAGCTGGCCTCGGGGCATGCGCAAATATGCGTTTCCCCCAGTGAGCCTGCTCGCGCAGCTCTTGTGCAAGATCAGGGAGGACGAGGAACAGGTCTTGCTAGTTGCGCCTCTCTGGCCCAACCGGACTTGGATGTCAGAACTCTCACTCCTCGCGACGCCCCCCCCCCCCGGCAGATCCCTTTGAGAGAGGACCTACTCTCTCAGGGACAGGGCACCATCTGGCACCCTCGCCCGGATCTTTGGAACCTCCACGTGTGGTCCTTAGACGCGAGGAAGACTTAGGTAACCTACCTATGGCGGTGGTTGATACCATCACTCAGGCGAGAGCCCCCTCAACGAGGCGCGCGTACGCCCTGAAGTGGAGTCTATTCACTGAATGGTGCGTCTCTCGCAGAGAAGACCCCCGAACTTGCCAGATCAGCGTTGTGCTTTCTTTTTTCCAAGAGAAGCTGGAGAGCAGGCTGTCGCCCTCCACACTCAAGGTTTACGTGGCTGCCATCTCCGCTCGCCATGACGCGGTGGCTGGCAGCACCGTGGGAAGGCATAACCTCATCATCCGGTTCCTCAGAGGCGCTAGCCGAATTAATCCACCCCGCCCCCCTCTCATGCCCTCTTGGGATCTCGCCCTCGTTCTCACGAGCTTGCGCACAGATCCATTCGAACCACTCGACTCAGTATCTTTAAGATTTCTGTCCCTGAAGACAGCTCTGCTGGTCACGTTGGCTTCTATCAAGAGGGTTGGGGACCTGGAGGCATTTTCGGTCAGTGACTCGTGCCTAGAATTCGGGCCGGCTAACTCTCACGTTGTCCTGAGACCCCGGCCTGGATATGTGCCCAAGGTTCCTATCACACCATTTAAAGACCAGGTAGTGAGCCTGCAAGCGCTGCCCCCGGAGGAGGCAGACCCAGCCCTTTCATTACTTTGTCCAGTTCGCGCTTTGCGAATCTATCTGGACCGCACTCAGAGCGCCAGATCATCTGAGCAGCTCTTCGTCTGTTACGGTGGTCGGCAGAAGGGAAGTGCCGTATCTAAACAGAGGTTGGCCCACTGGATAGTGGATGCCATCTCCCTCGCTTACCAGAGCCAGGGCGAGCCGTGTCCCCCAGGGGTTTGAGCACACTCCACTCGGAGCATAGCATCCTCTTGGGCGTGTGCACGCGGCGCCTCTCTAACAGACATCTGCAGAGCTGCGGGCTGGGCGACACCTAACACATTTGCAAGATTTTACAATCTGCGAGTGGAGCCGGTTTCCCCAAGGGTATTAGGTAACCCTTGGTGATTGAGGAAACAACTCGGTGAAGGTGTTTAAATACGCTTGCTGCGCCATTCTTTCTAACACGGAGATACATGCGCTTATTCACTCTGTCAGTAAAGTTCCCCGCTGGCGAACCCTGCAGAGATTCCTCCGCGGCCCCCAGCATCTGGCTCAACGGAGGAGTCAGACGCTGGCCCATTATGTTGTAGGTCTGCCCGCTGGTCAGCCCGCGTTCTGGGTATAGGTGCCTGCTATGCGCGATCCCCACTAGGCGATCCCATACGCTTATACTGCCACGGTGCAGTCCCCCCTCACAGGCGGACCCGTGTCTTCCCTAACCGCTAACCATCTTATTTTCATATGCTTACTCCCCCTTCTCAGGGTTAGTTCATATGCTATTTGCCCCAGTCTCCCCACTTGGGTAGCAGGTGGCCTCTGCAGCGTCCTCCCTATCGGGACTGCACGCTTCCCAACGTACTGTCGTATTACATTCCTAGATATTCTAGACGCACTTGCGGCTCCCGAAAAATATATCTAAATCTGTAAATCTTCTGTTGAAGTGGGATAAGTAAGGGCCAGGGAACACGTTGGAAGACCGCGCCTCTGGTGATGACGGTGCGCTCACGCTCTCTTTGCCTGGCAAACCTCTCATCGGGGGCGAAGATAAGGTTCAATCATTATGGCGTTTTCCATACATTTCCCCATAGTGGAAGTTTCCACATAGCATTGAAGTTCCCCTTCCGAAGGGGAACGCTCTGGTTACTAAGGTAACCCTCGTTCCCAGAGGGGGGGAACGGAAATGCTATGTCCCTTCGCCATAATGATTGCCCCTTGGCTGTTGAGACGAAGTCGCTTCAGCTACAAAAAGGATGCTTTGGCTTGCTAGCTCTGTGCTCATATAGCAAGATTAATTGCAACGAGCATCAGGTGCGCAAGCTGAAGCTGCCAACTCATTGGCATTTCATTGGCCCGTTTACATACTCTTTCAGATGATTGGCTTTCTGAACGAAATCCCCCATAGTGGAAGTTTCCACATAGCATTTCCGTCCCCCCCCCTCGGGGAACGAGGGTTACCTTAGTAACCAGAGCGTTTCATGCCATCTTAAACTATTTCCATATAAAAATCTTTGTGCAGTTTTTATTCTAAAAGCTGCTATTCTGGAAGATAAGTCAACAAGACCTTGCCCTCCCTCACATAGTGGAATGTAGAGTATAGCAGCTCTAATCCAGTGATACCCTGCCCAGAAAAAATCCAGAATTTCTTTTTGCACCTCTTGAATCAAACACTTAGGTGGATTTAAAACTATAACTTTATGCCAAAGCATAGAAGCAACCAAATTGTTTGCTACTAAAACCCTTCCACGATATGACATCTGAGGGATCAACCATTTCCATTTAGCAAATTTTACTGATACCTTCTCCATTAACCCTTCCCAATTTTTTTCCTGAAATTGTTCTGTACCCAGAAAAAGACCCAAAATTTTTATTCCATTTTTTCCCCACTTCAACCCACTTGGTAACTGAATGTTTTCCTCTCTCCAGTAACCTATTTTTAAAGCTTCACTTTTGTCCCAATTGACCTTTGATGAAGAGGCCTTTTCATACACATTTAAAGCTTTAACAGTTTCAAGGACATCATTTTCATTTGTGATAAATATGTTAATGTCGTCAGCATAAGCAGAAACAACTAGAGGTGATTCATTTTTAGAAGATGGTAAACTAAAACCAGCCAAATGCTTTCTCAAGTAACATAAAAGTGGTTCTATACATAAAGAGTAAAGTTGTCCAGAAATAGGACAGCCTTGTCTTATTCCCCTTCTTATTGTTATAGGACGACTAATGCCCCCTCCTATCTTAACCATACAAGAAGCATTATTATAAAGAAGACTCAGCCATGTTGTAAACTTCTCTCCAATACCGAAAGCCTTGAGAATAGAAAACAAATAATCATGATCTATTCTGTCAAAGGCTTTCTCCTGATCTAGTGATAAAATTCCAACCCTCTGATTATAAACTTTACATACATCCATCACATCTCTTATTAAAAACAAATTATCTGTTATAGTCCGATCTGGGATACAATAAGTTTGGTCCATGTGTACAATTAAACCTATAAAAGGTTTTAACCTATTGGACAAGGCTCTTGAAAGCACTTTATAGTCTGTACATAGCAGAGCAACAGGTCTCCAATTTCTTAATTCAGTTAAATCTCCTTTTTTAGGCAACAATGTCAAAACAGCTTTTCTACATGAGGAAGGTAGTACATTTTCTTCATAAGAGCTCTTTAAAACTTCATGTAGCTCAGGTCCGATATCCTCCCAAAATTGTTTATAAAAGTCAATAGTCAATCCATCTATTCCAGGTGCACGTCCAGAAGCCAGCTGATTAACAGCAAGCGTAAGTTCTTCATAACTAAGTTCATTATCCAGTTCAACTTGTTCTGTAGTAGTAAGTTGAGGAAGATCTTCTAAAAGCTCCATAACGCACTGTTCATTGCATTGGTCTTTTTCATATAGCTTGGTATAAAAGTCTATAGCACATCTTCTCATCTCTTCACCATCTGTTGTTAAAGATCCATCTGGACATTTAAGACATGTCATATACTGATCTCTCGCAGACTTTTTCTCCAAATTGAAAAAGAAAGTACTTGAAGCATCCATATCTTTTAACTGCATATATCGTGATCTCACAAGGGCTCCTTTCACTTTTTCCTGTAACAGGAAACTTAACTCCAGTCTTTTTGTGTGCAGCTCTTCGTCATTATGCCCAGTCTCTTCATCATTTAAAAACTTATTTTCAATTCTTTTTATTTCCAACTCAATCACTTCTATAGCTTGTTTTAACAAAACTGATGAAAAAGAGGTATACTGTTGGCAAAAAACTCTAATTTGAGCCTTCCCAATCTCCCACCACTGATTTAAGGATTTAAAAGCACTCTTTCTTTCTTTCCATTTATCCCAAAAAACCCTAAAACTTTCACAAAAAAAGTCATCTTTAAGTAACTTATTATTAAATGCCACTGAGATCTATTTACTTCTTGCTTTAACAAAAAAGTCACAGTAATAAGATGATGATCTGTGAAGCCCACCGGTCTAATAGAGCTATCTATTAATTTGGGTTTAAGCTCTTTTGACACATAAAATCTGTCTAGCCTAGCTGCACTCACCCTCCCATTCGCTACCTTCACCCATGTATACTGCTTATCTTTTGGAAATTTAATTCTCCATGCATCTTCTAAATCAAACTGAAGCAATAATTTATTTAAGCTTTTACTTGATTGTAAATGAGGCTCTTCACTAAGTCTATCATTATTAAAATCAACAGTACAATTCCAATCTCCACCTAAAATCATGTAGTCACAAACACTTTGCTCTAAACTTTCTTTAATATTTTTAAAAAATTCCACTCTTTCCGTCCCAATATTGGGTGAATAAACATCAATAAACAAATAACTTAAACCTTCTATTTCAGCTTTAACCATTAAACCCCGACCATTAACAATTGTAGAACAATTCAAAATATTCACTTTTAAACTTTTGGAGAAAAGTACAGCCACACCTCCACTAACATTACTCCCATGACTTAAAAATACTTGACCACCCCAATTTATACCCCATTCAACTTCATCTTTCACAGTGCTATGTGTCTCCTGTAGAAATATTACATCAAGTTTATTAATATTAACTATTTGCTTTACCATTTCTCTTTTCTGCTTATCCCTCCCCCCATTAATATTTAAAGAGCCAATTCTCAGACTACCCATCAATATTATTAGAGAAAAGGACAGACAGAAACAAAAGGATACCAAACCCTGTGACATGCTAAAGACAGACATCACTTATATTTTGCAAAGACCTTTTTACATTTTCGAGTTCTATTTAAATTGGAGACTTTGTTCAGATTCGTAACATGTTTTCTCAATCTAAAACGTTTCTTATCATCTAGCAAATCAAGACTAACTGTTTTTTGTAAAACTGCAACCGACCTGATAAATTTTTTTGTGTCATCAAAGTAATCTTCAACCTTCACCGATTGTCCAAACGTTTCATCAAGAAAATTATCAATTTCCTCTAATGAATACAGCTCTCTCGACCTACCTGCCCCCCTAAACCCTTATCCACCTGACTCAATCTGTTCTAATTCATCTGTGTCACTTTCAGCATTGTTTCGATTATCGATCGACATTTCTACATCCTTCCCTTCACTAACAAACACCGTCTCCTGCATGTCTGGCACAAGTTCACCTGCATCATCACTAACATTCCTTCTCTCTTCTATTTTTTCAGCACTTTTTGTACTCACCTTATCATCAGCCAAAGTCAACTGCTCTGAATGTTCAACAACACTTTCTCTGCTAGCATTGTGAACTTCATTGGCCATGTTAGATGCCTGTTCGTTGTGTATAGTACAACTACTGCCTGATGCTACATCTTCTTGTCTATCTCCTTCAATCAATCTTTCATCAGATCTCTCCACGCGCTCTACTTGCTCCCTATGAGGGCAAAAAATACATTTGTGCCCCACATCTCCACATTCAAAGCACTTCATAGTCCCCGAGCTAGCATACACCGTGTAATATCCCCCTCCATGCTTGATCTTAAAAGAAGCATCCAGTGTCTGTGTCGGAGATTCCAAAAACATAAAAACTTGCCTCCTTAGCGAAATTACATGCTTTAAACGAGCGTCTTTACATCCAAGAGTCACCGTTTTAAAGCCACTTGCCAATTTACCAAATCTACGCAATTCCTGTTCAATTAATTCATTTGGAATAAACGGTGGAACTCCTGAAATAACCACTCTAGTTGATGGCACCGACAACGGTGATACTTGAACAAGCATATTGTTGATGAACACCCCATTCTCAATCAGAGTATAAACAAAAGCCTCTTCTTTCAAAAAAACAACAGTAGCTTTATTCATTCTAGATGCATAAGCTATGTTATCATATCCAACCTGTTCTCCTACCGCAAGCAAATCCTCTTCCATTGTAACCCCGGGATCCGTAATAAAACGAACCCCGTGTCCAATGGACAGCGGCGGCGTCACTACGGACGCCATTTACCGCGAAAGTTTCAAATCAGTACCACTGTCACTAAATCCTTACCGTATCCAGAAACAGATGATCAATAAATGATGTCTTACCTTTTACATGCGTGTAGATAGAAAGACAAGATTCCCACAATCATATAATTACCAAAAAAAAAAGAGACGCTAGCTCTCCACGCAGACTCACACTCACACACAAGCGGAAACCGGAAACCCGAGAGAGAGAGAGAGAGAGAGAGAGAGAGAGAGAGAGAGAGAGAGAGAGAGAGAGAGAGAGAGAGAGAGAGAGAGAGTGCAGGAGAGCAATCGAAATAATTATTTTTTGTCCGAAAGTGTCGGTCAAGTAATGTTGATGTGAACATCTGAAGCTTACAAATTATTTGTAGTTTATTTATTATTAATGATGGTGATTAAAAATAATAATACTATTAATTTTATTCAGTAATTCAGTTAAATCATGTAATAAACATATCATCTTTAAAATCGTCATAGGTCTCTGCTCTTGGCGATATCTTTGCCTATCGTCGATACACAATACTATCATCTATCGGCACAACCCTAACAAATACTGTCTGAAACAGTCCAATAATGTGACCAATAATCCAATAATGTGAGCAATAATGTAAAATATGCCATATGCCATGGATAAATGGATATGCCATTTTATTAAATAATGTCTTTGAAGGTAAGGGTATTTCTCGTATGCTTAATTAGGATTATTGAAATGAAAAAAAGGAACTGTGGGTAATCATCAAGCAGCCATCTAAATAATTGATACAATATAACAAATGTATTTTTTAATGTTTTGAACTGTCGAAATTTCATTGTATTGATGTAAATATGCTGTTTGCCTGTGAAATGGGGCTAGTTACGTGTGTTGAGGTGAAGGTAAGATTGTCTTTAATCATTGAATGATTGTCAAATGTATGTTTTAATGTTATGGACTGTCGGATTTACAATGTATTGATGTACACTTGGCATACGATGATAACTGATGTGTTGTTTCTTTGTAATATGATGTTTTTGAATGTGAAGGTAAATAGTCCTTATGTGGTTAATCATGGAATGTTGAAATGAAAATGAGATTGTTTTGGAGTGGTCGTCTAATGACCCAATGTGATTGACTGTGGGATAAAAGGGTGGAGTAAGAGGATTGTGTTACACACTGAGGAAGGCATTGTGCCGAAACGTTTGTGTCTTTGAGTCACCCGTAGAATGTAAAAATAAAAACAACACGAAGCAATTACTTGATGAGTGCGAATCATTACCTTTTTGAACAATAGTATTGACTTGATTAACGCACCAAAAAGTTTCCTTAAAAACCACGAGAGCGCAGGGCAAATGTCATTACTTTACACAATAATGTAAAATACAAAATACCTTAGGGCAGATGATGGTGTCTTCTCTCTGAAGTTTGGTGGATCCTCTTTTGACCAGTCACTCTTCAGAGACACACATGATCCTGATCTCACCCTGAAGACACAAACACACCAGAGGAGGAAACTGCAGGAGAAACTTCAGTCTCCTTTAGGAGTTTTTAAGAGTTTGTGTAGTTTAATTCAGCACTAAGTAATAGTTGACTGAAGGTCTGTCTGATCAGGTCTGCTACACAGGAATCATGGGTAAACAGACGAGAGATGTGCTGCTTTCTCATTCTTCCTCATCTCAGCCTCACTGAAAAACACATTTGCCTCTAAAACCTTGTGATGGAACCTCTTGAGTAAAAAAACTCACCACAGAAACCAGATGAGGAGATATAGAAACAAAACAGTATTGTGTATCTGTAGAAATTAATATCATCTCTGAGTCTGGGAGACAAAAATAAATAAAAATCCCCTTCACTGAACTGCACTGAAGGTTTAACATGCGCATTTGAATTAATTTAAGTTCTAGTTGATCTTCCTTTGATCTCCTCTATGAGCACAAGCTGAAACTGTTCTGTGGTCAGCTTTAACTCTGATGTTGTCCAGGACTTTAAACAGCACCAGAGGTGGAAAGTAACGAATTACATTTACTCACGTTACTGTAATTAAGTAGTTTTTTTGAGAATTTGTACTTTTTAGAGTAGTGTTTAAAATCTGTAATTTTACTTTTACTTAAGTATGATTTGCCTAAAGTATTGTACTTCGCTACATTTTAAATCATATCCGTTACTGAGTAAAAAATAAATATATAAAGAAATGCAACGGAAAAAGAATAAGGGATTCGCGCCCGGAAGCCACGTCACTGCAGCAGCAGCGTGAGAAAAATCTGCGGTAAACTTGTCTATTTTCTTTTGCTGGAGTTGGATTTATCGCCGGAGTTTAGGAGGTTTATCAGCATAATGCCTGTCAACTCCAGCAATGACAAGGTAAGCTACTGTATATGACTCATTATTAATTTTACACTTCACTGCACTTGATCCGCGATATAAAGATCATTACTATGCGGAAATAAAGCAGCGCGCACATAATATGATTCAGACCGGGGTGAGTGCGGGGAGACTTTTTTTTCCCCATCGCAGAAAAAAAGCTGAAGCAGCGCGTGCGCAGCGCATAGCGTAGAAGAAGCAACTCGCAGGTGTTTGCCTACCGAGTGCATCAGCTTAAGCTTTATGAGAAGTGTCATTTATGTCTTTTCAGGTGCACTCAGAGGACAATCACCTGTTATATCATGTCATTTAGTTTTTATTGTCAGCATGATGTAGGCCTTTGTAATAATATTTATACAATATAGTTATAATGACATGTTTACATGATCAAACTAGTGTGCAGCTTAAGCAAAACCAATACTAAAACGATTTTAAATTTGCTTGTTTTTGTAGTTTGGGCCAAAACAAATGTTTGTTGGATTTTTAATAGTTTAAGTTCATTTGATCGACTATATAAAAATCAGTGGATATTATCAGGTGAACTCCAATGAAACTGCTGAATCATCTCAAGAATGATCAGTGGAAACAGAATGTACCTGAGCTCAATTTAGAGCTTCACGCCAAAGGCTGTGAATACTTCCAGTCAGCAGGTATCTTTATATCCCTACTGACAAAGGTGCCAATCTTTCTTAAGGTAGTGCTACGTTTTGCTCTTGTTTCACCTTTTATGGAGTTCTGTTGGTACTGAACAAAACACTAAATCAACTCTAGTAATGTTCCCATGTAGATAACCAGTCACTATCTGCATAAAAATATCAGCATAATTTCCAAAAGTTGATGCATTTACAGGTTTTTCTATTGTTCTTACTAAGGCCATCCCATCAATGATGGTGCATGTGCTCACAACAGATGGACTTAGATCTCCTTTACACCAGCTTGTAGTATGTGATTTCACAAGTAGCTTGTACATGTGATTTTACAGGTTTTTTATTTTTAATAAATTTGCAACAATTTAAAAAAACTCTTTTTTTCACATTGTCAATATGGGGTATTGTGTGTAGAATTTTAAGGAAATAAATAATTTAATCCATTTTGGAATAAGGCTCAAGGCTGTAACAAAAAAATGTGGAAAAAGTGAAGCGCTATGAATATATATTTAAAATAAAATACAGTATGTCAAATGATCTGATCTCTGTGTGGAGCACTGGCTGTTGTCAGACTCCTTTTGCAAACAAAAATCTCTCAGAATAATTACAATTAATAGCAAAATGTATTTGATAACATAGACATACTATCGAAAATTCATACTTTAATTCATAAGAGTCATACTTCTGTGGTTATTTTGGTTAAAGTAACCTAAAAGTAATACAAAAGTAGCGTAATACATTTCTGAGATATTAATATTGTAATGTAACTAATTACAAAAAAGAAATGACAGTAACTTTGAATATATATTGTATTACATTTTGGAAGTAACTTACCCAACTGTGTTCGTAACATTGCTAATGTTCGTTAGCACAAAGATTAGATATTAACAGGGACTTGGAGCAAATTGTTTATGCACAATGGGCTCTACGCACCGTTAGAGTTTTAAAGCCAACGATAAACTTCCGGTGAAAGCTTAATGTGACTATTTTGAATTTCACAAGGTTGTTTTTACAGCATCAATGTTGTAATGTAGTTACAATACATTCAGTTAAATAGACTTAAGCATTCATTTAGTTGTTCAAGTTTAAAATTAGATGAAAGATGGTGTAACCACTAGCGCCGTCAGTAGCAACAGGCTAGCGCAGAAATTCCATTGAAAATACTGAGGTAAAGTCTAGATCGGATACGCGGCCGGCTGGATGTGTGCTATGCACATCAATATAGCAGCATTTTTTATGACACTGTATAACAATAGGCGACGCGGTGGCGCAGTAGGTAGTGCTGTCACCTCACAGCAAGAAGGTCGCTGGTTCGAGCCTCGGCTGTGTCAGTTGGCATTTCTGTGTGGAGTTTGCATGTTCTCCCCGTGTTGGCGTGGGTTTCCTCCAGGTGCTCCGGTTTCCCCCACATGTCCAAAGACATGCGGTACAGGTGAATTGGGTACGCTAACAATTGTCCGTAGTGTATGAGTGTGTATTAGTTTCCCAGGGATGGGTTGCTGCTAGAAGGGCATTCGCTGCGTAAAACATGTGCTGGATAAGTTGGCGCTTCATTTCGCTGTGGCGACCCCGGATTAATAAAGGGACTAACCCGAAAAGAAAATGAATGAATGAATGTATAACAATAATTAATATTTTTACAGTACTGTGATGGTTGGGTTTAGGGTTGGGGTGGGGGTAGGCTTTAAAAAATACAATTTATTGGGTAATTTAATAAATAGCATAAATAATACTCAATACAACTACTGTTTTTACGTTACTGTGATGGTTGGGTTGGGGGTAGACGTTAATAAAATACAACAAATGTGAAGTTTAATAAATAATATAAACAATTCTCGTTAACTTCCGGCCGCAATTGTATCTGATCTAGCAACAACCAAAATACTGGGGTAAAACAAACTGTTATATTTTAAAGACATGGCGGGGAGAAATGGACATTAATGCAGTGCTTCTTGTCCGATCTGAGACCCACTTCATATCATATATCTAACAGGCAGTGAAGATCGCTGATTTTTAAAGAAAACAGATCTTAAAGGTGACAATTTTGAAATGGAAACACAACTCATCAGGAGCATTTGGGCTGCCTGGCTAAAAATTAAAAGTCTGTGTGCATATAGCCCATTTAGCTAACACAGCAGACGTTGCATTAGAATTTGTGAATTTGTATAAATTGTTAAATAGGATAATCTGTAAAATATTTTAAATAATTATATACTTTTTTGTTATAGGTCTTTAATTTTTTAAGTTACTTAAATAAAAACAACTATTTGAAGATTTATATCATCTTGTCCCTTTTGAGAAATAGTTACTCTTTACTTTTTACTCATGAGTACATTTTTAATGAGTTATTTTTTACTTTTACTTGAGTAGATTTATAGACATGTAACTTTACTTTTACTTAAGTAAAAAATTTTGTAAGTAACAGTACTTTTACTTGAGTACAAGATTTTATTACTCTTTCCACCTCTGAACAGCACACATGACACATATTCAGCTCTGGTAAATATGAGCCCAGATCAAGCTGTCTGTAAGCTAGAATGATCTAAACACATTTCCTGAAGGTGTAAACTGAAGCTTTGTCCATCATTTGATCAGGCAATAGCAACACAAATAAGTGCATTGTTGTTGGTCTTTGTTCTTCAGAGAAAGTGTTGAAATAATGGTGTAAAAACAGAGTCAATACCTGTGTTTCTCTGAGAGAGAGTCCTTTACTCGCTCCTCTGCCATACTGCAGCTAAAACACCAATGCAGACATTAGCAGAGCTTTGAGGAAACAATCAGCCGCTGACCATCACCTGGAGATGACAATATACTGACATTAAGAACATCACTCTAGAGCTGTAATCTGGCCTGATAGGGCCGAGCGTTGCAGAATTCGGCCCGAGCCCGACAGGTACATTTTGATTGGCAGCTTTATAAAGCCTGCACACGTTTATGACTCGACATTATTCAAATGTGCACACACACACACACACACACACACACACACAGCTCTTTTGCCTTTTTTCCCCAAGAATGAGTCATTTATATGTTTTAACATAATTTATTCATAATAAGCGTAGGCTATAGGCCACTTGAAGTTGGAAAACAGAAATAAAATAAGTCCTCTGTAACATCGTAACATCTCAGCACTCTAAATAGACCTATAGGTGCAGACACTTAGCCTTTAAATTGGCCAACACACCAATGAAAAGAAGTCTTTCTTAACAAATTAAATTCAATTAAATTCTAAATGATGACGGGTATTTGGCAATAACGAAATTAAGATAAAGGCTCTGCGGGATTTATTTCGCCACCTCTCTTCACAATCTGGCCTCAAGGCGACGGTGAAGCTGAATATTAAAAGAATAATGCCAACATTAGCCTGTATACTCTGTCTACATTATGATTTTATTAATATTATTTATAATTTAAAAACCCTTTACTCACCAAGATTAGGCTACGTGTTTTTGTGGAGGAACATTATTAAATCCACTGTAAATGGCTTTGACGCAGTTCTGCGCTCAGGGTGGCGCATCCAGCAGCACCGAACACCCTTTCACTGCTGCTGCTACAGGCCGAGATGCGTAGTTCTGATCTGGCTAATTGTGCAAGTTTTGGGTAAGATTGTTTGTTCATCTTCTACCAGCCAAGAACATCCGTTTAATTTCCCATGACAGTGGTTTCAATGTAGCGAGTGACCTCGTCATCTTCCCTGTCAGCTTGCTGTACATACATTGCTGTTTAGCGCTCTACCGTAATACGCAGTGTATGAGCGACCGCAGAAATACCTTCAGAATGGCTAGAATGACTGTTTTTTTTTTTTTTTTTGGACTGTCGGCTGGCCTGACCGCAGTCAAAATTCGCTCTTTTTAACTTCTCCGTCATCATTTGTTTTACCTTTGCAGGGAGGGATTTTAATGTTGTAACAAACGATTTGATAACCTACTCGCGTTAATCGAAATGCATCATGACTGTTTATTTACTGCGCAAGCCAAGCCCGGCCCGACCCCACCCCGTCTAAAATGATAGAAATTAAACCCGAACCCGTCGATCTTCAGCTCTACATCACGCTTTACAGCAATCAATGCTGACTTCACAAACAAGCACTTACTGAAACAGACCCAGTGATGAGGGAGACAATGTCATTTCACAGCAGATAAATGTTCTCTAATATATATATACTTACTTACTTAGTTAGCTAGTAGTTAGTTTCAATGGATAAAAATAAGCCATTATATTGTTAAAATTACCGTGTTTGAACTCCGTGGTTAATCACTCACCATCTGCGGTTCCGAGAGAGACGGTCGGTCACGCAGTCTGTGCTTTAAATTGTAGTGCGCGTCTACTCGGTAGATTAAAGACGCGTGTGTTTAATGCGCTGCAGTTTTATAATCTTGTTTCACTTTTATTCGCGTAAATGAATTCAAATGAGAGATAATAACAAACGGTCCCTTTTATTCATGTTTGGATATATAATAATCATGACTTTGCATGTCGGCTATGCTATTATTTCTTTGTTTTGCTGTAATTGTGTTTTGGGAGTTTAAAACAAAATCAATAGCATTTAAAAGTCATTACCCGGCTGTCATAACTATTCACATTCGTTTTCATATTCACAACCTACTATTAAGGTGTTTACTGTGTCATTATGACTGTTTTATTGGTTTATATGTGTTTTTCGGTAAATATTTTGCCTTTTTCATGTGGAAAGTTAAAGTGAAGTGGCTAAATTAATATAAAAAATGAATTATTATTGTACAAATGTTTATTTCCCTACTTAAATCACATATAAATAATAACATACCAGAATCATGTAAAATACTGACTTTTTTATACAATCATATTTGGAAAATTAATTTTAATAAAATTGAAAAACTCCACCAGATTATTGTTCTACATGTCCTGATGGACCACTGTGCTCACTTTTCATATCATATTACTGTTTCATATTTTAATAATAGCACCCTAAAATCATGGATAATACAGTATTTCTTTTTTTCGGTCATCATACAGTAAACATCCGTCATCTTTTCATCAGTGACATGAATCTAAACAGTCTCTGGGTCAATGTGTGTAAAGATTTTGGACATCTTCTTGAACACTTTTAATGCTTCCAAACAGTTTGCTGCAATTAAAAATCGCCCATGTCTTGAGGTAGTTCATTATGAGGTGATTTACCTTCTATGTGCGATTTGATTGGACAGGAAACACAGGACTGATTTCTCTAATCCCCATAAACAGGAAAAAATAAGTAGTGACTGCAGGTTGAAGGAAAGTAGTGGAGTAAAAGTACAGATACTGCACTAAACCTGTACTCAAGGGAAAGTAAAAGTACACAAGTACTACTTAGTAAATCAATTCTTGAGAAAAACTACTCAATTACAGTAATTTGAGTATTGGTGATTAGTTACTTTACACCACTGTTAGTTATTATTTTCTTAATATGAGAATCACTACCTTGGATATATACTGCTGCGCCTGTATGACCTGTTTGAGGATCCATCAGTACATAAAAATACTGATTCTTTGTAAAGTTTCTCTAAATAGTTCTGCACTATACATTTTGCTGGAAGATTATTATTGTTGTCTTTTAATTCCTGTTGTATGCTGAGGTCAACATTAGGTAATGATAAAAACCATGGTGGTATATATGGAATTGGGACTGACTTACAGTATTGCAGTTGGTCTAATACTATAACTCTGGCTCTTGCCTCAGCTATCCATCTGAAACTTATGAAATTGGTTTCCTCATGCTCCCAACATTCTAATAACGTCCCCTTTGCTGTATGTAATTCATTTTGTCCCTGGATATTAACCCTATACGCCATCATTACTTTCATTCTTCTAATGCTTAAGGGCATTTCTCCCATTTCAACCTGCATAGATGAAGCTGGTGAGGTTCTAAATGATCCACCACAGATTCAGGCCTGAGCCTGCAATACATCCAATTTCTTGAGGTTTGATTCTGCTGCCGACATGTAAGCTATACAGCCATAATCAAGGACAGACCTCATGAGGGCCCAGTATATATTTTGCAATGATGACCTACTCGCTCCTCACTCTTGCCCTGACAGGCAACGAAGTACATTAATGACCTTTTCACCTTTGTCTATGATTTTATTCAGATGATCCTTCCATGTCAGCTTTTAATCAAACCAAGCCCCAAGAAACCTAACAGTTTTCCTGCTCTAGTGGTTGCCCATACAGTTTTAAAGAGAGTGGTATGGTTTTATGGCGTCTTGAGAAACAAATTACCTCAGTTTTTGCAACAGATAGTTTGAGTCCCCATTTATTTGCTCATTTTTCCACCTCAAATATTGCATTCTGTACTTTCATTTGAACAAATGACACATATTCCGGCCTCAAATCCATAATGCCCCATCATCTGCATACAACGATTTTCCTACACTTTGTTCAACCTGAGAGAAAATGTCATTTATCATTATATTGAACAACAATGGGCTGCTAACACTACCTTGAGGAGTTCCATTCTCCACTGTGTATTAATTTGATTATTTCTTTCCTACCCTAACTTGTATCTTTCTTCCAAATAAGAAATACATGACCCAATTATACGTTTTACCAAAAGATTTTAATCTAATCAGCAATCCCTCCTTCCAGAGCACATCGTACGCCTTTTCTACATCAAAAAAGATAGCTATAACAACTTCTTTATTAGTCTTTCTTGATGTCTGATTCCAAACATAATACTGAGCCCATTGTATTTCTGCCTCTACGAAACCCACTCTGATATGGAGAAAAAAGGTTTTTGTTTTCTAAAAAATAAGTAATTCTTTCTGTAATCATTCTTTCCAGAAGTTTGCTCAAGTGAGATGTTAATGAAAGTCTATAGCTAGATGGATCTGATGGATTTTCCCTGGTTTAAGCATAGGTACTACTATAGAGTGTTTCCATACTAAAGGTAATTGACCGGTGTCCCAAATTTGATTAAATAAGTTCAATACTATTTCCAGAGATGTATCCGACATGTGTGACAACATTTTATAGCATATTTCATCCTTTCCAGGGGCAGTTTATTTAGCAGTAATAATTGCTCGTTTTAATTCAAACATATTCATTCATGGGCTTAGTGGAATGAACCGCCAACTTATCCAGCACATGTTTTACGCAGTGGATGCCCTTCCAGCTGTAACCCATCTCTGGGAAACATCCACACACACTCATTCACACTCATACACTACGGACAATTTAGCCTACCCAATTCCCCTATAGCGCATGTGTTTGGACTATGGGGGAAACCGGAGCACCCGGAAGAAACCCACACGAACGCGGGGAGAACATGCAAACTCCACACAGAAACGCCAACTGACCCAGCCGAGGCTCGAACCAGCGACCTTCTTGCTGTGAGGCGACAGCACTACCTGTGCCACTGCATCACCCTAATTCAACATATTAAATTGTAAATTTAAAGGATTTTCTGTTGTTTCTTCTTTCTTTAAAAGATCAGGATATTTAATTAATGTAGTGTTTCTGCGCTCCCTGGCCTCTTCAGAGAGATTAACTGAACTATTTTGAATTGTTGGACTAATAGTTCAGCGTTTTCTACCCACACCTCTGATAATTGTATATCTTGTTGCAGTATTCTCTCTAGAATATACGCTTTTGTACTCTGATCATTTTTCTTAATATTGCCTGAGCCTTTTTATACAATATCATAGCTTCCTGCAAATGGTGTTTTTAAGTTGTTTAATGCTTTATTTCTCGCCTTTATAGCTACTTTACAATCATTATTCCACCATGGTACATTTTTGTTACAACCAACTCCTTTACGTTTAGGTATCATTTCCTCGTCTGCTTGAATTATTCCATTTATGGTTTACATCTGTCTGGTTCATTATTTGTATTGTCATAAGTCTGTTTTCACATAAATCTTGAAATTCTTTCCAATTTACTTTCTCTAGTTTCCATCTTGGAATTCTCTCTTCTTTTTCATACTTTACCTTTATTTCTATTTTAGTCTCTACTGGGTAATGGTCACTTCCTACAGTAATGTGCTTGAGAACCTTCCACGTGCTAACCGCTGCTACTGAACTACTTATATATGTCAAGTCAAGTTCTGTTTCTGTATTGTTAGTACAATTATACCGTGTTCCTTCACCGCTATTAAGACAAACTACATATTTTTCATCTATAAATTCTTCAAGAAGTATACTCATCATTACTATTACTCCCCCATAGTGAATTAAGTGAACTAAAATCCCCACACCATAAAACACTGTCCTGTTGTACACCCATTACCTCTTCTAATATTTGATTCAATTTATCATATGGATTATAATAATTAATAATGCCTATACATCCTCTTTCCGTCCATACCTTGATTAAAATTGATTCATAATGATTCAATATGTTTCCTATCATTCCTAACTACATTATATCCCCTGATATTAAAATCTAATTGAGGTTTTAACCATGTTTCTTGTATGCATATTATATGTGGATTATCAATGAATTTCTTAAACTCTTGGCCATTTGCAATCAAGCTTCTAGCATTCCATTACAGAATGATTAACATTTAAGACGATCTTCCTCAAGGCTGGGATGATTGTGTCTCTTCATTGAGGATATCTCTAACTGTCTGCCAGAGCAGATCCTTCACATCCAGGTATTTTTCTGCTGATTTGACTATTATTTTAATCCTTTCATTCCTACTTTTCATTTGAGATGGACAATTTATTATCTCTGCCATGAATAGAACAAAATAATTTTTGCTCACTATCAGAGTTTACGCTTTCACCTGTTCACATTTGTGACATGTCTCTGCATTTTGGTTCCTGCTTTCATTTTGTTTAGGCGAAGTCAGAATTTCTGGAACCTTCTTTGCTGCTTCTGCATAACTGATTCCTTGGATAGCTTTTACTCTTTGTACTTCAGCCTGCCTTTTGCTAACCTCACATCCTCGATACGCTGAGCTATGTTCCCCTCCGCAGTTACAACATCTCAGCTTTACACCCTCTTCACATTTTCCATATTTATGTTCCACACTACACTTACCACACCTTTGCTTTCCCTTGCAAACCGCTGCCACATGTCCAAACCTTTGGCATTTAAAACACAGAAGAGGTGGAGGTATGTACAGCCTCACATCATAGCACATGTACCCAATAATATCTTTTTCGGGAGGATCACCTCATCAAATATGACCATAACAGAAAGACTATCACAATCACTTCCATTTCTGTTTGTTCATAAACGTTTAACTTCAATCACCTTTGCATTTGTTATACTCGCTTTCACTTCATCTGCCGATACATTAACAGGGATTCCTGTTACAGCGCCTTTAACAAACCTTTTCCCGTTTGTCTTGGAGCACTCCACTTTTTTCCCATTGATTATATTCACCTTAATTGCTTTTGCTTGCTGTTTTTCATCTTTGCAAAATATCAGTATTGATCCGTTTCTCAAGACTTTAGCACCCTTTATAACGCCAATTTCTTTGTGCGGTGTTTTGGTTAGCTGTATCAGATTCATTCCTCCCAAATGTGTCCACTTCTTGCACAGGTTTAGCAAATACCTTGTATTCCACTGTCTCAGTTTCCTCTAGGGTTGAACCTCTATCAGGGTTACCACTTTTAATACACAAAAAATAAGGGACGCATACTGCAGCGGGGGCCACATCCACAATCACAGGCCCAATAGCATGCCAGTGGTGGTAAATCACAACTTAAAATATGTTTTCAGGAAAGTATGAACACTTGGGCATTAAAATAAACAGTTTTTTATTGAAATCTGTGTGAACAGATTAGATGCAGTCAGTCTTTCTCTTTTACAAGCACTGTTATAGCTGATGTTATGTGTAGTAGTGTGGTACACCTGTGTTAACTCCGCTGCTGTAACCTAGAGGAGAGGAGAAAATACTAATGAACCTAATTTTAAAGGGTGGTATTGATAACAGATTTTGGTATAAATATTTGTCATTATTTGCAGTAACACCTATCCAAATATGGAAACAGCACATACATAAACTAGCTACAAACATAAGCTAGTAAAGTTTTCAAATAGCCTATTTCTAATTTAAAAATATGGAAAGATGCGATTTACTCGTTTATTTTCTTTAAATGTTGTTTATTAATGTATTAAATGTAATGTTTCATGTAATAAATTAATGCTTATGTGCCTGAATTAATCCTAACAAGCAAATCATAATATTACATTGGACCGTGATCCACTTACATTGTATTTACAGAATTTTTACAAATTACAATTTGTGACCCAGTGTGTGAAAACCAGGCCAGATCTAATTCTGAGAGAAAGTTTGATTGTAGCCATTCATTTCACTGTGATTTCAGTTGTTGACATGTTAATCAGTTAATTACTTACTCAGTTAATATTAAATACATGTATTTTATTATTTTCACAGCCTGTTCTTTATTTTATGTAGAAAACAGTAAATTACAAAACAAAGACTCCAGCTAGATTCTCACAGACTGGGTCACTCATTACCATGTCTGCTTCGGGAGAGACTTGGGGTACGAAGAACTGTCTGACTGTGCATTGATTTTTCTGAGCTCTGTCATTGCGGGAATGCTGCTCTTCGCATGTTGTCGCGTGCGACGTGCACAGAGAACGCTCTCCGACAAATCGTGCAGTTGGCTTAATAACAATTTCTACCACTCTGCAGCCAGGTATTTGTTTACTCCCACTCTCTGCGGTACTTTTGCAGCCGCTTGCGTTTAGGGGGGGTTTAGGGGGGGTTACCTGGAGAAGCATCTGCCATTAGGCTACTTGACAGACTCTGTTTAAAAGACCTACCCTCCTCACGGACAAAGACCAATCAAACTAAAGATGAGGTCAAGTATTACCCAATAAAAAGTAGGAAATGAGACATTCAAAAAAAACCCGTCCCGTATTGATTCAAAACAGGACGCGCAATTTCACTCTCAAATACGGGACGATTCCGTATTTTAAGGTACGGGTGGCAACCCTAACCTCTATCCGAATCACTTTCATCGGATTTATTCTTGCGTTTCATTTTCCGTTTGTTGTTTTTAACCGTATCCCATTTTTCAGAGTTCTCGCAACCTACTTCCATATCTCCTATTTCATTTCCTGATTCGTCACTTCCGTCTGCATTCTCCGGTCCACTCACATTCCAGTAGTGATGTGCGATACCACTGGTTTCCTATCCGATCCGATACCAAGTAAAATGAAGGCGAGTATCGGCGATACCGATCTGATACCGATACTGCCCAAAAATGATTGTTTGGGAAATTAAAGTAGCAAGCGGTGTACTTAAAAGTGTCACTTCGTACTGAATACTAGACATATTATGGGTTATTCTTGATTATTGTTTAATGATGAAGAATTATCATACAAAAAATAGCCAACTTACATATTTATTGACAGCATCTGAGCATGTATATCTTAAAACGTCTGCCTGAACATCTTAAAAAAACATTCACACTTCTACGTTTAGTGACATGTTAATCCGGTTCCCTTGAAAGTGTTTTTTTTTTGTTTTATCATTGTCACAAAAAACTCAATCCCCCAAAATAAAGCCTCATCACCACATTTTCTCCCTCTGTACCTGGATAGTGCCTGCCTGCTGCACCTAAGACTCTGAATGCGATGTCTGTCTCATCCTAGCAGCACCTGTTCCTCTCCTTTCCTCCTCTTCTGACCGCCTAGAAATGACGTTGTCATTCTGTCTTGTGATTTATATGTAGATGTTTCATCAGGTTTGTGGTATTACCACAGTACCTCACTGCTTTGTTACACATGTCACAAACCACATCGTTTGATTTTATGGAAGTGAAGAAGCTCCACACATACTTCGCTTGCGATCACCCATATGACTGAACAACATGTGCCAGCGGACTGAGGGGCTACTTAGTGTGCTCTGCAGTTGTACAGTGCCATATTACGCACATGACTTGACAGGCGGAAGAACAAGTAGTTCCGACAAAGTTGGCATTATTCAGATAAACTAGGGTAATTGTGGTTACTTTCCACTGTATTTCTATTTTCAAAAAAATACGAAAATATCGATATTTTGATAAGATAATTGATTCTAAAATATACAAAGCTGGAATCGGAGATATCGATATTTTAGTATCGATCCGCACATCACTACATTCCAGTTGTTGCCAACCGCCTCTAACCGCCTTGCCATCATCCCCCGAAAATCTGCCCGGGAAATCGAGCTGCCTCAGACATGCAGTAAAATGAACTGTTTTCCGGTGAACTAAACACAACATAAAACAGCTTAAAGACAACACTGATTAGACAATGATGGAGAGCTGGAAACAAGCAGTGATCACGTGAACTACAAAACAGAACAAAAACCAAACCATAACTAGTGCCCAACAGACCACAAGATGGCCCTACAGCAGACGTGAGCGTTTATTGATGCTGTGCATTGTATATATACAGTAGTCAGCATTTACAATCATTTGAAAAGCTTTTCTAAATTGTCCTAAGACAAGAACAGGACAGCTTTAATGAAAGGTTTTGATTAGATAAAGATCACTCGTTTACAATACAGATGTTTCATACTATTTCTGTCATCATTTCTCCAAATTCAGGATAAAAAGTCAATAAAAATAGGAATAATTTTCTTCAGAAACTGGAAGACGGGGTTGACGTGTCTTAGTTGTGACAAATGATTTATTATTATCACCAGAATAGTTTAGTGTAATTACAACTGGAAAAGTCATTTAATAAGAGTTTCTTACTCATTTACAAAAATAAAACACTGATAAACATAAATCATTGTATGGGGAATATCTGTATGTGATATTTTAAAATGCCTTTCCTTTCCTTTATTAAGAGTATGTATATTTTTTCACAAAATACAATGTATGTCATATATTCATGTAAAGACCCTGATGTAGTGTGCAGAGGTAAACTGGGTTGAGGGGTCCTTTAGAGCAGGGGTCACCAATCTCGGTCCTGGAGGGCCGGTGTCCTTGCAGGGTTTAGCTCCAACTTGCCTCAAGTGTTTCAAGTGTAATTAGTAGACCTTGATTAGCTTGTTCAGGTGTGTTTGATTAGGGTTGGAGCTAAAATCTGCAGGACACCGGACCTCCAGGAACAAGTTTGTTGACCCCTGCTTTAGAGTAAAAAACTGCCTCTGATATTTCCTTATCAAGATATTCTTCATCATTTAAATAACTTTTGTATTCATTTTAATGCTTGTGAATGACTGAACCACATAGAATAAATGGTCAAATTTAATGAGAGGGGATAATTGTGCTAAATATATTCTATTAAGAATGCATTTAAAGTGAATATATTTTCATTTTTAGCTTTTACAATTGCTGGACATGTTTTGTCCAATATCTCAAGAATATATATAATGTAGTCATAACAGTAGTGATATAATAACAGTTCCTTCTAATACTTCTCTAATAAGTTCTTTGCTATATTTGAGAAAACCCAAACGTGAGTATTACTGACCTAAATGTCTTCTGTGCGCTGTGAGGAGTTTGATCGGGACTTTTATTTTGATGTGGTGCTGTGACGTCATTAGCCCAGGCTGCTAGCACTCGAGTGTCTGTGCCTCCACAGGAGAAAGGTTTGTGTTTTTAAAGCTTTCAAGCAGGATAAACTCATGCAAACCGCTTGATTAAAGCTTAATGTTTTCACACGTGACCATGAGTGATTTGTCATTGAAAACATGATAACGCTTTATATAGTGCGTTTGAATGCTTTAACAATAACGAGTGCTGTTATGATAAGTTTATGCGCATGATTAGCGGAAATATGCGTCACGACAACTTTTTATAAACCCTGCAAACGTTTATGTGAAGGTTATAGCAGATATACAATACAAGACGAAGTGATAATAAACTGTAACAGTCTGTTGAGTCTGTTGGTAGTTCTGAGTTCTGTTTGTTTGTGTTTTATCAGGCCGTTTACTGATCGCTGACTTACCTGAAATCTTTCTGTTATTATATTCATTTAACAGAATAACACGAACACAAAGAAAACAACTGCTGAATCCACTGAAGAAAGATGGATCCTGTTAAACTGGAGGATGAAGATGTGAAGATTGAAGAAGAGGCGCTTACAGTGAAAAAAGAAGAGTCTGAGGAACAAACAGGTCGCTTTATTAAAGCTCGTTTTATCTGTGTATTCACAAAACATCTTCAGCTCATAACTTATTGAGGTAAATTCCCTTACAAAAAAACCCCGCAGGAATCCTGCAGGAATATTGTGCAGATTTCCTACAGGATTTTCAGCTCATTTTCCTGTAGGAATACCTGCAGGAATTTTATGAAGGAAACAAAATTTATGCAGGGATTATTCCCGCAGGAATTACAATCCTACAGGTCTATTAAAATATACAGTTCCAGCAGGATTATTGTGCAGGATATATATGAAGTTTAAGAAATTTCACAATGAAACGATGTATTTTCACAAATTATTTATTAAAATTGTAAAAATTTGAAAAAAAAAGTAGACCAAAGCAGAATCCAATTCACAGCAGCCTGCGTTTACTCCATTTTCCTAAAAAAAAAAGTAAAAAAAAGTTTCCTGTAAGAGGTAGAGTTGGTGTAGGGCAGAATACAGTCTGTACAGTATAAAAACCATTACAGCTATGGAGAATCCCCATAAACAAACAATGGACCCTTTTCACAAGACTGTTATGACATGTTTAATGGTCATCAGCATCATACCTTAAGGTTTTTAATATTTAGATTTTTTTTAAATGCATGTACATTTATAAGTATTTATTTATAATATAATCTTTGCGTCAAATTACAAAAAATGAATGATCACTTATGCGAGGAGTATCTAATGAAGTGTCTATAGGGGCAGGACAGTAAATCTGACATTATTCTCTCTTCTGGCTGCCGTTACCAGTCTCGCACTATTTTCTTTTTCTGAAAGTATTGATAACACCATACTGGAGTTTTTCTTTCAGAATTTCAGCAAATAGAATTGTAAAAAAAATATTTGTTGTACTCTCCCATTCACTGGGCTCTGAGTTTACCAACTATGATGATTTCTGCTGCTGAGATAACACGCAAATGTGGAAAGGGTCCATACAAGTGTGTTTTTGTGTGTGTACAATTTTTTTACCCCATTCGTAACTTGTGCTCATCCTTTAATTTTTCCCTGAGTGCTGCCCTGATAAATTGTATTGGTACATCTGGAAATTTCTTCTGTACTGTGTCTGTAAATTCCCCTCTCCTGAACATCCTGCTCCTGAAAGTTTCTTTGTTCTCTAAAAGGAAATAAATACTCAAGTTGAAAATACATATCTTCAATCATGATTAGGCTTGATTTGGATAAAAATATTACAATATTGTGATTACTGCTCTAAAATAAGTTATTTTTAAATATCGGAGTAAAAAAAAACTTGAACACAATATACTTTATTTTAGGAAATATTTAT
This sequence comes from Danio kyathit, assembly GCA_903798195.1. Classification (NCBI taxonomy): domain Eukaryota; kingdom Metazoa; phylum Chordata; class Actinopteri; order Cypriniformes; family Danionidae; genus Danio; species Danio kyathit. The sequence continues at coordinate 43,960,255 of LR812522.1, read as the reverse complement.
AATATTCTGAAACGGTAAACATTTAAGACTAAATAATTAAAATAAATCATTGACTTCTGCTGTCTTAATTAGTTTCAAAAACACTGATTTCTTTACAACACTTAACAAACCCTTTACTAATAACTTAGAAACAGTATAGCAGATTATTCTAGTGGTTTTAAAACCGTGACTTTTCCAAACATACTAAAACCTTGAAACCTTATTGTGTATGTGTGTACACATACATACTGTGTGTGTGTGTGTGTGTGTGTGTGTGTGTGTGTGTGTGTGTGTGTATATATATACACACACACATACATACTGTGTGTGTGTGTGTGTGTGTGTGTGTGTGTGTGTGTGTATATATATATATATATATATATATATATATATATATATATATATATATATATATATATATATAAACACATATACATATACTGTAAACACATATACATATAAACACAGACACACACACACATGCATATATATATATAATCATTCATTTATCTGTTGGCTTCAGCTGACTGTATCCATGACAACAGTTTTACCTTAATGTCAACCTGCCAGTGGGTAGTTGCTTTCTTGTCCGGCCGGCAATCAAAATGATTTCTGAGGTAACAAAAAACTATATTAGCAACAATTATAAGCAGTGAAAATAAAATTCAAAACACTGTTTATGTCAACAATGACAAAAAAAATAGAATTGTATAGTCATTTTTTAAGTTAGGTTTATATTTAATAGGCGGAAGTAGGCCTGGGTATATTATGTTAGCAATGTACTAGTATTGTTAATGTGATCTCACAAAGAAAATAAGCATTTGTTTTGGTGTTACAAAGCAATTTACTGATTTAACGTCAAAACAGAGCAGTAATTAGAGCACTTTAATGATAAAATAACTTAAGAAAAGTACCTTCAGAAGACGGTTGGAGACAGTTGACTGACGTGCATTTGAATCGGCGACGTCACGTGAAGCGAGTCATCTCAATGAATCGAATCTTTTCCCCGAATGATTCATTTTACCGGAGTTTATAATGTAAACTACATTGTTGTGCCAGTAGGTGGCGAAAACGAGCGTTTTTTTTTAAGTGTGACTATCTGTATGAACCTGTAAAGCACAGATTTATTAAAAGAAGTATTCCACGAACATATTTTCTTAAAGAAAACTAGTCTGTTTATAAAGAATGTTTGTTTTAATTTTGCCAAATAACACACACACACACACACACACACACACACACGCACGCACACACACACACACACACACACACACATGTTTGTTTTTGTGAAAAGTGGGTACATTACATAGGCTTCCATTCATTTTATACAGATCAAACCGTATATTATATTGCCCTCACCCCACCCTACCCCTAAACCCAACCATCACAGGAGACAGTGTACAGCTTTACTCCCTGAACAAACTCATCCTGTGTGATTTAGAAGCTTTTGGAGAAGTGAGGACGTCACCAATGTCCTCATATTTCACCTGCTTTTTGTAATACCTGTGTCATACCCATGTCATTATACAGATTTGTGTCCTGATATGTCACAAAAACACGTACACACACACACACACACACACACACACATATATATTAGTAGTAGTCATTATTATAACTTAAAATATTGTAATTATATTATACGTGTATAATATAGACCTAGACATTATTGACAGCAATGATTTATCCAATTTTAATTTAGCATTTATATTTTATTTAATTAAAAATGTTTGATAAATGTTTATAATAATTTACTAATTAAATTTAGCCTACTCTAACATATCAGAAAACACATTATATTTACCAATTACACTAACACTAACCTGCTTCTTTTTAAAGGAAAAAATGGAGTACAAAGTGTATTTAAACGAAGAAGCACCAGTTCCAGCTGCCACATAAAGGCGATGGACACAGAATAAAATGCTCAGGTCAAAAATACAGAGAATCAGGGATAACAGCAACAAACATTTTAAGGGAAAGAGGGATAGAACTCTGTTGAACTCATAAAATGCACATTTTAATAAATGAAATGAAAAGTATAAAACGTAAAAGTGTACAGCTTGTTTGTTTGCATAAATACATAATTTGAATGGTTTAGAGTAATGGTTGATTTTTATAATTGCCTATAGTCTAAGTATACTTTTATTTATGTATGTTTTTTGTTGTTGTTTTTTGTATTGTTTATTTGTTAGAACTAATTTTGTATTGCTACCAACAGTTTCATGAATAAAAATTATAGCAAGTGACAGAATTTCTTTCTTTCATTTCAATGACAGCAAATAACTCCTGCAAGTCCTGCAGGAATTATTCAATCCTGCAGGATTTGTCACTTGCTTGGATCCATTGTAAAACCTGTAAGAAATCCCTGCACATATTGTCGATGTGTCCTAAAGGATTTTATAATTCCTGCAGGACAGAAGCTTTCCTGCTGGGAAAAAAGTCCTTCAGGATTCCTGCAAAAAGTACTGCATGATTATAAAACCTGTAGGAATTGCCTGCACATATTGTCAATTTGTCCTACAGGATTAAATAATTCCTGCAGGACAGAAGCTTTCCTGCAGGGAAAAAATAATAATCCTTCAGGATTCCTGCAAAAAGTACTGCATGATTCTAAAACCTGTAGGAATTGCCTGCACATATTGTCAATTTGTCCTACAGGATTAAATAATTCCTGCAGGACAGAAGCTTTCCTGCAGGGAAAAAATAATAATCCTTCAGGATTCCTGCAAAAAGTACTGCATGATTATAAAACCTGTAGGAATTGCCTGCACATATTGTCAATTTGTCCTACAGGATTAAATAATTCCTGCAGGACAGAAGCTTTCCTGCAGGGAAAAAATAATAATCCTTCAGGATTCCTGCAAAAAGTACTGCATGATTCTAAAACCTGTAGGAATTGCCTGCACATATTGTCAATTTGTCCTACAGGATTAAATAATTCCTGCAGGACAGAAGCTTTCCTGCAGGGAAAAAATAATAATCCTTCAGGATTCCTGCAAAAAGTACTGCATGATTCTAAAACCTGTAGGAATTGCCTGCACATATTGTCAATTTGTCCTGCAGGATTTTGTAATTTCTACAGGATCCTGCAGAAAAAATGAAAATCCTGCAGGATTCCTGTAGGTTATTTTTGTAAGGGTTTGGTTTTATATTCACACATTCAGACTTTCTCCTTAATAATATAACTTCAGAAAGTCATTCTGTGTTAATTCTACGTAGGTAAATCATCTATTGAGGTAACGTTGTTTTTATATTCATTCATTTTAGTACAGTAACAGGATACTGTAAATATTGGCTCTGAAATGGCACGCAAGAATGACTTCAACACAACATTAGCACTGTTTAATTGACTGTGAATATTGTTGTACTTTAGTAGTCGTTATATAATCTACAGGGAGTGCAGATTTATTAGGCAAGTTGTATTTTTGAGGATTAATTTTATTATTGAACAACAACCATGTTCTCAATGAACCCAAAAAACTCCTTAATATCAAAGCTGAATATTTCTGGAAGTAGTTTTTAGTTTGTTTTTAGTTTGAGCTATTTTAGGAGGATATCTGTGTGTGCAGGTGACTATTACTGTGCAGAATTATTAGGCAACTTAACAAAAAACAAATATATCCCCATTTCAATGATTTATTTTCACCAGTGAAACCAATATAACATCTCAACATTCACAAATATACATTTCTGACATTCAAAAACAAAACAAAAACAAATCAGTGAGCAATATAGCCACCTTTCTTTGCAAGGACACTCAAAAGCCTGCCATCCATGGATTCTGTCAGTGTTTTGATCTGTTCACCATCAACATTGCGTGCAGCAGCAACCACAGCCTCCCAGACACTGTTCAGAGAGGTGTACTGTTTTCCCTCCTTGTAAATCTCACATTTGATGATGGACCACAGGTTCTCTATGGGGTTCAGGTCAGGTGAACAAGGAGGCCATGTCATTAGTTTTTCTTCTTTTAGACCCTTTCTTGCCAGCCACGCTGTGGAGTACTTGGACGCGTGTGATGGAGCATTGTCCTGCATGAAAATCATGTTTTTCTTGAAGGATGCAGACTTCTTCCTGTACCACTGCTTGAAGGTGTCTTCCAGAAACTGGCAGTAGGACTGGGAGTTGAGCTTGACTCCATCCTCAACCCGAAAAGGCTCATCTTTGATGATACCAGCCCAAACCAGTACTCCACCTCCACTTTGCTGGCGTCTGAGTCCGACTGGAGCTCTCTGCCCTTTACTGATCCAGCCACAGGCCCATCAAGACTCACTCTCATTTCATCAGTCCATAAAACCTTAGAAAAATCAGTCTTGAGATATTTCTTGGCCCAGTCTTGACATTTCAGCTTGTGTGTCTTGTTCAGTGGTGGTGGTTTTTCAGCCTTTCTTACCTTGGCCATGTCTCTGAGTATTGCACACCTTGTGCTTTTGGGCACTCCAGTGATGTTGCAGCTCTGAAATATGGCAAAACTGGTGGCAAGTGGCATCTTGGCAGCTGCACGCTTGACTTTTCTCAGCTCATGGGCAGTTATTTTGCGCCTTGGTTTTTCCACACGCTTCTTGCGACCCTGTTGACTATTTTGAATGAAACGCTTGATTGTTCGATGATCACGCTTCAGAAGCTTGGCAATTTTAAGAGTGCTGCATCCCTCTGCAAGATATCTCACTCTTTTTGACTTTTCGGAGCCTGTCAAGTCCTTCTTTTGACCCATTTTGGAAGTCGCCTAATAATTATGCACACCTGATATAGGGTGTTGATGTCATTAGACCACACCCCTTCTCATTACAGAGATGCACATCACCTAATATGCTTCATTGGTAGTAGGCTTTCAAACTTATACAGCTTGGAGTAAGACAACATGCATAAAGAGGATGATGTGGTCAAAATACTCATTTGCCTAATAATTCTGCACTCCCTGTATATGTTTATATATGTTTTTTTTTACCATTTTGCGTTGTTATATCTTGAGCTTAAACTACATTAGAAATACATAATATATAAATTCTAGTAAAAAATGTCAATATTGCAATAGAAACCACACACCTATACTTTTGCAATGCACTTTTTAATGTTATCAGACAGTGACTTTTATCTGGAGAGACTTCTATAATAATATGAATAATTTTAAATGTGAATCCTTTAAAAGTGGTAGTATTTTTTTTTATCAAAGGTAAACCTTAAAACCGTTTTAGATTGTATATCTTATGTATTATTTATTGCCAATGATGACATCTTATTGTTATTGTTTCATATTACTCTCTCTCGAGTGCTTCATGAGTTTCTGTCTTGTGTTGAACAGGTTCAGCTCAGCCAGTTCTGCAATCAATGATGGGTAAGTGCATGATATAGATCGTAGGTCTCAAACTGAATTCCTGGAGGGCCGCAGCGCTGCACAGTTTTGCTCCAACCCTAATCAAACACAGCTGATCTTACTAGGGTTGGGCGATGTCGACCAATTTGGCATCGTACGATGTTTAATGTGAAACATCGCGATGGACGATGGCATCTGGCGGCGGTGAATTAAATATTAATAAATAATTAATTAATTTATAAGGAATGAATTATTTGTAGCCTACAGTTTCAACTACCTGACCCGCATGGTCTTTGTTTTACCCATAACCAAATCATAAATTAATAAAGATAAGTTACACTGAAATTACCACCTGTCAGTCACTTTTTCTGCAGGACAGGGCATGAATAGGCAGAGTGATCTGTGTCAGTATAATGGCGTCCACAAACTTGGTTGGTAAAAAAGGTGCACAACCAACAGCAACCAACCAACAGTGTCTGAGGTTTACACTAACATTACCAAGTACAAGCGTGAAAGCGAAAGACTGAAGCAGTGTACTGACACTGTGACACGTTACCTGATAGACTTAAAAGACTGAAGAGTCATTAGACAGAGACAAGATTAATTAAACAACTATAGTGAGACATCCTTGATAAACTGTCCGACGTGCACTGCTCTCTGGGGTTTTGTTGAGGCTCTCACACACGTTTTCTTTATATTTACATATACATTACGCTGTTTCATTATGCCATTACCCTTCTTGTACAGGTTTAAGTCAGCCAGTTCTGCAGCCAGTGATTGGTGAGTAAATAATAGATGAATGTTCAGTTTTGGCTGAATTAACCCTTTAAGACGTCTCATTGTCGCTCAGTAAAGTCTGTCTCCGCAGCTTTGTGAACAGGTTTTAGAGAAAGCATTATTCCTGTTGTTCTACAGATCTGTAAAAGGGTTATTATGCTAACACCGTTTCCAACCCAGGCTCATTCTGTAAACGTAGTCCTGTGGATGTTTCTGGAGATCGCGAAATACGTCCCGGGAGGGACATATTTTTGCAGTTTTTGTTTTCGCGAATCCACGAGAAGCCGATGTGTGCGCTTTTTCACATCTCAAATTTCTTTTGCGAGTGCCGTTTGCGCCCGCTGTTCTCGAGTAAACCTACTAGAGGCCGCTGTATACTGACTGACTGTCTGTCTGACTGAATGGCCGGCCAACCTCCTTCTTCCCTAAACCTAACTAATTTTATCGATTGACCCGCCCACCCACTTACTTCCAGAAACCCAACACACGGTTTACAAAAGCCGTCCAGAAAAAGAAAAGCCCTCGTCTGATTTGTACCACGTTTTCGGATTTTACCGTGTTCTCACCCTGTTGTTCACTCGTCATTTTATTTTTTGGATTCTGTTTTCGTCTTACCTGATTTCTGGAACTGCTCTTCCCCGGACTCGAACCCCATCGTCGTCATGGTCAACTCCTCTCTGCGTCTCAATTCCGCTGACGTAACATGACGAGCTAACGGGACAAACTGATTGCAGCGGAAAAACCCTCCACACAGAGGTGAGCGGTCGGCTGGTGAGCGTGAAAAGGAACGGCGTCATACCGCCCCGTAGCGTTCGTTTAAAAAAACCTGAAATGAAGCCATACGTACCTCCGGCTACATAATTTGCGGTCTCCAGAAACGTCCATGGGACTACGTTTTCAGAATGAGCCTGTGTTGACCGTTTCATATAGATAATATTATAATGATAATTGTTATTGTGCTGGTTTCTCACCTCGTCATTCAATTTTCAGCTCGAGTTGAATTCTTTTGCGCGGGGGAAACTTCATATGAGACATGAGAGCTGCACAATATGTCGTGTCATCATTGATAATGCTATGCGTGATTATGCGATAAACGCATCTCAAGATCTGCAATGTTAACTTGAAATTATAGTCAACTGAACTGCAGTTCAGAGCATTAACAGAGTCACTGCATAGCTTAACCATATGTAACGAAATTATCTCAGTTTATGAATATTAATGATCAATAAAAACGAGTTATTATTAATTATTAATATTCTGAATTAACTTATAGTTAATTTGACTAAATAAATATAGCAATGACTTCGCCGGCTCATCTGAGCGCACTGTAATTATTTATTTATTTAGAAAGGGAATTATAACTACTTCTTGTGAAGTTGATTAATCATTTACAAGTCTTGGTAAACTTAAATCAGCTTGTAGCGAAATCTATCATTTGAGTGACCTTTTCTGTGAGGCAAAATAAAGACAATCCTTAGTGGTTATAGCGTCATTTATTTGACTAGTCTAACATATAACAAACAGACGTACAAAACGTAACAAAAAAGACATAGAAAAGAAAGCAAGCGAGGAAGTAAAAAAGTTTAGATAAAGAATGACAGATCTAGCTCAGTTCCACACAACTATTAAAGACCACCAAGATTATAAACACCTTTTGAAAAGGGGCACAGCTTTAACGCATGACTAAATACCTGGATTTAGTGGGTCTCTTTCCCTCGTTGCGCAAGTTTCTCTGATGCGTGGAAGATGGAGTCCTTTTAGAAGACCTTCTTGATGCGTGGAGTTTTGCGATGCAGAACAGAGGATACGCGAGGCGCAAACTTTAAACTGAGTTTAATTTGCCGTAAAATAAAAATCACGAGAGTCACGTAGGTACAGAAACGCGGTCTGCCCCCTCAGGGGCTTTCCTTTCGGGACCTTTCTGCTCAGAACCTTTCTGCCCTGATTCTGGAGAGAGAATGGGTTTTAACTAGGGGTGAAGTCACACCCATTTTCTACTGACTGACCAATGGTTTCATGGAAGAGTTTTGAGCGGGAGATTTTCTTTGTCTGTGGACCGCTGATATACATAATGAGGGTCCTCCCGAAACATACGAAGAGACCTTAACTTTAGAAGTACATAAAACATGATTCAGGCATTCTTAGTTTGTCTAATGTCTTGAAAAGGGCATAAACAGGTTTATATATTAAAAGAGAAAGTCAGGGAGACAATACGAAAGTTTACAAACACATAACATTCGCATGTGTTTTTAAGACCTGTGACTAGGGAAAAAAAGTATTATTATTATTATGGTGATATCAATATATGCAATATTGCAGAGAAGTGCATTTGTGGGACCAATCAGATCTGTAGAAGAATCCTTTACTATCTTCAACCCCACCTTTAATTCAACCGCCTTTAATTTGCTCAGAAGAATGCTCTAACATAAATGCTTTCTTAAAAACTGCCGATTAAATAGCATTTTCTAAGTTCGTTATATCTAGGAAATATCGCAACACAACAACGATATGGCATATTTTCCCAGTATCATGCAGTCCTGTATGAAATTATAATCCTTGTAGCTTTAACATGTATTAATTGTATATAATTACGTATGCAGTGAAGTGTTACTTTAACAATGTTTATTTCTGCACTGTTTGACTCTTCGGCGACGCAGTGGCGCAGTAGGTAGGGCTGTCACCTCACAGCAAGAAGGTCGCTGGTTCGAGCCTCGGCTGGGTCAGTTGGCGTTTCTGTGTAGAGTTTGCATGTTCTCCCTGCGTTCTTGTGGGTTTCCTCCGGGTGCACCGGTTTCCCCCACAGTCCAAACACATGCGCTATAGGGGAATTAGGTAGGCTAAATTGTCCGTAGTGTATGAGTGTGAATGAGTGTGTGTGGATGTTTCCCAGAGATGGGTTACAGCTGGAAGGGCATCCGCAGCGTAAAACATATGCTGGATAAGTTGGCGGTTCATTCGGCTGTGGCGACCCCGGATTAATAAAGGGACTAAGCTGAAAAGAAAATGAATGAATGATATTTGACTCTGAACAACCGTTAGTCTTTCTTTATTTCATTAGGTTGCGTTTATCTTTTCTTGTAATATTTTATCCACATGTGCTCCATTTTAAAATCACAGCAATCAATCCAAAATGATGGATTTTGTACAAATGGAGATATTCAAGTCATCTGGGGAAACTGTATTCGTATTGCAATATGTGATTGGCAATAAGGCGAACTCCCCCAAACCTCAACCTCTGCTTAATTCCCTCCAGCCAGCTTTTAATTTAATACAACTAAAGCTGCTTCCTTATAGTATTTTTACAGCTGATGGTGCTGGTCAGATTTCACACACCACCATTACGCATCTGTTAGAGCGTACAGCTGCTACAACTCTTAGAGTTTAGCTTCCATTATCATCATCACGTTATCAATTACCATCCAGATATATAAAACATTCGGTATCATCCGAGTCTGCATCGCGATTCATCTAAGAATCGAATTTTCCCCACCCCTATCAAATAGCAGCGTACTGTTCCTCTTTACTTGCCAATCAGAGTTATCGCTGTTCTGTTGATGTGCTTGTTGTCTTTGTCTGCTGTATAGTCTGGTAAAGATCTGTTCTTGCGTTGAGTTTTCCACACACCAGCACTCTTCTCTGAGCCTGGAAGTGGATTATTATAGTGTTGATCATCTCTGAGAGGATTTGATGTGACTTTCCCTCGAGTGCTTCATGAGTTTGTTTCTTCTGTTGAACAGGCTCAACTCAGCCAGTCCTGCAACAGATGATGGGTGAGTAATGAGTGATAGATGAATGCGTTACTATACCTCATCTCTGAGGTGTTTTGATGTGACTCTCCCTCGAGTGCTTCATGAGTTTCTGTCTTCTGTTGAACAGGTTTAAGTCAGCCAGTTCTGCAGCAGATGATGGGTGAGTAAATGAGGAGCTAAATGTTCAGTTTTGGGTGATTTAACCCTTTAACGTCAGGCATACACTGTGCGATTGTTTTTTTTTTTTAAGCATGGTATCAACTCGGTGTCTATGAAATCACCACGTAACACTCGCTTCTTCTGTTATGTTTAACGGTGGTTGCTAAACCAGCATATGGTTTATTTACACCACCAAATGGGAAGGAATCTGAATCTCGGTGGAAAATTTTCCTTCTTTTTTCTAATCAGATCCATGCCCGTAGCCAGGGGGGGTTCGGGTGCTTCGAATGAACCAACCCCCACGGCCAAAAGGTCCAGAATTTGTCCTTTTAGTTATTATATGTAATTTAATATTATATAATATATTTATTATATAATTAATATAATATATTTATATTTAATATACAGGGAGTGCAGAATTATTAGGCAAGTAGGACTGGGAGTTGAGCTTGACTCCATCCTCAACCCGAAAAGGCCCCACAAGCTCATCTTTGATGATACCAGCCCAAACCTGTACTCCACCTCCACCTTGCTGGCGTCTGAGTCGGACTGGAGCTCTCTGCCCTTTACCGATCCAGCCACGGGCCCATCAAGACTCACTCTCATTTCATCAGTCCATAAAACCTTAGAAAAATCAGTCTTGAGATATTTCTTGGCCCAGTCTTGACGTTTCAGCTTGTGTGTCTTGTTCAGTGGTGGTGGTTTTTCAGCCTTTCTTACCTTGGCCATGTCTCTGAGTATTGCACACCTTGTGCTTTTGGGCACTCCAGTGATGTTGCAGCTCTGAAATATGGCAAAACTGGTGGCAAGTGGCATCTTGGCAGCTGCGCGCTTGACTTGTCTCAGTTCATGGGCAGTTATTTGCACCTTGGTTTTTGGTTTGGTTTTTCCACACGCTTCTTGCGACCCTGTTGACTATTTTGAATGAAATGCTTGATTGTTCGATGATCACGCTTCAGAAGCTTGGCAATTTTAAGAGTGCTGCATCCCTCTGCAAGATATCTCACTCTTTTTGACCTTTTGGAGCCTGTCAAGTCCTTCTTTTGACCCATTTTGCCAAAGGAAAGAAAGTTGCCTAATAATTATGCATATCTGATATAGGGTGTTGATGTCATTAGACCACACCCCTTCTCATTACAGAGATGCACATCACCTAATATGCTTAATTGGTAGTAGGCTTTCGAGCCTATACAGCTTGGAGTAAGACAACATGCATAAAGAGGATGATGTGCTCGAAATACTCATTTGCCTAATAATTCTGCACTCCCTGTATATCGTAATAAAGTGTAATTTTAAATAAGTATGGCCAGTAATTCGAAACCCATGGAGCCTCAAAGCCACAATAATGTTACCCGAGTCACGTGACATAACCCACTGAGTGGTAATGTTAGAATCTTTAATGCGACGTCCATACTGAGTAATGCTATGGCTCGAAAAGAGCAAGAGTGACAGAAAAGGCAGGCAGCAGCGTCATTATCGCAAAATGTTGAACATATGTTCAAAAAGATTGCCAAACAGGGTAAGGCTAAAGTTACTTCCTAACAGATGAAATCTGTCCCTATCCATGAGGTTCTAGTCTAACTGGCCGCATTAGCCGGGAAGTCCTGTATATTTATTGACTTGTCCAGTACATGACCTCCCTTTCCCTATTTTTGCCATTATTTTTTTTAAATAACCATCCAAAGAAGGCTTTAATGGCAAGCGGAGTCCTCAGCCGTCAGATGTCACTTCACAGCAAAAGCTAATGCCGTCACGTCTGTGTTTTTGAGGCTGTTTGGTCACTTCATTCGTATTATTCTGATCGGATATAAATCAAATCGCTCAAACCACTTCAGAAGGTGATCTGGGATGCATTCCAGATGAAACTGGACAGGTCTAATCATTTTTTAGACAAAATTAATATGAATAAAATAAATTATGACCTGGAGAAAATCTGAGCTGCGCCTGAAGCACCTGTAGCTGCGCTTTTACAGCCACAATTCTATTAAAAACATGTTTACTATAAGCAGAAAACATGTTGTCTAACTTATCAGGCCTGCAGCCAGGGGGGGTTCAGGAAGTTCGGCAGACGCACCCCTCAAAGGTCCAGAATTTGTCCCATACATGAGCTCATTTGTCCTATTTTGACTGCTATGCCATCATAAATAATGAAAATAATCCATCGAAAAAGGCTTTAAGACCCAACGAAATCCTCTGTCCATCCTTTGGTGGGACTATAATCTGATGTTAGAGAAGTCATCTTTCACTGTATTGTTTTTAAACAGAAAACATTACAGGTAACTTTTATTCTAAATCTTGGACCTTATTCCTGAAATAAAAATGAGCAATATTGAAGCACCAGAAGCGTAGCATATTAAATTCATTTGAATATATTTTTGGCTGTTGTTGATATCCAGGAATTTTCAAATGTACTTTTTTAACCAAAGAGGCTAGAAAAATTCTGAAGAATTCATTATTATTGTTTTATTATCATTATTATTTATTATTACTTGTAATAATATTTATTGTATTATTATTATTATTGTTTTATTGAAATGGCCAAATTGTGACTGAGGACAGTTGAATGTGCTGGCCAGTTTGTTTTCTGTCTAATAAATGACAGTAGGCTACAGTTTTTTCTACTTTAAACCTTAAACTGTTTTTTCCTAATGATATATGATGTAATAAATCTGTATTTTAAAAATTAGTCTTGTTTTAATTTTTCTTTATTGCAATGTTTTAGGAAATATTTTTAGTACATCAAAAAGTGTGGTTATGATGACATCTGACTAGCTAATCCAGCAAAAAAAAAAAAAAAAAGTACTGCTTAAAATGTGACTAAAATGCAGTAATTAAATCTCATGGTTAAATAGAAACTGAGGCATGTAACTGCAAAAAGACCAATCCCTTTTACCAGGCTGCCTACGGGCCTAATATCTGTATCTCACACATATATGAACAGAATCTCATTCAAGCATCCGAATGCCGATCAGTGGAGTTTAATCACCTCTCTGTTCCCCCTGCAAAGCTCAACACACGACAAAGCTGAAATTCAGCTCAGAATCTGACCTAAAATTTCTCAGCATATTCCTGGCTTAAGACTTGCCTCTGTTGCTCAGTAAATGTCTGTCTCAGCATCTTTGTGAACGGGCCCGGCCGGCACACACCAAGCCGACACCGAACAACTAGCGAAACACAAAACTCAACTGTGTTGTCGTTTCACATTGGATCACGTCTGGACCAAAAAGCTGTGCGCGAACACACCAAACTGACGAAAACTGACAGACCCGAGAGCCGCGTTCGGTGTCCGCGCAAGAGGACGTGTCTTTCCTCACCAGCAGATGGCAGTATCTGTGCTCTCCTTTAACAAATATTTGAGAAATGCAGGAAAATAGCAGCCGGCCTTGAATTGTTCACTTGGTTTCGTCACTTCACTATGTCACATCCGCGCTCTGATTGGTTACTGAACATCGTTGTTTTTTTCAGCCAATGGCGATTCTACATGTTGAATCGAGCCAATGAGCTCCAATGTTAAATCGACGAGAGGCGACAAGTGGAAAACACCAAACACACTAGCCGGATCAAGGCTGACTGAGGAAGTTAAAGGTTGACTGTTGGCTTGGTGTGTCCTGGCCCTTAGAGAATATTATTATTATTTTCTGATTTCACACACCGCTGTCATGCATCTGTTATGCTGCGTTCACACCAGACGCGGAAGAAGCGTCAAGCGCGAGTGATTTACATGTTAAGTCATTGCAAACGCGCAAATAGGCATCCTGCGGCGCGATACGCGCGAATGACGCGAATTGCATGAATGGCGCGGCGCGATACGCGTGAATGGCACGGGCGCGAATTGAGCAAATCACGCGAATCGCTCGAGTTCAAAAATCTGAACTTCTGCGGACATTCACGCCGTGTTAACCAATCAGGAGCTTGCTCTTGTGGGGGCATGATTGTGACGTAGCACCTGTTGTTGGTGTCCCGGGGGAAATCCTTCAGCTGACGCCGACAACAGTTCATCAAACTGGGCTTGGCTCAGTCAGAAGCACCGCTGGAAGCCCCAGTCATCCAGGTACATTTTCTGGAGGAGTTTATAAGCTCACAGAGCTGGTTGCATCTCTGAATTCGTATCTAATGGACTCAGACACGGCTCCAAACGTATCGACGCAGTTTTACAGCCTTCATAAAGCACATAAACAGTTATTTTATCAATAAAATCCATGTTAGCCGATTAGCAACGAAGCTACAGTCACCGGGCAGACAGAAGCCCTGCCCATGACGCGCATCCGCATCTGTTCTGAAGTGAATTTGACGCGCGAATGAAGCGGAGTTTGACACGCAAATGAAGCGAGTAAACTCAAATGTTCACGCATTTATTTACGCGCGAATATAGAAATTTATCCGCGCGTTCCGCGTCTGGTGTGAACACAACATTAGACCGGCCACTACACTTCTTTAAGGTTTCTTTCATCATCGTCATGTTGTCAATTAACATCCAGATATATAAATACATTGGCGACATTTGTGTGTCGATTCAGAATTCAAGCCTTCATGAGTTTCTTTCTTCTGTTGAGCAGGTTCAGGTCAGCCAGTTCTGCAGCCAGTGATGGGTGAGTACATGATTTTCTCCACAGCTTTGTGAACAGGTTTAAGAGAAAACGTTTTCAGTTCTGTTGTTCCACAGATCTTTACAAGGGTTATTGTGCTCACGCTTGTTTCATATTGATAAATCGGAGCAGCCAATCACTCGCTCTCATTCTCGCGGTATGTTTTTCAACTCATGCAAATCCTCCGCTCCAGTTGAATTACTCACTCATTATATTTCAGCATAGTCCCTGATTGATCAGGAGTCACCACAGTGGAATGAACTAGTTTCCAAATATGTGCTTGTTGCTATTATAGTTTTCCACACACCAGCACACTTCTCTGAGCATGGAAGTGGATTATTATACAGTTGTGTTGATCATCTCAGAGATGTTTTGATGTGACTCTCCCTCGAGTGCTTCATGAGTTTGTTTCTTCTGTCGAACAGGCTCAACTCAGCCAGTTCTGCAGTCAGTGATGGGTGAGTACATGAATGTTCAGTTTTGGTTGAATTGTCTAAGGCCAGGCATTTAAACAATGAAGCTGACAGCAAGCATCAAGTGTTTATTGATTGGGTCTGTCAAATGTAGCAGCAGTTTCTTGACTATTACACCAGAATAAGGGTATAGTTCCTAGTAATATCGCCTTAGACAATAGTATTTATCATTTTCTGTCTGTTTTATTACAGGATGTAAGTACAGTAGACTCAAGCTTTAAATAGGAAAATTATCAAAACTCTTTTTGGGAGAATTTTGAACAATCTGCTAATGGTCGAGTCCTATTCAATTCATGATGCTAAGCTAAAAGTGACCCTGTCAAATGGCTCAAACGGTTTAACTGTAGAATACTTGTAAAATAAGCCCTTTTCATAAAAAGGTGCAGTGTTCCTTTAAGACTTCTCTCTGCTGCTCAGTAAAAGTGTCTCAGCAGCTTTGTGAACTGGTCTAAAGGCTGATTTATACTTCTGCGTCAAGCGCACGCGTATGCTGTATGCATAGCCCTCGCCGTGGCCATCGGCGACGTTGACGCGCACCTTTCGAAAAATGTAACGCGTACGCGTAGCGCAAGCTCTGTGATTGGTTGGCTTGGTAGCGCTGACGAGTGTGGGCGGAGGGCAGAGTTGCGCGAGCGTGATGCAGCGAGTGTCTACAAGTGTGGAGTCCCGTGAAGGAGCTCCGGATGGAGACTGTTGTTTTGCGTTTACCTCATGATTAAAGTTGTTGCACGTCTGCCGGTTCCCGCGTTAAAATGAGCGAATTTGAGCCACTTGTATATTAAGGAAGCGTTCAGAAAAAACAAAACACCAGCGAAGAAACTCGACACAGAGGAACATAAACACCTACTGCCAGCTAGTGTTTCGGAAGTGTATTGCAGAGAAACAGAAACAGCGCGCAGACGTATAAATGCACGGCAACGTGCAACGCTTGCGCCGTGGGTCACACTGATCACTTGACGCAGAAGTATAAACCAGGCTTAAGAAAAAACATGTTCATTTTTGTTGTTCTGTCATGACAACTCTCTGAGAGATTTAGTATGGTAATGAATGTATGTTCGGTCTTGGCTAAATAGTTCTGCTACGCTGCTGCTGCTGCTGCTTTGATTATTATGGCAAAGCAAGGATTGAGACCTGTTACTGCCAGTATATACACAGACATGCAGTCTGAGGCTGCAAACATAACATACATGTATGTTAGCAGATCAAAAAACAGGTGGAGCTGGGGTGGAGGAGGGTCTCTGAAAACACGCTGCAGACGCTAGCATAAAACAACACTGAGGCATGTTGACCAATCGACCAATCACCTGTGATGCAGTTGATGATGTAGTAGGAGAAGATGCACATGACCTATCAGTTTACACACTTAATGACAGAACTTTCTATTTCCACACATCTATAAACCACATTCTGCATAATTCTCTCCAGCCACCCTTCATCTTAATAGAAGTGAAACCGCTTTTCCTACACTGACTTTTACAGCTGATGGTGCTGTCTGATTTCACACACCGCCGTCATGCATCTGTCTGGCCACTACACTTCTTTACAGCTTGCTTTCGTCATCCTTATCATCATGTTATCATTTAGCATCCAGAAATACAAATACAGCGTTGACATTTGTGAATCGATTCAGAATCAAAGCCCTCATGAGTTTCTTCCTTCCGTTGAACAGGTTTAACTCGGCCAGTTCTGCAGCCAGTGATTGGTGAGTAAATGTTTAGTTTTTGGTCACTTTAGTGGTGCGTTCACACCAGACGCTGATGAAGCGTCAAGTGTGAGTGATTTACATGTTAAGTCAATGCAAAGATGTGATCAGAGCTCCTGCATCAATATTCATGCGAATGAAGCAGCATGAGTGATGTGAATTGAGCGAATGACACGACATGAGTTGAGTGTTTTGGGCGCATGGCGCACTTAATGCTTGACTCACACACATCACTCGAGTTGAGAAATCTAAAGTTTGGCAAACCAATCACGATCCTGCTTTATTATGGATATGACCTGTAGTTGCTGTCCCGATGGGAAATGCTCCTGCCAACATGGGACAACAGCTCATCAAAACGGGACCGAATTAGTCAGAAGTACCACTGAAAGCATCTGTCAATCAATTCATATATACTCACCAAACTGTCCCTCTGAACGATCTGATGAACACACCAAACAAATCTATGCTGTTTTTCAGCCTTTCTAAAGCACAGCCACTCTCTCGATAAAATCCATGTTTACCATTAGCAACAAACTGGAGTCACCAGGCAGACAGACGCCCCTCCGATGACACGAATCCGTCTCTATTGTGACGTGAATTTGACACATAAATGAAAGTGCTTCCAGACCAGTGTTGCCAGATTGGAAATGTCAAAGTATCATACCGTATTTGGAGGAAAATTACCGTACACCAGTCAAACGGAGAGTATACAGCTATTATCTAGACAAATTGCGTTTTGACACAATACGTAAAAAAAAAAACTAACATAGGCGTACCTTAGTGGGAAGGTTTTAAACTCCACCTCCGAGTCGCTGTCATTGAATACCTGCGTGTGTTGCCAGATGTTGAGGGATTCATTTTGCGGTACAAATTGGATGCCTACATAGAGCGCAACATAGTGCTGGTTGGCTTGAAAGCAGTGCACCCTCCTGAATTTTTAACACACTAGTCTGAGCTAGTCCCGAAGAGGATCTGTAATGAGCCGATCTCGTGGCATTGTTTTGATTAGATTAACTTTGGAAAAACACGTTCGCGTGATGCATTTGAATGGGGAAACACGAGAACATCAAGGGCAAACTCCCCTGTCCTTCTCACCTTCCTTTTCAGCACTACTTTTTAAAACTTGACCGACCTCAACCTAAAACGACTGACTTAAGCAGGGCCGCGCGCGGCAGGCACTTTTTTCCAGGGGTTTCAGTACAGCGTAACCGCTACTACATCATCGGGTGGCCGTGGCCCATGTATAAATTTGCATAGGTCACGGATCATGCGCAAATTGTGAAAACAGCCGTTTGCTTCAGATACCTGTACGCAATCGCAGGGGTTTTGTGTCAAATGCCTTTTATATGCAGTACTTTGAAATACCTGTCCTGATCACGTTTCATGTGAAGTTAGTCTATTATGCACAGCAGGAATGTTAACTCGTGAGAGAGAGCCATTCTCCAGGTTGATTGGCTGAGAAGATGTAACGTAAGATGAGATTATTATTTTTTTTATTGTAAATATGTACAAAATTAGTACAAGAGAATACATCTCACAACAATTATGAACAAAATAAAATAACGTAAGATGAGATTGGATAGAAAACGTGTAACTCCACGTTCTCCTCACAGACAGCAGACACAAGATGCAGCTATCAATAAATATAGAAGCCTTAAGATTACAATGAAACTCATTTTAAATGCCATAAAATTCTGAAATTATCGTACATTATAGGATTTTTTGCATTATTGATCGTACATCGTACAGAGGTCGAAATTATTGTACAAATACGATGATTATCGTACGTCTGGCAACACTGTTCCAGACACTAGTGACTTGTAAAACAAGTGAGCCAATTGCTTTGCAAAAGGATTCGCTGTTTTAAAGTGTTCGAAACATCATGTGCTAGGGACACCAGGTGGTGAAAACTGTGTAAACACAACAAAAACTCCATTAAAACATCCATTAGAATTGGCTTTTTCAAATATATTGCAAACACAAAGAGGGGAATCCACAAAAATAAGCTGAATCAGGAATCAATCTCAGTTTGCCATGAACACCACAAGGTGAACTTTAAACTGAAAGTGTAGCCTATACATGCTCTTAGCTCTTCATCTAATATTATTAAATATTAGGTGTCTGAACAATGAGTTCTTTTATAATATTCCAGAGCTTGTGTATTGTTTGTTTCATGGTGAGCTCTAATAAACAGGCCAAAAAGAGCCTTTTCTAGCGTTGTAGACACAGCGTGAGCCTGGATGTGGTTTATTTGAGTGTTGATTGTCTCAGATATGTTTTGATGTGACTCTCCCTCAAGTGCTTCATGAGTTTGTTTCTTCTGTTGAACAGGTTCAACTCAGCCAGTTCTGCAACAGATGATTGGTGAGTAAACGATCAATGTGTAGTGTTGGGTGAACTGTCACTTTAATGCTGCGTTCACACCAGACGCGGAAGAAGCGTCAAGCGCGAATGATTTACATGTTAAGTCAATGCAAACGTGCAAATAGGCATCCTGCGGCGTGATACACACGAATGGCGCGGCGCAAATGAATTGCGCGAATGGCGTGGGCGTGAATTGAGCGTTTTGCGCGTTTGACGCTCGAGTTCAAAAACCTGAACTTCTGCGGACATTCGCGCCGCATTAACCAATCAGGAGCTTGCTCTTGTGGGGGCATGATTGTGACGTAGCACCTGTTGTTGGTGTCTCGGGGGTAAATCCTCCAGCCGACACCGACAACAGTTCATCAAACTGGGCTTGGCTCAGTCAGAAGCACCGCTGAAAGCCTCCGTCATCCAGGTTAAGTTTCTGTAGGAGTTTATGAGCTCACAGAGCTGGGTGCATCTCTGAATTCGTATCTAATGGACTCAGACACGGCTCCAAACATATCGACGCTGTTTTTCAGCCTTCATAAAGCACATAAACACAGTTATTTTATCAATAAAATCCATGTTAGCCATTTAGCATTGAAGCTACAGTCACCGGGCAGACAGAAGCCCGGCCCATGACGCGAATCCGCGTCTGTTCTGAAGTGAATTTGACGCGCAAATGAAGCGGAGTGTGACGCGCGAATGAAGCGAGTAAACTCAAATGTTCACGCGTCTATTTACACTCGAATAGCGCGATTTATGCGCGCGTTCCGCGTCTGGTGTGAACGCAGCATAAGACTTCTCTCTGTTGCTCAAAAACACCAAAAATGCTCCAACAGCAATCAAACACACTTGAAGAAGCTAGTGAAGGTCTTCGAGATCACTAGAAAGCTACAAACCAGTGTGTTTCATTACGGTTGGAGCTAAACTCTGCAGGACAGTGAACCTGATGACACCTGGACACTTTGTGTTTTCTCTGATCGGATGGCTCTCTGATTTGTGAACACTGTTCCAGTTACATTTGGATGCTTAAATGTGTCTTCAAACCCAGCGCTATATGCAAATTTAATTAGCTTACGTCAACTAAAGCGTCAGATACACTGCATTATATTTAATTAATAGTTTTATTCACAGAAATATAAGCTATTTATGTTATTTGGCATACAAATTATTTATATGCAGGCTGTAAAACATCATTACAAGCACACAACGTGGGCTCTGTGATTACTTTCATTATAAACATGTATTGTTTTGTCATACAGATACGTCAGAGACGTCATTCAAAACTCTACAGGGGTTTACATTCATTTGTGTATAACCTACACTCCCAAAAACAAAACAACATGCTGTTGTAAATGAACGAAACACTATATTGTTTCTATCATTATTCCTCTTTTCACAGCGATAGGCTTCAGTTGTGTCACTGTTGCTAATGCTGCCGTCTGATATTAACTTAACAATTTAATTTAATAATTTTAGGGTCGAAAAGAAATCTAACGAAACAAATAACAAACATCTCAAACTATCATCTGTGGCTGTCCTTTGCTTATGCAGTTGTGTTTGTATATCCGATGGTCATAAACCCCACAACTCGCGCGCGCTCACATCTATTTTTAGGAGTACATTTACATATGTGGTTTCAACAATAATGTATTTAGACTGGTCCAGTTTGGTCTAGAATGCATCCCAGAGCACCTCCTGAAATGGTGTGAGTGATTGGATTTATATACGTCTCAAAAGCCTTTCTGAGGACATTTACACTTCTCCTTTTCATCTAATATTTATCCAATCAGAAAAAACACATGAAGTGAGCAGGTGTAAACATCCCTGTGTTATGTCGTGGTCACACTCACTGAAGCCTTTAAAAAGTTCAAGCCTGCGAAATTCTGTCGTACAGCGCTGCGAAAAGAAGCAGGATTAAACAAGATGATAAGACATTTAAAAAAAGCGAGGGATTGGTTCATATTTTACATTTCTGTCAAGAGAGGTTATGTTTTGATCTTCAATTGGTCTCACACTGTCACGTGATGTGATTTTGCAGGTCAAAGTTCATCAAGTGTGAACTTTGCAAAGCAGCGAACTGCGAAACTTGTCACATGAGCTTGCATTTCCAGTTTCTCTCATTCGCTTGCGTAGGAATGGAAGTCTGTGGGGTGAAAAGTGGCGTTTGACCACGTCTTTAAGCTGTCTTGCTACACTTCTTTAGAGTTTTGCTTCTTTCATCATCACGTTTTCAATTAATATTCAGAAATATAAAACCATTTTTGACATCTACCAATCATATTTACCCCCAACCCAATCCTGTAGGAGCTTTCCGTTCTTATTAATCAGAGTTATTCCTTGAGATAAAGTCTAGATTGGATACGCGGCCGGCCGGAAGTGCGATATGTACGTTAATATTGCAGCATTTTTTTATGACACTGTATAACAATAATTAATATTTTTACAGTACTGTGACGGTTGGGTTTAGGGTAGAGGTGGGTTTAAGTGTTATAAAGTACAATTTATTGGGTAATATAATTCATAACATAAATAATACTCGGTACAACTACTGTATTTACAGTACTGTGATAGTTGGGTTTAAGGGTTGGGGTGGGCGTAGATGATAATAAAATACAATAAATGGGAAATAATAATAAATAATATAAATAATTCTTGTTAACTTCCGGCCGCATCCATATCTGATCTAGCAACAACCATTCCTTGAGGATTGTACACTATTCTGTTCTGTAGCTCAGTCCAGATATGTGCTTTGTCTGCTGTACAGTCCGGTAAAGATGCTGTTCTTGCATTGAGTTCACTCTTCTCTGAGCCTGGAAGTGGATTATTATAGTGTTGAGAGTCTCTCGCTCTCGCTCAAGAACTTCATGAGTTTGTTTCTTCTGTTGAACAGGTTCAACTCAGCCAGTTCTGCAACAGATGATGGGTGAGTAAATGATAGCTGAATGTTCAGTTTTAGGGGAACTTCTGGACCTTAAATGTGCCATAAAATGAGAATCTTTCAATACACTTAAAGTCAAAGTTACTCGCTCTCCTGTGCAATCTAAATTTTCTTTTAAAATGTTTAAAAGTCGCGTCAATCAGCTGCTCTGTCTGTGCGCTGATATATGAGCAATCCAATAATGGATCCACTGATTTACACCGCTTTAAAGTGGAAGTGAAGCACTCAGTCAAGTTTACATTATTTTGTAAATTGATTTCCACTTTAATGAAAACATATTAAAGCAAACTTGGTTATTGTACGTATTTTGCAGAAAAGGACATGTTTTACTACGGTTTTTAGAGCTAGGGCTTTGCCATCTTGGAATATCACGGTGTCTGACGTCACAGGGTTTAAACCCTGGTTTAAGTACGCGCTGTACAAATGTTAGCGGAATATGGACGTTTTTAAAATTCCAGTACCGAACTCAATACTTTAGATATGGATGCGAATTATCGTGATTAGTTTCTTATTAATAAATAATGGAGTGTTTGGGGGAGTCAGTCAGCCTCTGGTAGATTTACGTGAGAACAACCGGTGTGAAAGGCACTCCCAAGAGAGATTTGAGATCTGAAAAAGCATACACAGCGCCCTCGAGTGGATTCACGAAAACAAAAACTGCAGGAGTATTTGGCGCTCTCCAGAAATGTATATAGTGGTACGTTGTCAAAATGATCCTGGGTTGAGACTTTCAGAAAAGGAAAATAATAGTGTGAGATTGATAACGGCAGCTAGAAGAGAGACTAACGTCAAATTTACTGTCCCGCTCCCATACACTCTGCATTACAAACACGTCGCACAAGCGGTAATTCGTCTTTTTGTAATGTGATGCAAAGATGATATCATAGATACATTAATGCATATAAATGTTCACACGTTTTATTAAACAATCTGAATATTAAAAACTTAATTAAGATGCTGATGAGCGTTACAGTCTTATGAAAAGGGTCCATTATCTACTGTGTTTGGAAGTTCCCACAACATCAGTGCTTATTATCCTGCTATACTGAATGTGTCTAACGCTGGCGCTGGTCTTACTGTCAGGATCTGCCTTCGTTTTGAGCCAGCCGCTGCAGTTGGTCCAGCAGGTCCCGCAGAACCAACCGGCCAGGAGTGCTGTGGTGATCGTGCAGCAGCCGGACCGGACGCCTCAGAAAGGGGTGGACCACGGCTACAAATGCTACGTCCCGGACTGCACGGGGGACGTCAGCACTCTACACACGCTCCCCGCAGACAAGAGCAGTCAGGAGGTCTGGCTGAAGTTCATCTACGACCGCATCCCCGCACAGGTCAACTCAAAGCTGATGGTGTGCTCGGCTCATTTCACTCCCGACTGCTTCTCCAACCAGGGCATGTTTCAGGCCGGATTCGCCTCTCGGCTGATCCTCAAGAAGGGCGCAGTTCCCACCATACCCGCCTCAAAGATGCTCACTCCAAAGGCAGTGAGTAGCTACTTCTACTAGCTTTGCTCAAATGTGTTTGCGGTTTTAATTAGATGAATCACCGAGCGCTGCTTCTTCTCCACATAATCTGGAGCTGTAGATTGTGGTATAATAAAAGCTCTGCTGATTTTCGTGCCACGTCACACTAGTCTCTCATCAGTGTTCTCTTCATATCTGTACTCTGCTTCACCCCACCATGATATTAAGTGCTGAATAGTTTATTCTTAATCTGCACGCTTGTGTTTCAGAGTACATCACAGATCCAGAATCCAGCAATGACTCCTCGTAAAGTAGACGTGGGCTGCCAGACTGATGATCCTCCGGTCTCGAACAAGGGAACGCAGCTGTGTATGAAAACACTGAGCTCGAAGGTTCGAAGCAAAGGTAACGACCCTCATCATTGGTGAACATCTGCTGCGTTATTAGCACTGGTTAATTATGCAGTATTTAGGGGTATATGACTTGATGAATTTTGATCGTAGCTAATTAAAATGTCTGTCTGAAACATTGCAGTACTGTGCTGCAGTGCACATTGTGTCGGCTGCTATTCTGGCATATCTGTCTCTGAATACCACATTCATTCACATCAAACATTAAATTAGTTGTCAAGTTACACTCACAGGACCCTTATGACAGAAGTATGTTTGTGGCATTTGCACCTTTGAAAAGACTGACTCAGTGTTACGGGGGGTGATTAAAAGAGACAAATGTCAAAATGAAATTGTAATCAATGTCAATGACGTTAAAATCTGCAGTCGATTAAAGACTTGCTAGTTAAATACTTTTGTTTGCATGCAGAGCGCATACACCCGAAGTGTGCTATATGTGCATACACACTACAAAGCCTGCAAGCAGCACCTCATTACAGGACTGGGTTATTTTTCACATCTGATCATGCGAAATCACTCAAGATTTATACATAAACACAAACGCTAATTGTGTCTCAAGTGAAAGTAAACAGATGCGAGACGATGTGTGCAGGTCTTAAAGAGACAGAGGACTTCTAGACTGAACATGCTGCTGTTTGAAACTAAAAGATTAGACACTTAAAGACAAAAATTATAATTCGTCAGTTCTACTCACTCCAAATCTACTGATTTTAGAATAATAATGAATAGAATAATGTTACTGAACTAATAATTAGGCCCACACGGAATCTGCGCACGCAGATTTCCCAGAGTTTTAGCCCATCAATAATTGTGTTTATTTACTTGAGTAAATGTGTGTAACTCTATATTTATTCCGTTTATTAATTAATTACAGTAATATTATTGACTAATATGAAAATCTTCATCTGATTTATGTACAATGCAGTTTGTACAGTAATATTTTCTGTCTTTTAGTAGAGATATTATATGAGAGACTTGCTTTGTTTACCAAATAAAGTGGATCTAATTGGATTTGCATTTTAAACATTAAATAAAAGTTAAAAAGACATTATTTTTTATTTTATATATTAAGGTTTTAGTTATGAAACTCCCAAAATAATTCAGCAGAAACCCTCAGATTTATAACAAAATTCTCAGCAGAAATGGCAAAAAACATCCGCAGATTCTGTCTGGCCCTACTAATAACTCATGGTTAATAAGAAAGAAACTCATTCAGGATCTAAATCATCTTGAGAGATGATGAACATTTAACTATTTCTTTTAATAGTAATAAAACAAAACATTATTTTTCCTAAATTTTATTACTAAATCCACCTACTGTACCTAAAAAATTAACCCCTTTTTGCTTTATTTGTATATTGTTTGATTTTGCGATGTGAATCTTGAAGTTGTGCACTTAATCAGGGGTGCGTTTCCCAAAACCATCGTTAGCCAATTAAGGTCGCAAGTTCCGTCGTTACAAACATCTTTGTTGATTTGCCATTTCCTAAATCCATCGTTCCAACGAACATTCGCAAACTGCGTCACAAACTTGAGCACTTGCACTGGAGCTGTAGTTAGAAGCATAGTTCCTGGCTGTGTTCTATTCCCACTCCCACTTCCCATGATTAAAAAAAAAAAAGCATTAAAGTCAGCATTCTTAAGTGTAATTTACTTTTAAAGTATATACACCTCCGTGAAGTTGGCACCCCATAAAAACAAATAAGCCCCAAACTGTGCCATTCGTTTGTAATACGTTTGCGCTGATTTGGGCCGCAAAAACGAGCGTTTGTGCTGGTTTGGGGTCTGAGATATTAAGCATTATTTTTTTGACCGTGTGACGTCAAATCAGCATAGGTCGTTTGTGCTGGTTTGTGCCGTTAAAACAAACCCTGTATCTGTTTTCCTTCTTTAGATATAAGCAAAATATTCCGGGAGCCGTGACGTCACTCTCCACCCCATTTCCTCTAAATCGCACCAAACTGGTGTCATTCGTTTGTGCTGATTTGTGCCGTTAAAATAAACACTGTATCTAATTTTATTGTTTAGATATTGCCTTATCAAAATATTTCGGGAGTCGTGACGTCACTCTCCACCCCAGGTTGTCTAAATCGCACCAAACAGGTGTCATTCGTTTGTGTTTAATTTGTGCTGGTTTGTGCCGTTAAAATAAACACTTTATCTGTTTTCGTTGTTTAGATATAACCAAAATATTTGGTTAGATTTGTGCTGATTTGTGCCGTTGAAATGAACATCAGATATTTATATTCGTGCACGAATAAATTATTTTTGTTTGCTCACAATTTGTGCCGCAAAAAAATATTATATGTAGGCCTAAAAATAATATTAGATCAATCAAAGGTTTCTCGACCCTGTTCTTGTTTGTGTGCACGTGTTTCATTTGTGCTGGATAGTACCTATAAAAGACGTCACACAGTCACTATAATGCTTAATATCTCAGACCCCAAACCAGCACAAACGTTTGTTTTTGTGGCACAAATAAGCAGAAACGTAGCACAAACAAATGGCATAGTTTTGGGGATTATTTGTTTTTATGGGGTGCCAACTTCACTGAGGTTAGTCCCAACTCTGCTCCAACACACTTATCTGTAGGTTTCGAGCAAGCCTGAAGGACTCAATTAGTTTGATCAGGGGTGTTTAACTAGGGTTGGAACTAAACTGTGCAGAGATTGAGTTTGACCCCTGTGACCTACAGTGCATCACTAATGATATCTTAGGGAATTTTTCATTTAGTTTCTTATTTCATAGCAAGTTGGCAGCCATATATGGTTCGTGCCCAGTTATTGTAATCCTCTACGGATCTTACCCTTACTAATTCAGTCTTATTGTCTTCTCCCTGCCAGCCGTGCAGGCGTCAGTGCCGTCTCAGAGTATTGGCACCATAACCACTGAAATGTGGCCCTCGCCACCCAAAAGAGCCCGGGTTGAATACGAGGAGGAGGAAGAGGAGGAGATGGAGGAGGATTTCCCTGAAGAGTCTGATCCCAAAGACTCGGACTATGATCCTGCAGAGTCTGAAACAGCCGAAACACCAGATTTGCCTGATTCACCTGATTCAGAAACACCGGCTGCGTAAGGAGGACATCACAGGGGAATAATAGGTCCCCTTTGAATACAAAAATACATTTCCGTTGTACATATACTGCATTACATATTTTCAGCTTTCAGGGCACGATGTTATTTATGTGTGTTTTCCTGCAGAGCCCCAGCAGTGCCGGCCCACAAGGATGCGAAGTTCATCGTGTTCGAGCAGTGCCTCCTCAGCCTCTTCGAGAGGTGTCCTGTCTGCAGCAGGGCCTGTAAGGTCCGGCCGACCCGTATGGGGACGTACATCTCCGTGAACCAGCTGTGCCCCAACTGCGAGTTCAGCAGGCAGTGGAGCAGCCAGCCTCTGATCGCCAGCACTCCTGTGGGAAACCTCCAGCTGTCCGCCGCCATTTACTTCAGCGGAGTCTCCTACATCAAGATACAGAGGGTACTTCCATTGTTGCGTCATATAAATGCTAGAGGATGCATTCAAAGGAAAATACAGATTATTTGAGAAAACAAAGACTTTTTTGTAGTTTATCAGACAAAAACTAAAGACTAAAACCATTAGTAAGATATTGCACCAATAAGAGCTAACCACAATAAGATAAAGCATTACTAAGCGATGAAAGACATGCCTGGACATGTCCCAGAGATAGAACGGCCAGAAAGAAGAAAGAAACTTATGGGTTTGTGTCGAATGTTAGCATCAGTAGCTACGTTTTCATCCACCTATTGTTATGCACATTTTGGATATGCGCATCAAAACCGGTTGATGGAAACACCAAGATGCGCATCAATTTTGTAAATGCACATAAAAACATGCGCATAACCGAGTAGGATATACTGTTTATTCGATGTTACGATTTAATAAGGTGTCTAGGGAGAGATTTAGAATATTACTGAAGAAAATGGACGGAAATAAACAAGGACACACGATCTTAATTTGTTTATTCCTCTATAAGGAAAACTGAT
This sequence comes from Danio kyathit, assembly GCA_903798195.1. Classification (NCBI taxonomy): domain Eukaryota; kingdom Metazoa; phylum Chordata; class Actinopteri; order Cypriniformes; family Danionidae; genus Danio; species Danio kyathit. The sequence continues at coordinate 43,932,357 of LR812522.1, read as the reverse complement.
AAAGCCAACAAAAGAGAGAGGCATGTATGAGCATTGTACAGTGCATTTGAAAATAAATAGAAGCAATCACAGAAATGTAACCAAACCTAAAGTTACAGGGGGGGGAAGGAACTAGAGTGACGCCAAAGCAAAGAACTAAACAACACCAACAGCCACATAAACTAGAACACAAGATCCCCTCTAAACTTACTAAAGAAAATAAAAATGTGAAAAAGAAACATTCGTCTTGAGCGTAGTCAATGCCAATAAAGTACACTCCCTAAAATAATAAACAAAAATACAAAAAGCGGCGCTCACCCACTTACCTAGTGTTTCTAAACAATTCTAATAACTACGGGCAAAATGTATGTCGCGAGACAGGCCCGTAGCCAGCCTGGTGAAAGGGGTTGGTCTTTTTTTTTGGACCTTTTTGGAGTTATACGCCTCAGTTTCTATTTAACTATGAGATTTAATTACTGCATTTTAGTGACATTTTAAGCAGTTTTTTTTTTTTTTGCTGGATTAGCTAGTCAGATGTCATCATAACCACACTTTTTGATGTACTAAATTTGCAATAAAGAATAATTAAAACAAGACAAATTTTTTAAATACAAATTTATTACATCAAATATCATTAGGAAAAAATAGGAAACTGATAAAGTTTTAAAGTAAAAAAAAAAAAAAAACTGCAGCCTACTGTCATTCATTAGACAAAAAACAAACTGGCCAGCACATTCAACTGTCCTCAGTCACAATTTGGCCATTTCAATAACAAAATAATCATTAAAACATAATAATAATAATAATAATAATAATAATAAATATAATAAAACAATAATAATGAATTCTTCAGATTTTTTCTAGCCTCTTTGGTAAAAAAAAAGTACATTTGAGAATTTCTGGATATCAACAATAGCCAAAAATATATTCAAATTAATTTAATATGGTCTGCTTCTGGTGCTTAATTCACACCTTTTTATTGCTAATTTTTTTTCAGGAATGAGGTCCAAGAATTAGAATAAAAGTTACCTGCAAATGTTTTCTCTGTTTAAAAACAATACAGTAGTGAAAGAAGACTTCTCTTACATCATGTTATAGTCCCACTGAAGCAACAGCCGACAGAGGATTCCGTTTGGTCTTAAAGCCTTTTTTTGATGGATTATTTTCATTATTTATGATGACATAGCAGTCAAAATAGGACAAATGAGCTCATGTATGGGACAAATTCTGGACCTTTGTCAGTGAGGGGTGGGTCTTAACGCGGCCGGTTAGCCTAGAACCTCATGGATAGGGACAGATTTTCATCTGTTAGAAAGTAACTTAAGTAACTTTAGCCTTACCCTGTTTGGCAGTCTTTTTGAACATATGTTCAACATTTTGCGATACTGACGCTGCTGCCTGCCTTTTCTGTCACTCTTGCTCTTTTCGAGCCATAGCGTTACTCAGTATGGACGTCGCATCAAAGATTCAAATGTTACCACTCAGTGGGTTATGTCACGTGACTCGCGTCACATTATTGTGGCTTTGAGGCTCCATGGGATTCTAATTACTGGACATACTTATTTAAAATTACACTTTATTACAATATATATTAAATCGAGTATATTAATTATTCATTCATTCATTTTCTTGTCGGCTTTGTCCCTTGCGGGGTCGCCACAGCGGAATGAACCGCCAACTTATCCAGCACGATTTTACACAGCGGATGCCCTTCCAGCCGCAACCCATCTCTGGGAACGAGTATATTAATTAGATAAATATAAATTAAATTAATATATTATATAATATTAAATTACATAAAATAACTAAAAAGACAAATTCTGGACCTTTTGGCCGTGGAGGGTGGTTCGTTCGAACCACCCGAACCCCCCCTGTCTATGGGCATGCGAGACTTGTTAACCATTTTTTTTTTTTTCCCAAAAAGGAATGATAAACTCTTAAACCAAATTGAATTTACAATTGCTTGGTTTAGTTCAGAGACATGGAACAAATCAGGATACAGAAACAGAAAAACGAGTGTACAGTACACAGCACAAACCCACACACAGCTCTCAACAAACAAGGCGTCAGTGTTGCCAGAAAGTATCGTACCAGAACCTCCAAATTATCGTATTTGGAGGAAAACTATCGTATACGAGTAAAACGGAGAGTATACAGCTATTATCTAGAGCAGGGGCGGGCAAACTCGGTCCTAGAGGGCCGGTGTCCTGCATAGTATAGCTCCAACTCTAATCAAACACACCTGAACAAGCTAATCAGTGTCTTCAAGATCACTAATTATCAATAAGCAGGTGTGTTTTATTAGAGTTGGAGCTAAACTGTGCAGGACACCGGCCCTCCAGGACCCATCCCTGATCTAGGCAAATAGCGTTTTGATATAACGTACAAACTACCACAATACGTAAAAAAAATAAAATAGGCTTACCTTAGTGGGAAGGTTCAAAGTCCACCTCCGAGTCGCTGTCATTGGATACCTGCCTGTTTCAGATGTTGAGGGAATCATTTTGCGTACAAACTGAACCGCAACATAGTACTGGTTTGCTCGAAAGCAGTGCACCCTCCCAAATTTTTAACACGCTCTGAGGTGTGCACGAGCCCATTCACAGTATCTGTAATGAGCTGATTTCGTGGCTGTTTTAATGAGATTAACTTTGGAAAAACACGTTCACATGACGCATTTGAATGGGGAAACACGAGAACATCAAGGGCAAACTCCCGTCCTTCTCACTTTCCTTTTCAGCACTAATTTTTTAAACTTTATTGCTTAAACGATCGACCTCCACCTGAAAACTACTGACCTAAGCATGGCCGCGCGCAGCAGGAACGTTAACTCGTGAGAGAGAGCCATTCTCCACATTGATTGGCTGAGAAAATGTGACGTAAGATGACATAGAAAACGTGCCTAACTCCACATTCTCCTCACAGACAGTAGACAAAAGATGCAGCTAGATCAATAAGTGTAGAAGCCCTAAGATAACACTGAAATTCTGCTTAAATGCCATAAAACTCTGAAATTATTGTACATTATAGGATTTTTTCATTATTGATCATACAGAGGTCGAAATTATCGTACAAATACAATAATTATCGTACGTCTGGCAACGCTGCAAGGTGTGCCGGTCAAATTTAAACCTGCAGAACGAAGACTGATTGATCCATGAGGAAACGCCCTAATGAGGAGTGACAGGCTCAGGATCCAGTCATCCAATCGGAACAAAAGGTGATAGGACGAGACAAAGAGCGAATGACAGACTGGAAGAGAGAGAGCACCAGAAAGGGAGAAAGCGTCAAAAACTCCCACAGACCATAACGTTAGATAAGAAAAGATGCACATAAACTACGATGGAAACACTTTTACCGAACAAATATCCACGCCGCGCAATTCGTGTCGCGCCATTTGCGTGTATCGTGCCGCAGGATGCCTATTCGTGCGTTTGCATTGACTTAAGATGTAAATCACTTGCGCTTGACGCAAGCTGGTGTGAACGCAGCATTACGAAGCCGATGCCATCGTCCATCGCGATGTTTCACATTAGACATCGTACAATGCCAAATTGGTCAACATCGCCCAACCCTAAACTCAACATTGCATATCCTGAGATGTGACTATTACGACTGATCCCATTGCGATAGCGATGCTGAAACCACATATCGTGCAGCCCTAGTGCTCACCATACATTATAGGTTTTGTTTACAAATTAAAATCTGTTTTCGAGTCTGCATGAGGAGTTTTATTAAAGAAATCCAAAATACTTCTTTAAACTACTTCTTATTTTAGATTTATGTCTTACATATGATTCACTGGTGTTGATGTCTTTTCATTGTTATGGAAAATACATTTAATAAATTGTCTGTTTTGCCATGAAATAGCCATTGAAGCTCTTATTATGACTCAAATAACTGAAAGCTAGACAGGACAACTTATTTATTATAATTATTATTGTTGTGTAAAGATGTTTAAGGCGATGAACCTGAAGATGAACCTCTATAGTACTTTCCGAAGACATGCCAAGATGTTCCTTGAACCCACCATCATCCACAAGTGGAACCTGGACCAGAACGCCCTTCTGCAGAAGCTGAGCCGGAGCCACGGGGTTGTTCTGGCAGGGAAAATGAGAGCGGATTCAGCAGGTGACCTTTATTATTAACTTATTCATATTTAGTATTATCATGTACTATGTTTTTATTAATGCCGAATAATCACATCCAAAATAAAAGTCTGTTTTGACATATTACATGCGTGTGTCTTAGGGCTGCACAGTATATCGTTTAAGCATCGATATCGCAATGTGTGTATCCGCAATAATCACATCAGCAGGATTGGATTATTTATTAAAGAATCACAGATAAAAACATAGACATTTTTTAATTGTTTATTCAATAATGGCCACGTTTTTTATTGGATTGTTCAACTTTTATATTTAAATATTGCTAGACTCTGCAGATTACCATAAGACGCTGTTTATTTCACTTTCATCTTGTCGTATTTATTTATTTATTTGGCATCTCCAACTATTAAGGCCGATTTATACTTCTGCGTCAAACGCACGCGTATGCTACGATGTAGCCTACGTGTGGACGCATAGCCCCTCGCCATGGCCGTCGGCGACGTTGACGCGCACCTCTCAAAAAATGTAACGCGTATGCGTAGCGCAAGCTCTGTGATTGGTCGGCTTGGTAGCGCTGACGAGTGTGGGCGGAGGTGAGAGCCGCGCGCCCGATGCAGCGAGTGTTTACAAGTGTGGAGTCCCGTGAAGGAGCTCCGGATGGAGACTGTTGTTTTGTGTTTACCTTATGATTAAAGTTGTTCCACGTCCGCTGATTCCCACCTCAAAATGAGCGAATTTGAGCCACTTGTACATTAAGGAAGCATTCAGAAAAAACAAAACCCCAGCGAAGAAACTCGACACAGAGAAACATAAACACCTACTGCCAGCTAGTGTTTCAGAAGTGTATTGCAGAGCAACAGAAACAGCACGCAGAAGTATAAATGCACGGCTACACGCGAGGCTTGCGCCGATCACTTGACGCAGAAGTATAAACCAGGCTTTACTCTGTTAAAGTAAAGTCTGTTACTCGCATCTTAAATGTATATTTATCTTAATTCCGTGCATTGTTGAGTCATGAAGCGGCCATCTATGTGCATTTTGGTTTCATTTTATTGTAAAGCAAAAAGATTTAATTAAACAGTTAATTATCATTACACAGCTACATTTCCCAAGCAGTTTCAAGCACTTTAGCCAAAATCTAAGCACTTCATTAATTAGCACTAGATTAAAAGGATTACCAGCACCCGTATGAACCCTGAAATATACAGATCATATTGTATATGTAACTCTTCTCCATTTTAAAATGATTAGTAATTTAGTTTTGTTTGTTTGTTTGTTTGCTTGTTTGGTGGGAATTTCAGGCAAAGCGTTGACGTACGGGAGCTACAGCATGGTAGACTTGCAGACCAAACTCGTGGTAGACGTTCAGCTGGTGCAGGTATCTGGAAATGTGTGGACTTATTCATGACTTTATTCTTGTTACGATAAATAGCTCAAGCCTTTATAATGATTAAATACTTGCAGCACATAATATTTGACCAGATATTCTTCAAGACACTAGTATTCAGATTAAAGTGACATTTAAAGGCTTAACTAGGGTAATTAGGGTGAAGTTAGGGTAATTAGGTAAGTCATTGTATAACAGTGGTTTGTTCTGGAGACAATCCTAAACTAATATTGCTTAAAGGGGCTAATAATATTGACCTTAAAATGGCTTTGAAAAAATTAAAAACTGCTTTTATTCTAGCCTAAATAAAGCAAATAAGACTTTCTCCAGAAGAAAAAATATTATCAGACATACTGTGAAAATTTCCTGAATCTGTTCAACATCATTTGGGAAATATTTGAAGAAGACGATCACAATAATTCTGACTTCAGCTGAATGTTTTATGTTCTACATGTGCTGTTTTATGATGTCCTATTTTTTGTGTTAAACACCTGACGATGATGACATGTGGATTAATAAAGTTACCTTACCTCAGATGAGACGACTTCTTTTCACACAAGCTTCATAATAGATAACTAGATATTAAAGTTTGAGGACAAACTTTATGGTGGCTTGAGAAAGCCTGTTAGAAGTAGTATCAAGTTTGCTAAAAGAATGTTTAAGATGCCAGCAGTCAACAATGGAACCACTGTAAAGAGTGAAACAAGCCAGTCTAGCATGAATTAGCATGTTGTTAGCATGAATTAGCATGATGTTAGCATGATTCTAGCTTGAATTAGCATATAAGTAGCATGAATTAGCATGATTCTAGCATGAATTAGCATGATTCTAGCTTAAATTAGCATGATATTAGCATGATGTGAGCATGAATTAGCATGATTCTAGCATGAATTAACATGTTACTAGCATGATTCTAGCTTGAATTAGCATGATATTAGCATTAATTATCATATAACTAGCATGAAATAGCATATTAGCATGATTCTAGCAAGAATTACCATGTTACTAGCATGAATTAGCATGTTGTTAGCATGATTCTAACATGAATTAGCATGTTAGCATATTTCTAGCATGAATTAGCATGTTGTTAGCATGAATTAGCATGTTGTTAGCATGATTCTGGCATAAATTAGCATGTTGTTAACATGATTCTATCATGAATTAGCATGCTGTTAGCGTGATTCTAGCATGAATTAGCATGATATTAGCATGATTCTAGCATGAATTAGCACAATATTAGCATGATTTTAGTATGAATTAGCAAGTTGTTAGCATGTATCAGCTTGTTTCTAGCATTAATTAGCATGTTGTTAACATGAATTAGCATGTGCTAGCATGACTAGCATGTCATTAGCATGTTTCTAGCAAGATTAGCATGTCAGTAGCATGTTAAAACGTAGCATGTGTTAGAACAGCTAGTCACAGTCTATGGAACAGTTGCTAGGGTGCTAAAATTGGTTGCGAGGGGGTGGCTAGTAAGTTTAAAGGTCATCAGTGATTGGCTGCTGGTTAGATTGAGTTAAATGAGGCCAGACTCTAGTCTGTAGGACAGTCTGATGCAGAGTTATGAGCTCACAAAGGTTGATCCAATGTTAAGTCAATGACAGTCTTTTACAATGGAAGTCTATGGGACAGTTGGTAGGGTGCTGTAAGTGGTTGCTAGGGAGAGGCTAGTAAGTTAAAAAGTCATCAGTTATTGGCTGCTGGCTAGACTTTAAATGAGCCCAGTAAGAAGTCTGTAGGACAGTCTGATGCAGAGTTATGAGCTCACAAAGTTTGACCAAATGTTAAGTCAATAGGACTTTTGGGAATTTTCTGGGTCGTTTTTCGGAAAACCGATAGTCGGATCAGTTAGAAAAGACATAGCAACCCGAGTCAGACCAGTTTGAAGGTTTGACGAAAGTTTGAAGGATGTAGCTTGAAAGGCTTAGGAGGAGATACACTTTAAAATGAGTCTCAGAAGAAGAAGTTTATGTAGAATATCAGAATGGTGGCTTATAGATAATGTTGATGTGTTTGTCCCCAGAGTGCTGAGCGTGAGGGGAAAGATCAGATGCAGACGGAGGGTCTGCGCAGGAGTCTGGAGCGGCTGCAGGAGAGCGGAGTCAAGCTGTCCTGCCTCATCACTGACACAAACACTCAGGTTCAAACCCTCCTGAAGGAGCGCAACATCAGACACTATTATGACGTACGACACGTTGCAAAAGGTAAAGATTACATCAGAGAAAAAAACATTTCACATATTCATGATGGGTGGCTCAGTGGTTAGCACTGTGGCCTCATTGCAAGAAGGTCGCTGGTTCGAGTCCCGGCTGAGTCAGTTGTCATTTCTGTGTGGAGTTTGCATGTTCTCCCCTTGTTGGTGTGGGTTTCCTCCGGGTGCTACGGTTTTCCCCACAGTCCAAACACATGCGCTATAGGGGAACTGATTAACTAAATTGGCCGTAGTGTGTGAGTGTGTATGGGTGTTTCCCAGTACTGGGTTGCAGCTTGAAGGGCATCCGTTTTGTAAAACATATGCTGGAATAGTTGTCGCCTACTGCAACGCTCTTTTTCAGTCTGTGTTTTACCTGTAACTGTCGTTGGTCAGGTATGGCCAAGAAGATGGAGGACGTGTCCAAAGAGAAGGGCTGCGGTCTGGTGAAGAAGTGGAATAAGACCATCATCGGGCACCTGCACTATTCCGCCACCACATCTGAGTCTGGGCAGGAGAAGATCTCCAAGTGGAGGTCCATCATCAACCACCTGCAGGACGTCCACACACACGACGACCCCATCTTCCCTCAGTGCCACCATTCCCAGCGCCTCACCAAAGACAGCAGCAGGTGGTTTCAGCCAGGTGTGTGTGTGTGTGTGTGTGTGTGTGTGTGTGTGTTTGTGTGTGTGTGTGTGTGTGTGTGTGAACTCAGCGTATAGTACTAGGGATAAAGTAAATCTCAGAATAAAGCCTGACAGGTTTATCTGCAGCCTTAGTTTTCACACCTAGTTTGTTTAACCCTTTCAAACGCTCTCAGAGCTGTTCACCGTGTATATGTGAACAAACCAAGTGATCTCAGACCACCCTAAATGGACCCAAAAGGGAACCGTAATCAGACCACATTGGAGGGTGGTCTGATTACGGTTTGTTTGTGAATCAACATCTTCACGACGTTTGGAAACAAAGAGATCCCTGTCCGCTTTGCGTTTGGTTTGGCTTTGAGTAATAATCTGCGATAGCAACCGGCTGGATGTGTTTTATCCCTTACGAAACTCCAGCATTCACGTGTTGTGTGTATCAGTAACATTACACTGATTCCCCCCAGGTTCGAGGCCGCTGTGCAGGCTGGAGAAGGTGCTGATGAACCAGAGAGTGCTGTCAGATGTGGAGATGCTAAGTCCTCACCCACAGACCTCCACTCTGCAGTCTTTTAACAGATTCGTCTCTCAATTCGTACCCAAAGATATCATCTTCCCCTTCGTTGGAATGCTGTGCAGGTACGTACTGTCAGAACACAACATGTGCTTTGTTGTAAATCTGAGCACTTAGGCTAGGAGATTCTTTACAAGCAGATTTCTTTGAGACGTGTTGGTTGTCCTGTAGTCAGCATCTTCAAGAAGTCCACATGAGTCTGCAAGAGTTTAACACGAGTCTAATTTGTACAGTTCCCATGTGTATATATGTTTTAGGAGGGGGCAGTGTTAAGACAAAGAGCATGTAAACAAAGATAGGTGAAAGAACCTGTCCAACCACTGACCAGACAAGTTTATCATCAACAAAAGAGTTTATTTTGTTCTGAATGAATCCACAACGGCACAGTTGTTGAGACCCACAGTCATTCCTATACCCAGGAAGTGCATAAAGACAATAGGTTAAATGTCTCCAACACCTTTCCACAGCTTCAGCACGACATGTGGTTCACGAAGCTTCAAAACCTTTACGAATCTTTTGTTTCGAATCAGTGGTTTCAGAGCTCCTTTCAAATTGGCGAGGTCACTTGAATTCAGTAAACGAGGCTTTCTCCACTAGGGGGATCAATGATGCGGGTTCACTCAAATCGCCCCCCCTCCCCCCTAGTGGTGAATCACTGCACATTTCATAATTTTTACCTGATTTCAGGGCAGTTTTATGACTTTTTAGATGTTTTAATGAGACATTTATATAAAGAAAAAGGTTAATAAGAGTTGATAGTCTCTTTTTGGCCTGTTTAGCAGAGTCCACCATAGAACAACCAATATATAAGCCTAGAACATTTAGCTGCCTTAATTACTATGTACTTTTTAGTAAGCATTTAGGACAATGCACTTATTATGAACATGTTTTTTCTTTTCATTACTCTGCATGTAATTATATCTGCAATCTAAAGCAAAACGTAATGCAAACATAGTAATAAGAAAATATCAAATAGTTAATAAATAATTAACTTATAATCAATTAAATGACCAGTGATTCTTTGATTCTGAAGAAACACACACAGGTTGCCACAATGCTACTGAAATCTTTTGTTGGATTCTTCAACCCTTTTAGTGTTGAAAACAAACACTAACAATGACCAATTTTGTATGGTTTGTGTTGTGCTGTAGGTTGTACCTCGCAGCGATGCAGTTCAATGAGTGCAGAAGTACAGTCGAGAAGACCACCGGCAGAGCTAAACATACACACCCGCCGCCCTCTGCAAACGATGAATCGGCAAACACAGAGGAAACATTCAGTATGATTTTTACTAACACACGTAGAATCACCACAACAGGTCGCAATTGCTGTAGTTGTCATGTTACCATAGCAACTGTAGAATCATCACAACAGATCTCCGTTGCTATAGTTGTTGTTACCGTAGCAACTGTAGAATCACCACAACAGATCTCCATTGCTATAGTTGTTGTTACCGTAGCAACCGTAGAATCACCACAACAGATCTCCATTGCTGTAGTTGTTGTTACCATAGCAACCGTAGAATCACCACAACAGATCTCCGTTGCTATAGTTGTTGTTACCGTAGCAACTATAGAATCAGCACAACAGATCTCAATTTCTGTAGTTTTCATGTTTCCACAGCAATTGTAGAATCACCACAACAGATCCCAATTGCTGTAGTTGTTGTTACCATAGCAACCGTAGAATCACCACAACCGATCTCAATTGCTGTAGTTGTTGTTACCATAGCAACCGTAGAATCACCACAACAGATCTCAATTGCTGTAGTTGTTATGTTACCATAGCAACTGTAGAATCACCACAACAGATCTCAATTGCTGTAGTTGTCATTTTACCATAGCAACTGTAGAATCACCACAACAGATCTCAATTGCCGTAGTTGTCATGTCACCATAGCAACTGTAGAATCACCACAACAGATCCCAATTGCTGTAGTTGTCATGTCACCATAGCAACTGTAGAATCACCACAACAGATCCCAATTGCTGTAGTTGTCATGTCACCATAGCAACTGTAGAATCACCACAACAGATCCCATTTGCTGTAGTTGTCATGTCACCATAGCAACTGTAGAATCACCACAACAGATCTCAGTTGCCGTAGTTGTCATGTCACCATAGCAACCGTAGATTCACCACAACAGATCTCAATTGCCGTAGTTGTCATGTCACCATAGCAACTGTAAAATCACCATAACAGATCTCAATTGCTGTAGTTGTCATGTTACCATAGCAACTGTAGAATCACCACAACAGATCCCAATTGCTGTAGTTGTTGTTACCATAGAAACTGTAGACTCACCACAACAGATCTCCGTTGCTATAGTTGTTGTTACCGTAGCAACTGTAGAATCACCACAACAGATCTCAATTGCCGTAGTTGTCATGTCACCATAGCAACTGTAGAATCACCACAACAGATCTCAATTGCCGTAGTTGTCATGTCACCATAGCAACTGTAGAATCACCACAACAGATCTCAATTGTCGTAGATATTTCACCATAGCAACTGTAGAATCACCACAACAGATCTCAGTTGCCTTAGTTGTCATGTCACCATAGCAACTGTAGAATCACCACAACAGATCTCAATTGTCGTAGATATTTCACCATAGCAACTGTAGAATCACCACAACAGATCTCAGTTGCCTTAGTTGTCATGTCACCATAGCAACCGTAGATTCACCACAACAGATCTCAGTTGCCGTAGTTGTCATGTCACCATACCAACCATAGATTCACCACAACAGATCTCAATTGCTGTAGTTGTCATGTCACCATAGCAACTGTAGATTCACCACAACAAATCTCCGTTGCTATAGTTGTCATGTTACCATAGCAACTGTAGAAATGCCACAACAGATCTCAGTTACCATGCTCATAAGAGTTTGTTTCCTCGTCTTTCTCAGGCTACATCGCCAACCTGATGGACCAACTTTTTGAAGAGGTGGTCCACGATCCTGTTCCCTATCTGGAGGTGCTTCAGCAGATTCCTGTGCCTCAGTCTGAAGTGAACACCTGAGCCGGAGATGTCCTACAGCGTCAGCAGATACTCTGCGTGTGTCTTCACTGCTAAATCTGTTAACATTAGCTCCTATTCATCTGATCAACAGTTAGCTGTCATTAGTGCATGTTTCTTCATCTCTTACATAGATCATACGGCATAACTGTGCCGTTTACTGTAATAAAAGCTACTTCCTGTTTACCCTACATGTAACGGTGTGACATACCTCAAACGCTCATAGTGAACTCTATTAGCCTTAATCTTCACCTAAGAGCGGTCTGAGGGAAAAAAAGGCGGGAAAAATCATAATGTCACTGTTACAGTACTCTAGCAGAACACACATGGTTGAAAGAATATCTCTCCTGCGTAGTTGTGAAAAATGATAGCACTATATATATTCTCTTTCAAGTACACCTGTAAAAAAGACAGTTCTAGAGCTTTTGTACGTTTATATGTAACCCAGTTTAACCCTCTTGCACTACATGGGTTTAAAGTGACCCAGCTGACCTGGTTTTCTTTTATCTTTAGATTAGTTTCATCACTCGGCATTCCAGGAAATCCTTAATATACTTTTTTGATCCTCACAAAACATTTAATGTTTTCTTTCTTACATTTGGAGTAAAAGTGATGCTTTTTTTGACTCATTCTACTGTTTCAGTCATTGCTAAGTGTTTCCTTTTCTGAATCTCCAAAATAAAAGCTTTTTTAATCATTCATTGTTCCAGATGATCTTTAAATATCTTTTAATGACTTCCACATGTTTATTTTAACAGTTTTGGCATTTATACATATGCTTTACACACATTCACTGTGTAATTCAGACATGGAGCGTTTATTTTGCTGATACTTTGAAGGAAATGGATGTAATATTCCTGGTGTTCATTAAACGTCTTGTTTTTCACTTCCACAAATAATTATGAATGTTTTATCTCCATTTCCCTGCTGAAAAATCCAGCTTAAACCAGCCTAAGATGGTTGGCTGGTTTTAGCTGGTCAACCAGCCTGGTTTTAGAGGGGTTTTGGCCATTTCCAGGCTGGTTTCCAGCCATTTCCACCCTGGTCTTAGCAGGTCAGGCTGGGAGTTGACCAGCTAAAACCAGCTTGACCAGCCAAAACCAGCTGTGTCCAGCTTAAACCAGGCTGGTCAAGCTGGTTTTAGCTGGTTTAAGCTGGTCATTTTCCAGCCTGACCAGCTAAGACCAGGCTGGAAATGGCTGGAAACCAGCCTGGAAATGGCCAAAACCCCTCTAAAACCAGGCTGGTCGACCAGCTAAAACCAGCCAACCATCTTAGGCTGGTTTAAGCTGGATTTTTCAGCAGAGTTTTACATTATAAACCAACACAATTTGGGATTTGTACATCGACTTTACATAATATGAGTCAAAAATGACTAGTTAAAGATATTTTAACTATTTCCGAAGATCATTTTAACTGCTGAATTTTACTTTGTCCTGTTTTATTACTGTTTATCTGTGCTACATATCAGCACACAACTCCAGATGGCTGATTTTATATTTTATGCAAACTCTGTATATTTTATGCATAATCAATCTATCTAACACAGGTTTCTAGTGAATAATTATGTATTAAAAACTAAATAAATTTAGTGTTAAGAATAGGAACACCAAAATAAATATATAAAAAGTTTTAGTTGTTTTTACCCTTAAAAATAGTTCTTTTAAACTCATTTCACTGTGATTGTTTATTTAATATGATGCTCTTTGTTTTCAAAATATAGTGTTGATTTGCCTGTTTTCTAGGGAGAAATTTGACTGGAATAGAATGGAAACCCATTAAATAGATCTCTGCTGTCACAAATCCAAAGCTTTTTACTACAAAGATCAAGACTCTCGACATCGTTTGAGAAAATTACTGGATTTTACGATTACAATTTATTATGATGGATCGATTACGATTCAATCCTTTAAATCAGTCCATCGCTTTATTGTTTAAATATGTATTGTGTTGTGAAACAAATGTTCGGTCCGTGAACAAGACTTTTATTCTGTAGCGGTGATGTGACGTCATAAAGCTGCGCCGCTCGCGCTCCTGCGCGTAAACAGAAGGTAGGTTTGCGCTACCTAAAGTGGATTCGTGTATTATAACCGTTTTAATCAAAGGGTTAGATTTGTGCACGAGTTTATCGAGTTAATTAATTACTTCATTATTTACGCCCATGTTTGTGGACAAACGCGGGACATTAATGTAAACAAATGGAAATCACTCCAGAAAAAAAACATCGTTACAGTGATATCTTTGGGATAATGTCTCACAAACACTGAATAAAACGGACTAATATATATATATATATATATATATATATATATATATATATATATATATATATATATATATATATATATATATATATATATGCCTTTATAAAGGCTCTTTGTGTGTCTGAGAAGCTGAAAATATCCATCCCATAATATTCTGTCTGTCTCCAGCGGTGAAGTGGAGCTCCATGCAGGTGCAGAGGAGGAGGAGGCGGATCAGATGAAGGAGTTTATCCGTTACTGACAGAACATCGACGAGCTGCCGTGAGAGAACATTTCTATATGTGAGTGTCTCTTAATTTGTGTGTGTGTGTGTGTGTATATATATATATATATATATATATATATATATATATATATATATATATATATATATATATATATAGCGCTTACAGTATTGTGTGTGTGTTGCTGATGAGTGTATTATTAGGAATGGCTCGGTTCATTGAAAAAAAAATCCCGACTCGCTCGGTTCTCGCTCGGTTCGGTGACAAGTTCGGTACGCGTATGTATATCAATCGGTTCATGTTTAACGTTATTTTATTAATTGTATGGCTTGACAGTAAAGCGAGTGCTTGAAATGGTTTCTGACTGTAATTGTGTACGTTATATCCCATAGAGGCCTTTCTCTCTCTCTCTCTCTCCCTCTCTCTCTCTCTCTCTCTCTCTCTCTCTCTCTTTCCTATCTGCTCTGCGCCTCTGCAAAGGCTCTCAGTCAGCGCAGCTGTATCCGGCCGCAGTATCCTGCCTGCTCGCAAGCCGCGCGTCTCTATCTGAAATAAGGAAAAAGGCAACATGTGAACGGCCCGCTGATCTATAATCGGTCTCAAAGTGAATTCCTGGAGGGCCGCAGCTCTGCACAGTTTTGCTCCAGCCCTAATCAAACACAGCTGATCCAAATAGTTGAGTGTTCAAAAGTGTCATGAACACCTTGATTAGGTGCATCAGCTGTGTTCGATTAGGGCTTGCGCAAAAATGCAGAGCTGCGGCCCTGCAGGAATTCACTTTGAGACCTATAGAGGGGCCCTGAAGCAGTTTGTTGGCATGTTACCATGGTTACGGGCCTACAGTTTTTACCTGTCCCATCATGGTTTAACATCGTCATTAGCGTATATGCAGAAGGACTTTTCATTTTCAGTAACCCAGTTAAATCGCTTCCGGTAAACTGTGTGCTGTTACAAAATCGGCACGTTTAAGGTCTGGTTTCTTTAATAATCAGTGATCTTCACTGCCTGATTGATGTGTGATATTAAGTGGGTCTCAGAATGAGCAAAAAGCACTGCATTAAATACATTTCCCCCCACCATGTCTTTAAAATACATAGATATATACACTAGATATCGCATAGGGACCCTGAGCATGCGTCAATAGCGCCGCCACATTTGTACAGGGCTCCTAGGACAAACGTCATTCAACCGCATTAGTCAAGACAGTGTGCCAATGTGAAGATGCTGGACTTTAGCGCTGTGTACAGGTGTAGTAACGAGCAAACAAAGAAAACAAAGCACAAAGGCATCACATTTCATAGGTAAGATTTCGTTTTTTATGTTTTTGTATGTTAAAAAACTTTTGTGCTTAACAAGTAATGTTATTGATGATAATACAGTCTCTTACTGCAGTGACCATGAGGCAAAGTAGCACCAACTCGCACTAAATTCTAGAGTTATGCTAGTTTTGTTGAATAAAATAAGCAAACAATGTTATGAAATATGACAACAAGACACTGCGCTGCCAGAAACTTGTATTATTGTCGGCTAAGTGAACGAGTCGTTCATAACGGAGATTCATTCACAAACGAATCGCTCCCTCCGTCAGAATCAGAAGTGAAAGCAGGAGAGGGGGGGTGTTTCAGGACATGGATTAGATCAAATTAAACAGGGAAGGAGGATAACGCATTTCCATGCACACAAACACACGCTCTTTGTGAGGAATGCCCGTGCGGTCACATCCATCAATGTAGAAGAGTGATGTAAAATTATAATATTTCGTAATTGAAAAAAATATTTGCATACTGACCACCGGGGAAAACTCCCGATCATAGATATATGTGTATATCTCTGGCTTTGGATGGCCACAGTCTTCCACTTCACCCTGGTCCCGCATTCATTTCAAAGGAGCGCTACCCTGTACTAAAATGGCGGCTCTATTGACACATTCGTTCTAATAGACAACAGCAGGGTAGGCAACATCTAATGTATATATCTATGTTTAAAATATGGCGAAAATGTGTACTCCAGTATTTTCAGTGGAGTTTCTGCACTCGCCTGCTGATCTTGATGGCACATGCTCATCTGTAAACGGCTTTTCATCTCTGTTTACACTTGAACAACTAAACGAATGCTGAAGTTCATTTAACTGATTGTATTTTAATTACATTACAACATCCA
This sequence comes from Danio kyathit, assembly GCA_903798195.1. NCBI lineage: Eukaryota > Metazoa > Chordata > Actinopteri > Cypriniformes > Danionidae > Danio > Danio kyathit. The sequence continues at coordinate 43,915,804 of LR812522.1, read as the reverse complement.
TGCTGTAAAAGGAACTGTGTGAAATTTAAAATAGTCACATTAACTGTTTGAAGTTTATCAGTAGGGGAAAATCCATAGTTGTGCATTACAGTGCATCCGGAAAGTATTGATAGCGCTTCACTTTTTCCACATTTGTTGATGTTACTGCCTTATTCCAAAATGGGTTAAATTGATTTATTTCCTCAACATTCTACACACAATCCCCCATAATGACAATGTGAAATTGTTGCAAATTTATTAAAAATAAAAAGCTGTAAAATCACATGTACATCAGTATTCACAGCCTTTGCTCAACACTTTGTTGATGCACCTTTGGCAGCGATTACAGCCTCAAGTCTTTCTGAATATGATGCCACAAGCTCGGCACACCTGTCTTTGGGAATTTTTGCCCATTCCTCTTTGCAGTACCTCTCCAGCTCTATCAGGTTGGATGGGAAGCGACGGTGTACAGCCATTTTCAGATCTCTCCAGAGATGTTCAATAGGATTTAGGTCTGGGCTCTGGTTGGGCCACTAAAGGACATTCACAGAGTCATTGTGAAGCCACTCCATTGATATCTTGGCGGTGTGCTTTGGGTCATCGTCCTGCTGGAAGATGATCCGTCGCCCCAATCTGAGGTCAAGAGCACTCTGAAGCAGGTCTTCATTCAGGATGTCTCTGTACATTGCTGCATTCATCTTTCCCTCTATCCTGACTAGTCTTCCAGTTCCTGCTGCTGAAAAACATCCCCACAGCATGATGCTGCCACCACCATGCTTCACTGTAGGGATGCTATTAGCCTGGTGGTGAGCGCTGCCTGCTTTTCTCCAAACGTAACGCCTGACATTCACTCCAAAGTGTTCAATTTGAGTCTCATCAGACCAGAGAGTTTAGTTTCTTATGGTCTGAGAGTCCTTCAGATGCCTTTTGGTAAACTCCAGGCGGGGAGTGTCTTCCGTCTGGCCGCTCTACCATACAGGCCTGATTGGTGGATTGCTGCACAGATGCTTGTCCTTTTGTAAGGTTCTCCTTTCTCCACAGAAGAACACTGGAGCTCAGACAGAGTGACCATCGGGTTATTGATCACCTCCCTGACTAAGGCCCTTCTCCCCCGATCACTCAGCTTAGGTGGCCGGCCAGCTCTAGGAAGAGTCCTGGTGGTTCTCCATCTTCCACTTACAGATAATGGAGGCCGCTGTGTGTCATTGGAACTTTCAGAGCAGCAGAAATGTTTCTGTAACCTTCCCCAGCCTTGTGCCTCCAGAAAATCCTGTCTCGGAGGTCTACAGACAATTCCTTTGTCTTCATGCTTGGTTTGTGCTTTGACATGCACTGTCAACCCTGGGCCCTTATATAGACAGGTGTATGCCTTTTCAGATCATGTGCAATCAGCTGAATTGACCACAGGTGAACTCTAATGAAGCTGCTGAAACATCTTAAGAATGATCAGTGGAGACAGAATGTACCTGAGCTCAATGTAGAGCTTCACGCCAAAGGCTGTCAATACTTACATTGTCATTATGGATGATTGTGTGTAGAATGTTGAGGAAATAAATCAATTGAATCCATTTCGGAATAAGGCTGTAACATAAACAAATGTGGAAAAAGTGAAGCGCTATGAATATTTTCCGGATGCACTGTATACACCATTTCTCCAGGGTTTACATCGTCTCTTTCAGTTAATGCTGCAACCTCTTTTATGCTTCATGTTTTAGCAGTTTAAAGGGGACCTATTATGCAAAAATCACTTTCATAAGGTTTCATAAGTTGTGTATCAGCAGTGTGTGAATATCTGCAGCCTCTAATGGTAAAGATGTATTTATTGTATTTGTTCTAATCAGACTTGATAATAACAGTCTGCAGAAACACTTTGATTGACATTCTCCCTGTGTACGTGTCATCAGAGGGGGAAAGCCCCGCCCACTAGTGACCATCTCTACAGTACAGTATGATACTTTTTACAGTCGTGTTTGGTGAGAAAAGTAGCCTTATACACATGAGTTACAGAAAATGTGCGTCTCTCTCGATGGCATATTGTGTTCGTGTCCTCTGAATAATTTGTAGTGCTAGTTTTGAGGGTTGTTCTGTTTCTGCTTTCTGTTAATTACAGGATTTATTAACAGGGCAACGTGTGCAGTCTGAAAGAACTGATAAAGATGGAGTTTATTAAAGAGGAGAGCGAAGACGTGAAGATCATAGAAATGGTCACAATAAAATATGAAGATCCTGAGGAACAAACAGGTTGGTTTTCATTCTCAAAGCTCAACTCAACACCACACAAACACGAATATCCACCACACAGCAGAACATCCAAGTTGGCCATTCGTTATTAGGACATGATATGTTACATCCAGAAAGAAATTAAAACCATTTAATCCAGGGGTGTCCAAACTCGGTCCTGGAGGGGCAATGTCCTGCTTATTTTAGTTCCAACCCCAAATTAAACACACCTGAACCATCTAATCAAGCTCTTACTAAGTGTACTAGAAACTTCCAGGCAGGTGTGTTGAAGGAAGTTGAAGCTAAACTATGCACGACACCGGCCCTCCAGGACCAAGTTTGGACACCACTGATTTAAAGGGCACCTATGGTGAAAAATCTACTTTTCAAGCTGTTTGGACAGACATATGTGTAGGTATAGTGTATAGACCGTCATATTGGGGTGCTATAAACACACTCAGTCCTTTTTTTTTTTTCAATTTAACAACAAAAAAACGGTGGACCAATTGGAGTGGTTTTAAGATCGAACCACAAGTTGACGTAGGAGTGCGGTCCCCCCGCCCACCAATATTGATTGACAGGTGCGCATTACCATATCCTCAGTATGTTGTTCCACGTCCGCCATTTTCAGCGTGTGAGTCAAAGCGACGTCACCAAAGAAACACCCTTGCTCTGTTTTTAGATGTAAGGCTCATTGGGCTCAACATTCACCAAGTTATCGCTCTCCTCGCCCCCAGTGTTTGTGAGTTTTGGTGGGTTTGCATACATGTGTACTTTTCATTGCGTCTTCCTTAAACTTCAGCGGTTTGCATTTTCCACGGTCACAGAAGCTCCCTGTCATCTTAACTAGGTGCAGCTGGAAAGTGCGAGCGCATTGCCTCACGTGCGCGTCACTCCATTGGAAATAATGAACTAACGACACGCAGCACCATGCATTTCGCGTTGTCGCGGATGAAAGTGAGGACCGGAAGGTTGTCGCGGATGAAAGTGAGGATCGGGGGGTTCGCTCACTATTCTGCCACCTAGGTCGCCTCTATGGACGCGCTGGCCCTGCTCAGGACACTTCATATTTCTGCCGCACCACAGAGCGTTATCTGAATAGTTTCATTTTAAATAACATGCGAATGGTCTGGTGTGCCGTGTCGTGGCTCTGAGCGGCGCATCCGGTGTATGACGCCCTTTTGTTACACCCTCAAGCAGGTCGTACACCATAAGCGTCGCTCGCCGACAAGCAGTGTCGCGCCACGCAGCGGCATGCATTTCTGAATACTAAACATAAATTTCTATCAGGTGACACACACCGGCGCCGCAAGTGTGCGATACTTTCAACTGTCATGTGCGCGCCGTGTCGCGGCGCATCCGGTGTGTGATGCCCCTCGTTCAAAGTTAATTCAATGTGCTTGGTTATTAGTCTCGAGTAGGCTACAAGCTCGGAGCTTTAAACTAGCACACAATTGGCTGTAAAACTATACAAAGACACAAATGATTTTGTAGTCTCTTCTTGGTCTGTGTCCGAGTCGTACATGTACGGCTGAATGCTGGTCCTCTCACTCATGTTGCTTCTCTCTGTCTGCCTATCTGTTGCCATACACAAAGCGGGGGAGCTCTTGGCTCCGCCCCCTTGTTAAGTTGGGCGGGAAGTCGAAACTAATTTTCATGTGAAGCAACACGCCCCTAAAACAGCGAACTGTGTACACGCCCCCAAAATGGCACTTTTTAACACATCATAATAAAAAAATCTAAATTGTGTTTTGAACTGAACCTAAACTGGCACACTCAGAAGAACCATAATATTAATATTACATCTTTAAAAAGGGTTAAAATAGGTGCCCTTTAATACAATAACTAACTTCAAATCCAAACTAGTTAATATAAACTGAGCTCTCAACACTGAGGTGATAATCATTCATAGGATTTGTAAGTAATGGGCAGGATTTCAGATTGTATTCAGAGTTGATTGTAATGGTTTTCAGTGCTGGTCCTGGAGATTCACTGCTCCGCACATTTAGTAATGTATTCCTCATTCAACACACTTGATTCAGTTCATCGGCCCGGAAGAAAGATCCATCATTGTATCTGGGATCCTTTTAAAGCAGAAAAGCTAAAGCAGCCTGGAAAAAAACATTAATAAAGAACTTAAATCAGCTTCAAATCAACATGTATTGATATAAATAGAGAAACTATCTCTGGATTTATTAGGGATGTGTTTGAGTAAAAATTGTAGTAGTTGTTTTATTCAGGGGGAAAAATGTCTGTGATATTTTTTCAAATGACAATATTGCCATTTAGAGATTTTCTTCTTATAAAGAACATTACTGTTAATCAGAATAACAAATGTTTTCAGTTGTTGTGATTGAAAATCTGGATTTTGATACTGTTAATAATAACAATTATAATACTTGTCTGTTCGCTCTGAATCACTCAATACAATGAGAAGAGACTAAAATATAGTCAAAGGATATAAACTAACCAACATAATTTTTTTTTGTTTTAATCCTCTTAAGTTTGTTTATTAGATGAGCGGATGAGAACGTGTGCATTCAGTCATGTTACTAGTCAAGTTTCTGTTTGTCAAAGCCAAATTAACACTGCAAGACAGTAATTATGAGAACATATCCATAAAAAAGTCTTATGTGCATGTCAGTAATAATTACAGATTTATTAGTGATCATTTCCAGTGTCTATTCTCAAGTGATTCGACTGCTTTGTTGTTAAAACTATGATATACCACTGTTTCATGTTGCGAGTAAATATAAAAACAATATCAGCACCATGAATTGTCGTCCAAATTGGAGAAATGAGAAGACGTGTAAGCGAGGAACTGTGAACCCAATTCTAAGCCTTGTAGCACACCATCCTCATGTTTAATGGGATGCAAGTTTGGTTACACAAAAAAGGTGGTAGTGGTCTGATAGTAATCATGATGATGCTTGCTCTAAAATGTCAACATAGTCTCCAAATATCAAAGAGAATGTTGTTATGCTGAAGTGAAGTTTATTTATGAAATAATTTCGAGAGGAGCATGTGCTTATGATTGACCACAGCTGGTCCTGCATTAGCTAACACATGAGTTTCATACCTCAGTTAACTTTGCCTCGGAGAATCCCATACTCTTCCACCTTTTCCTTGATAGTGCCACACGGCGTCCCAGTGATTAGCACTGTTGCCTCACAGCAAGAATGTCACTGGATCAAGTCCTGACTAGGCCAGTCGACGTTTCTGTGTGGAGTTTTTATGTTCTCCTTGTGCTGGCGTGGGTTTCCCCCGGGTTCCTTGGTTTCCTCCCACAACCCAAAGACATGCGTCACAAGTGAATTGACCAAACCAAATTGGCACCATAGATGAGCTCTTAGTAAGCAGTATAGAGTGGGCCATTTATATGGATACACCTTAATAAATTACATAGACGATTCCCTTCAGATGACCCCAAAAATAAAAGTCTAAGGGGGTCAGATTGGGAGACCTTAAGGGCCATTCAACTGGCCCACGATGACCAATCCACTTTTCAGGAAACTGTATTCAGGAAACCATTGCCATTTTATTAAGGTGTATCCATATAAATGGCCCACCCTGTATACCTCTCTATAGCTATCACTATAAATCTGTCATTATCCATAAATAAGCCAGGGTAATTCCCAAGACCTACCTGAGCTCAAACTCCCCTCTCGACCTGCAAACAGGAGGGAGCCCAGGGATTGAGGATCTTATAAGCTCAGGGCTCTCTCTCCCAGTACAGCGTGAACTCTTGAAACACTTTCATATTGGTTGTCATGTTTGTTGTTTTGTGACTTCAAACTGGGTTTTTTTTTTTTACTTTAGACCCAGCAGAGCCGAAAGAAGAACCTCAGGAACTGATTGAAATGGAAGAGAAACATCAGTGTGAGACGCAACCAGATTTAATGACTGAAGAGCAACCCACAGTGGCTACACAGACTTCATCACACAACAGCAAATCTCCTCAGAAAAGCAAGCCTAGTAGTCTTTTCATTTGCTGTCAGTGTGGAAAGAGTTTCACTCGAAAACAATCCCTCGAAGGCCACATGAATCTCCACAACGGAGAGAAACCTTACTCGTGCCAACAATGTGGGAAGAGTTTCAGGCAGAAGCCAAACCTGAGAGTTCACATGAGAGTTCACACTGGGGAGAAGCCTTACACCTGCAAACAGTGCGGGAAGAGTTTCAGTTTAATCCAAGGCTATAAGATCCACATGAGATCTCACACTGGAGAGAAGCCGTACGTCTGCCAACAGTGCGGTAAAGGTTTCAGTCAAATATCCTCCTTTAACTCGCACACGAGGATTCACACTAGAGAGAAGCCGTACTCCTGCCAGCTGTGCGGTAAGGACTTCAGTATAAAACAGCACCTCAATGACCACATGATAATTCACTCCGCAGAGAAGGCATTCGAATGCCAGCAATGCGGAAAGAGTTTCTTTCTGAAAAGACACCTTAAAAAGCACATGACGGTTCACAGCGGAGAGAAGAACTTCACCTGTCAGCTGTGCGGAAACAGTTTCACTCAGATGTACAGCCTTAAAAGACACATGAGGATTCACTCCGGAGAGAAGCCGTACTCTTGCCAACAGTGTGGAAAGCGCTTCACGCAGAACAACAGCCTCGATATCCACATCAGAACTCACATGGAGAGATCCTTTGCTTGTCAAGAGTGTGGAGAAAGTTTCAATCAAAAAAGTGTCCTTAATAACCACATGAAGACTCACACCGAAGAGAAGGAGTTTCCATGCGGTCAGTGTGAAAAGAGCTTCTCGCGTAAAGACAACCTCAATCGGCACATGAAGGCTCATATAAGCGAGTGTGTTATCAGTCTAGAATGAGCTGCCGTCATCATTAAAGCAGATTTAAATCTTAACGAGGCTCCACACTGGACGATGAGCAGAGTCTCCAAAACTGAATGAACTGACTCATCTTTACCGAGAGAGTGGATAAATAAACATATTGTCAGTTCGAACTTTATGTTGGAGCTCATCTGGAAGTTGGTTCCAAACTGGTAGAGATGGTTCTCACTGCAGAGCAACTTGGGTGGAGCTCCAGCTCCTCCTCCTACAAACTGTTTTAATGTGTACACCTACCCCACCCCTAACCTCAACCCCCAGTGGCATCACTTGTAGAAGAAGTGCAGCAAGGAGGAGCTGGAGCTCAAGCTCCCCCTTGCTGGAGCTCAGCTCTGCCCATGTGGCTCTGCAGTGAGTACCACTTGAAAATGTACAGTTCGGAATAGGAATTTCTGAGTATTAATCTCCTGTTCCTCTTACTCTTCTTGGTTAGTTAAATAAACAACTGCTGATTGTTTATCTGGTCTCTAATTTCAGCTAAAGCAGTGATGCTCAACCCTGCTCCTGGAGATCTACCTTCCTGCTGAGTTCAGCTCCAACCCTGATCAAACCCACCTGAACCAATTAATCAGGACCTGAACAGCACCAAATGATCAAAGGCAGGTGTGTTTTACATGGGTTGCAACTGAAATCTGCAGGATGGTAGATCTCCAGGAGCAGGGTTGGCCAGCCCTGAGCTAAAGCCTAGTTCACACTACATGACTTTAATCATTGAGAGATCGCTGTGCCATACTTTTTTTATTGCCTTTGGTGACGACAAGCCAATCAGAAGTCCAAAATGATTGCCAACACCTTTCAGCTTCTTTTTCACTCCATTGAATGTCCTCCGAGTGACCTCAGATGAGAAATACGGAAAGATGGAAAATTCCTGGGGTGCTTAACCCTGTTCCTGGAAATCTACCTTCCTGCACATTTCAGTTGCAACCTATACCAAACACACCTGCCTGTAATTATCAAATGCTGTTCCGGTCCTAATTAATTGGTTTAGGTGTGTTTGATGAGGGTTGGAAGGTAGATCTCCAGGAACAGGGTTGAGCACCCCTGAAATATGTGATTTCTCATATTTTAATGGTGGAATATTTTACCTGGCAATCTCATTGACTGGGTAGTGATGTATTCTCGCATTCATAATTTGTGGACACCCTCCACAAATTGCAATTTCATAAAGACTGAAGATGGTTGATCACAGCCCGATCTGTCGGCGAGCTTGTTTACTTGCAAATCTGGCATTCAATCCTGCATAGGTCTCAAACTCAATTCCTGGAGATATACCTGATCCAACTAATCAAGGTAATTCAAGACTACTCCTGAATACCTTGATTAGTTGCATCAGCTGTGTTTGATTAGGGTTTGTGCAAAACTGTGCAGAGCTGCGGCCCTTTAGCAATTGAGTTTAAGACCTATGCGTAGTGTGAACTAAGCATTACTTGACCAAACACTTGACTTAAAAATGGATCCAGCCAATGACCTTGTTAGCCTTTATTAAACACCATCATCTAAAGGTACACTGAAGGAGGGATATATATGATGACTGCTCCAGGATTGGCAAATATCCTATGTGTTATGATTATTAATAAAGCTGCGGTCACACTTACCTTTTCTCCCCATAGACTTCCATTCATATGCACGTGAATGCGTCAGACCGGAAACGCAGGGTCACGAGTCAAGTTTCGCATTTCGCTGCAGTGCAAAGTTCAAGCTTGGTGAACTCTGACCTGCGAAATCGCATCACTTGACTGCGTGAGACCAATCCAGGATCAAAACATGACCTTTCTGAACAGAAATTTAAAACATGGAGCAATCGCTCGCTTTTTTAATGTCTAATCATCTTGTTTAATGCCGCCCCTTTTCGCAGTGCCGTACGACAGAATTTCGCAAGCTCAAACTCTAGTGTGACCGCAGCTTTAAGTTGAATTGGTGTTTAAGGACCTTGATCAATGGTGCCCAAACTCAGTCATGGAGGGCCGGTGTCCTGCAAAGTTTAGTTCCAACCCCAATCAGACAAACCTGGGCTAGCTAATCAAACTTATACTAGGCTTTCTAGAAACATCCTTGCAGGTGTGTTGGGCAAGTTGGTGCTAAAATCTTCAGGACACCAGCCTTCCAGGACCGAGTTTGGAAACCCCTGGCCTAGATTATATGATGACCTTAGTGTCATCCCTCTTCAGAGTAAACCTGGAATGATGCGTGTGCTGGTGCTTTTTCTGTATGCTAAATGATATATTTCCTCAATCTCTTGACGCCCATCGAAGAGGTCACGAAGATCTCTCATGTGGAACTGGACGTTTGGTACTACTTGAACATCTGTCACTAGAGGTGTATTTTACTGTGTGAAAGAATTCATTACTTTAAGCTTCTGTTGTATATAAGACACTTTATACGCTTTGTTAGCTGCCAGTTGAACAATCCATTCTGATAAGATCCCTGCTAGAAAGCAGGACAGCCTTGAAGTAGACAAGTATTCATTGTGTATGTGTGGTTATTGGTGAGGACAAGCTTAATTTCACCTCCAATCACCCTCACCACAGAAATATCCTCTTGTTATGTCTGACCTTTGTATGCTTGATGCCCAAGTAATCATTGGAGATATTGTTAAGAATTGTACACACACGCGGACATTTTATCTATGTTAAACCAGTCAGGTTAAAACCCCTTATGTATAATGCAGTCAATGACGTTATGTGAGAGTATAATTGTTGTTGATTTGAGATTGTAAGCAGAGCGGCCTATAACTCTGTGTGAGTGTTGAAGCTGGTTTCTGCTGATGAAACCGCAAACTATCTTCAGTAAACTTTCTTTGAGTGAATCTCTGAGTCTTCTTCATCTGACAGGCCAGTCATATTTGGGTTAAAGCTGTCTGGTCCCCAAAAACACTGAGAGGATCTCTGATTCAGATTATTGTTTGGATTGCAGGATATTGTGTTGACTGACCTCAAGAGATTTGGACTGGGTGTACCTTTCCATCATGACTACATTGAGGAAAATGTCATTTCTTCTAGGTTTTTCAGTCCTAGTCCTTTTTTACACATTCTTCAACAACATCCTTCATCAGTGTAGATCTGAATGAGGATCAAATGACGGAGTTGAGCTTTGAGAATGAAAGCCAACCTGTTTGCTGCTCAGCATCTTCATGTTTGACTCTGAATGTGTCTTCAATCTTCAGGTTTTCACTCTCCTCTTTAATAAACGCCATCTTTATAATAGTGTGACGTGGAGCTCAGTCGCTTCAGCAGGAGTTGTTCTGTCTGTTTACACAAAGAAGAAGAAATCAAGACTAAACCTCTGTGTCTCAATCACTTCTCTAGCTCACTAGTCATATATAGCTCTAAACTGAATGCTCATTACTAACTCTTTAATATTATTATTTACATAAAATAAGATGGATTTACTGCATTACATCAAAAGAAAATTGCCAAATAGTTGTTTTTATTTGAGCCTGTGTTTCTAAAACTTATTTTCTAACCTCTTCCAGTGTCTAAATCGGTGTTTCCTGTTAACTGATTGATTTGGTTGTTATTTAATAACAGAAGATACCCTCATAATATAACTAAACTATCAGAAATGTTAGAGCTTTACTCTGTACATTCTGTGACAATTAAACCACTTAATTATGCTTGGAAAACTATCAACTTGCATAGCTGAAAAGGATTTAAACATGTTTACTAACCTCTCCTAAAGCAGAAACGCGACGCACGCGTATGACGTCACACTGCAAAACCGAAACAAACCTGTTCAGAGTCCACTGTACTTACTTCAGAGGAATTTGAGGTTTGACTATTGGGCTCATTTTTAGCATACAGTAATTTTAAGGCATTTTCTATCTACTAGAGAAACGCTAATACGAAAAGCTGTGATAATGCGTTAAAACCATAAACTAATGCATATAGTTCATTCATTCATTTTCTTTTCGGCTTAGTCCCTTTATTAATCAGGGTTTGCCTAAGATGGTTGGCTGGTTTTAGCTGGTCGGCCTGGTTTTAGAGGAGTTTTGGCCATTTCCAGGCTGGTTTCCATCCATTTCCAGCCTGGTCTTAGCTGGCCAGGCTGGAAGTTAACCAGCTAAAACCAGCTTGACCAGCCAAAACCAGCTATGTCCAGCTTAAACCAGGCTGGTCAAGCTGGTTTTAGCTGGCCATTTTCCAGCTTGACCAGCTAAGACTGGAAATGACTGAAAACCAGCCTGGAAATGACCAAAACCCCTCTAAAATCAAGCTGGTAGACCAGCTAAAACCAGCCAACCAGGGGTGCGTTTCCCAAAACCATCGTTAGCCAACTAAGGTCGCAAGTTCCGTCGTTACAAACATAGTTCTTTGATTTGCCGTTTCCCAAATCCATCGCTCCAACGAACATTCGCAAACTGCGTCGCAAACTTAAGCTCTTGAAACGACACCTCTGGAGCTGTAGTTAAAAGCATAGTTCCTGGCTGTGTTCTATTCCCACTTATCCCCCCTATGCCCTATTCATTTAGAACATTCTAACATTCAAAGTTGTAATTATTAAAAATAAAAAAGCATTAAGTTAATCTCTCTTAGGTGTAATTTGCTTTCAAAGTATTTTTACAGTTCAGTTTTAGCGATCTTCATGTTTACAATTGTGCTCCCTTCGCAGTGCACTTTGAAAACATTGATATCATTTTGAACACAGCCTCATGGCGAAAGCTATAGGTATATTTAAAAGCGGAAATTATGTTACGTCTCCAAAGCTTGTGAAAATAAAAAACATAGCATACGTTAATTCTTTTATTTTATAGTGGGTTATTTATTAAGTTTCTCTGCTGTATATGACATGGGTCTGTTGGTTAGAACTTTCTGCTGTGGTTTGCATGTGTCAAATTGTATTTTTTTTTTTAAATAAATAAACAATATCCTAAATAATAATAATCATCATCATCATTAATATTATTATTAAAGTAAATATATTTATAATAAATCGCCTCATTATTTATTTATTTATATGATTTATATATGATATTAGAATAGTGTTAGCTTTTGTAAGTGATTTTATGTTTTAGAATAGAATATGTAATGTTCAACTTCTCATTAATATTAGTAAAGCAAACATTGGCCCTATATGTGCCATTTACATTATTTATTTTATTTAATATGGAAAGCAAGTGCATGTTTTTACCAAAACTAATATTGGATTTTATTTTAAATGCGTGTTTGTGTAAAACAATATAATTTGCACAAAGAAATGATGGGGTTGTTCTCTAAAGAAGTTCCTCCACCCCGTTTAGAGCATCATTATGGGCTTTTTACGTTATAACTAACGTGGTTCAAGCGATGGATCTGCGACAGAGAAACTACAGGTTTTGGGAAACACTCGGCACTACATCGCTTTTTTGCCAAACGATGCATCGCACTATGATAGTTTAGCCGCGAGCTACGTCGTAGTTTGGGAAACGCACCCCAGGCTGGTTTAAGCTGTTTTTTTCAGCAGGGATAGCAGAATGAACCGCCAACTTATCTAGTTTATGTTTTACACAGCCGATGCCCTTTCAGCTGTAACCCATCAGTAGAAACATCCATACAAACACACTACGGACATGTTTTGGACTTGGAGCACCCGGAGGAAACCCACGCCAACACGGGGAGAACATGTAATTCGCTGTTAAAAAGCGCTGAAATAAAATGTATATATAAGAAATAAACGATATCGGAACTACTGCATGTAATATTCTAGGCGCTCTTGAGGCTTTAGACAACAGAGTACGAAGAGGACTTTTATTTTGACGCGGGCGTGTGACGCCATGTGTGCGCCGCGCTCGTGCATTTGTTTTGATCTGGCTGAAGCGCGCGTGCTTCAGTGTTTCAGCTTTATATTAATCTATAGACCGTTTAATAGTTTAAAATGAGCGATGCATAATGGTTTGAGTATAACTTAGCGCTGAAATACATTCATTTACACCGCGTTCAAGTTTTATATAGCGCGTTTACACGGTGTTTTTTCCCTCTTGGATTTATTGTTCACTGTTGGCAAATCAAATTAGGTAACGTTATGACATGTTTGTTTGAATTCATATTAATACAACGACTTCTGTTTATATGTTTAACATTTATTCATAATTAAGAATCATTTTATTCATAGCTGCCCACATGAAATACTATAAACAGTATAGTGGTTTTGAACAGTACTATAGTAACGTTTTCTACTTGGACACTGCTGGTTTAGGCTGGTTTTAGCTGGAAATGGCAGGAAACCAGGCTGGAAATGGCCAAAACCCCTCTAAAACCAGGATGGTCGACCAGCTAAAACCAGCCAACCATCTTAGGCTGGATTTTTCAGCAGGTATGACCACAGTACTGGAGTTTTTGCCTCATGATGTTAGCGTGCTTTGTTTTTTCTCCAACACAGCTGAGATCACACCAAACGCAGAAGATATGATTGAGATGAATACAGGTTTTTAGTAATGCTTGTATTGATAATAACTGTATTAATTAAAAGCTGGTCGGCCCCCTGCAATACCTTCATGGCCCACATTTTATTTGCTTAGTTTAGTTGCTTTGAAGACACTGACAGCTAGTACACAGGCAGAGGTTTAGTCTTGATTTCTTCTTCTTTGTGTTCATTCTTCTCTTAAACAGACAGAAAAGCTCCTGCTGAAGCAACTGAGCTCCGCTATTATGAAGATGGAGTTTATTAAAGAGGAGAGTGAAGACCTGAAGATTGAGGAAGTGTTCACACTGAAAAGAGAAGATCATGAGGAGCAAACAGGTTGGTTTTCATCCTCGAAGCTCAACTCAGTCATTTGATCTTTTCCAGTGGGCACCTTGATGTCAAAAACACTTTAATAATGCCAATCGACTAGATGTGAAAAGCCTTGACGGCTATTTGACATGCACACAAGGGGCCCCGTTTCAGAAAGGAGGCTAAGTGAAAACTCAGAGTTAGTTAACCCTGAAATGAGAGAAACTCTGGGTTTTCTGTTTTAAAATGGCAGATTTGTCAGACTGGAGAAAGCAGGGTAAGTCAAGCCTGTTTCTGAAAGAAAGGTAACTTTAACTTAAGAGTCAGTTACCGTGGTCACTTTGTGAACCTAACCTGTTCAGGAGCAGGTTTATTCTCTAAACTCATTTTCTGTCAGTCTCCTACCATTTTATTAAAGACGAAGCGTTATTTCTCGCCTTAGCCTTACGTTTCCACCCACCTATTTTAATGCTCATTTTGGAGATGCGCATAAAAACGGTTGACGAAAACGCTAAGATGCGCAATATACGCATATAAACATATGCACATGACGATTGTTACGTGTTTAAGTTATAAAGATATTAAATGGATGAAACGTAACAATCAGTGAGTCCAATGCTGCTGAATGAAAAATGAGAAGACACAACTGCTGATTAAATTAACAAAAGTATTTATTAAACAATGAATATAGGAAATTAGATATAAAGGTAAATTTGAATATACTTTTAAATAACTGAATTAAACGAAAAACAGGAGTGTTGCCAAAACAAAGAAATAATTATAACAAACCGATCTAACTAAACCCCCAACCCACTAAACTAACTAAACAAAGAAAATGCAGAAACAAAACCGTAATCTTCAGCACGTAGCTTAACTAAACTTCATAACTACACAAAAACATAATTACACATGTGGCAACGACTCCATAAACTAACATAAACACACTATGCTGCTCATCATTCCCAAATCTCTCGTAAAGTACACACTGTTAGCCATTAGCAAAACAAGATCTGATAATCCAATTCTCTTTAAAATAGTTCAACTTCTCAATAGATATTAAACTGAGCTGTACAAGCTTAACTACTAAATCAATCACTCGCGAGAAACAACAATATTTAACAAAACAACACAAGTGAACAGGCCGGCCGACACAACGTGAGGAGTTTGGCTGTGAGCCAAGCGCTCCTGTCAAACGGCGCAAGCGCACAGCTTTTATATCCGTCGGACCAGCTCCCGATTGGTGCGTCGATTACGTCATTGTATTGATTGACAGCTGGTTTCCACCAATGATCGCACACCTAAAACAGGACAGAAAAGACACGGAAGAGAGAGAAGAGAACGCAAAACAGAAAACAACCTACAAAACACCACAAAACATACGTGAAACGTAACAACGATACACTTTTAATTCGATAAGAAAAGATGCGCATAATCTACGATGGAAACACTTTTCCCGAACAAATTCCAGTGTGTGCATTAAAAAAGGTTTGTTATAATAAGAGATCATGTGATGACGAAAATGTGTGTGAATGGACAAACCAGCAGGCTGAGCACACTGTAGAACTTCTGAAATGTTGATTTGGTCATTCTAAATCGCCTTCACCATTTTGTTAACGTTATTATAGGCTATTATAAAAATTACCTCCAGAGCATCTGGAGCGTGTCTGTCTCATGGCTTCAAACGCCCCCACTCGCATATTGTGTCGGCATTGTCCTCTGAGGTGAAAGTCATTTAATAAATAATGAAAACATTCACGCGGCTTCTTCTACCGCAGTAAATTCTGTTTTTACTGTTGATATCTGGCGCCATATTTATTTGAACGTCTTTCATGCGATATCCCAGTTTTGCGCGTAAATTTAATTTGCATTTTGGATGGAAACACAGCTATTGCCTACATTTCAGTCACTCTAATGGCTCGTTTCCACTGACTGGTACAGTACGGGTCACCTTTATCAGGCTTGCGTTTCCACTGCTAAAAGGGTACCAATGGTACTCTTTTGGTGGGCGTGGTGTACGACAGAAAGTTGCAGTCGACGTCATTTTCGCTCGAGAAAATGTCTAAAGTAAAGCTGTACGGGTCGCTCACATATCATATGAGGAGCACTTCTCACAAAACAGATGCTTTACACACATAAATACTTCTGTATAAATGTTTATTACTAACTTCTCTATGAACATGAGTTGATTATAACTGCAGATCAATTAAATATCATACTGTAACGTCTGCAATTATATAAAATAAATAAATAAATGCAACATATATGAACACATACAGACCTTTACAGTCTCCGATATGTTACCAATTACAGATAAACTACACACAGCAGACATTTAGTCCTTATTTAGGTTCAAAACAACAGGAAATATAGCCCACAGTCAGCAGACCTCTCATGATTAAATGTGTCTGTAATCTTCAGCAGCACGTGTAGCCTCTTGTTAGAGAGTAATTCCATCACCGAGTTCATAATAGTCTAAAAGCAGATGATAATAGTTCAACATGGCAGTTTTTTTGGCGCGTCACTCTCGCGTTTGTCAGTTTCTGACAGGATCAGGTTTCAAAAGCACGTCAATAATCAAGCGCACGTTATTATCATCAGCTCAAGAAGTTTGTTATTACAAATATAGATGCGCGGCGAGCGCAAGCATGAAAGCGAAACCGCTCACGCTTCAGACTGGCTCGTAAAAAAAATAGGGGCACAGGGTAAAATCTGCTCTTGTTTTTGACTTTGTGGCTGTTCATCAAGACGACGACAAGGTTCGTTTGAGGGTGTTATTATATGTATATATAGTCTCTCGGCTGTGTATGAAAACATCGCGTCTTCTTTGTTTTCATTCTGGCTTGTTGCGTGAGCTCGTGACTTATCTCTGTAAAAACCAATAGTGTTTAGCTGCGGGTGTAGCTCTGCCTTTTGGTACTCTTTCTCATGTTTGGTACCCTTTGGAAAGGGTGCCGAAAAAGTGGTACAATACGGTTCGATACGCCTTTTGACAGTGGAAACAGCCATAAAAGCGTACCGAACCGTACCGTACCACTCCGTGGAAACGGACCATTAGAACAAAGTCACGTCTGAGAATGGCTTGTCCTGGTTTAATAAATAACTAGCTTAAATTCACTGAGCTTCGACAGGGACATGTAAGTAGATTAATGGGATTATTACTACTTCTAAAAACTATTTGTTAGTACTGCTTACATGCTAAATGTCCGATCAAGCCCCACCACTGATCAATTATAAAGGCAGACACACACAAGTGCAATTTACATCTATTAAAACTGATCAACGCGTATAAAAATGGGAACCTTAAATTAATCATTTCCACTGAACAATAAGTGAAGGTTATCTGCATTCTTGTTTTGTCAGATTTATTGTAGAAACTATGCAGCAGCCTATTTTATGTAGTTTAATGCAATTACATCTGGAATAACTTCAAAATTACGGCCAATTCCTCTAGTTTTCAAGTGAAAAGTTAATAAACGTCACGTTACATTACCTATTTTATTATACTTAAATATTTAAATACTTTAACGTAAACTTACGCATTAACTTGAGCCGCTGTGTCTGTTTCACTGATGCAGTGGTGTTGCTTTATTAAATATATGCTCATATCTGCTATAACTCTGCATGAGCACATTAAGTTCACCTGGGGACAGAAATGCTGGTCTCTTTTTTTCAGATGTTGCCATGGTGACTCGTAATATCTGCGCTCCATTGATAATGCCTTTCTATAGTCACGGTGTGCACGCCTAACTCTGAGTTAGTCTACTCAAAGTTGATTGACCTAATTCAGATCAGCTGTTGTGAAACCGAAAACTCTTGAGTTTTTAATCTCTCGGTAAGTCAACTCAGAGTTCAAGTTTAAAATAGATGAATTATTACAAATGACATATTATGATTATGTATGTATGAACGGAGGTGATAACAACCGTTAATTTAAATACATAATATAAAGCTTAAATTTACATTAGACGTGATAATCGTGAAACCATGATTATTCTTCAGACTGTGGGTGTCTTAAGGAGCAAAAATACAGCATATGGGCTCTTATATGCTGTTGTGTCATCAGTCATATTGCAAGTCATATCTCTCCAGCCCCTCATTTGGTATGCTCTTCATGAACTGACCCCCATGACAAACTAGTTGAACAGAATAGAGCAAAAGAGACGGCAAAATGGGATAATGCAAGGTTGCATACTCCTGGTTGGAGAAAGATAAGTTTAAACAGTGGCTGACCGAGTTTAACTAAGTTCTGTTGCACGGTTGTGCTCCATTCATTTACTACAACTGTTCATTAAGTTATAGGTTTAATGCTCATTAGAACTCGAAAAGGCGACGAGGTCTTAAAATATTCTGAGAAGGTCTTTAAAAAGTCTTAAAAATGTATTGAAATTTCCTTTAGGATTCCTGTATATGCCCTGATTGTGGTGGTCAAAAGGACATCAAAATTTTATAATACAAGAAACAAATTCATTTGAAAGCTTCAAGGCTTAACATTGGGGTCAAAAAACCCTAAAGATGATTACAGGACAGTAACTAAAACATGAAGGTAGTGAATTGCAGTTTCTATGTGTTTTTTTTTTTTGCATGTTGTTTTGACATCAAAACATGTGATGTTGCACCTGCAAATGTGTCATTAAGAGTAGTACATGAAGACAGAATTGACATTTTTGGGTAAATTATACAGTACAAATACTGCAAGCTGGATCTTTGGTAAAACAAGCTCAATATCATGAATGATACTGATAAGCATCGTCACATTTTCTCATCACAATATCTTGAAATTGCAGTATATCTTTACACATGAATATATACTCATTTGTGTCTTGATGGAAACTTCCTGACCTAACCATCATTTGGATCAGGGGTCAACAATCTCGGTCCTGCAGGGTTTAGCTCCAACTTGCCTCAACGCACCTGCCTGGGTGTTTCAAGTACACCTAGTAAGACCTTGATTAGCTTGTTCAGGTGTGTTTGATTAGGGTTGCAGCTAAAATCTGCAGGACACCGGACCTCCAGGAACAAGTTTGGTGACCCCTGATTTAGATTGACTTCATTTAACTAGCATCATCATATCTGAAATCCTATTCTCGACACTGTTCAAAACTTCAGCAATTTCTTTGCTGTTCCAGGGATCTTCTGAGCCAATTTTGGGAATAATCTGACCGGTTTGAAGAAATTGTGAACAAATGGTGGCTTCTGTACAGCTTGTTTGAATGTAATATATTGAAAGTTTTCAGTTTGTGAATTAAAATGTACAACGTAAGACAAAGGAAAACAAAATATTAGAATCCCAATCATGGGGAAAAAAGGAATAATACCTGTATTTGTCATATTCACCTTAGATCCGACACCTTTGAAAGAGGAGATTCAAGAGCTGAATGATGTCAAGGAAGAGACAGATCTGGAGGAAGACTCAAAGACTCAAAACACACCACAGAAAAATTTCAAATGCCTCCATTGTGGAAAAAGTTTCACGGGAAAGCGAACCCTTAGAGTTCACTCAAGAGTTCACACTGGAGAGAAGCGTTTCTCCTGCAAACAGTGCGGGAAAAGCTTCAATAAGGAAGGCCGCCTTGAAAAGCACAAGAAAATCCATTTGGCTGTTATTTGCCCTCATTGTGGACAGAGGTTTACAAAAAAATCCATTAAACTCCACATGAGAATTCACACCGGAGAGAGACCTTTCAGATGTGATCAATGCGGAAAGAGTTTCGTTCAGAAGGGCACTCTTGAGAGACACATGACAATCCACACTGGAGAGAAACCGTACGCCTGCTCTCACTGCGGAAACAGTTTTAATCTGAAGACATCACTAGATTGCCACATGAGGATTCACACCGGAGAGAAGCCTTTCACCTGCGAACAGTGTGGAAAGAGCTTTAGTGAAAAGAGAAGTCTAAACATCCACATGAGAGTTCACACTGGAGAGAGACCTTTCGTTTGCTGTCAGTGTGGAAAGGGCTTTGTTAATAAAGGAAACCTTGACAGGCACATGATCGTTCACAGTGGAGAGAAACCATACGCCTGCCCTCAGTGTGGAAAGGGTTTTAACCATAAAGCAAGAATAGGTGTCCACATGATGATTCACACCGGAGAGAAGCCTTTCGCATGTGATCAATGTGGAAAGAGCTTCAGCATCAAAGTAAACCTTGAATCCCACATGAGGGTTCACTCGACAGAGAACCGTGTAAAGTGCCGTCAGTGTGGGATGAGTTTCCCAGACAGCAGTCAGCTTAAAGATCATGTCAAAACTCACATCGGACAGAAACCTTTCATGTGCCTTGAGTGTGGAAGATCCTGCACACAAAAATCAAGCCTCAATGTTCACATGAGGAGTCACGCCGCAGAGAAGCCTTTCACCTGCAAACAGTGCGGGAAGAGTTTTTGTGCTCGTGGGAACCTTAACGTCCACATGAGGATTCACACTGGGGAGAAACCTTACACTTGCAAACAGTGCGGGAAGAGTTTCATATATCAGTCAGACCTGAAACGTCATTTGAAAACTCATTCTGGACAGGAAGATTAAAGCTGTGGTCACACTAGAGCAAAGGTTCTCAATCTAGGTCCTGCAGATTTTAGCTCCAACCCCAATCAGACACACCTGGACTAGATGATCAAGCTCTTACTAGGCTTTCTAGAAGCATCCTTGCAGGTGTGTCGAGGCAAGTTGGAGCCAAAATCTGCAGGACACCAGCCCTCCGGGACTGAGTTTGGACACCCCTGGCCTAGATTATATGATGACTTTAGTGCAGGGGTCTCAAACTCAATTCCTGGAGCTCTGCACAGTTTAGCTTCAACTACCTCCAACTCACACCTGCTTAATAGTCTCTAGTAGTCTTGAACATCTTGATTATTTGGATCAGCTGCGTCTGATTAGGGTTGGAGCAAAACTGCAGAGCTGCTGACCTCCAGGAATCGAGTTTGAGACCTTTACCTTAGTGTCCTCCCTCTTCAGAGTAAAGCTGGAATAATATGTGTGCCGTTGCTTTTTCTGTATGCCAAATTATTTATTTCCTCAATCTCTTCACGCCCATCGAAGAGACACCGGACTGAGTTTGAGAACCGCTCCACTAGAATTTAAGAATGCTTGATCTCTTGGAGCAAGTCTGAACACCCGCCAGTGACCTACTCACACCTGCAGCTTGTCGACGATTAAACGTCCAGTGTTTTTTTAGCCTCTGACGCCTAGACTGCAGCTCTACACAAAAGGTTTGGCCAGAGGAGATATGGTCGTGCCTAACTAAGCCTGGTTTCTCTCAAGGTTTGTTCCTTACTTTAGTCAATTGGTGAAGTTTGTTCTTCCACTGTCGCCACTGGCTTGCTTGGTTTGGGACTTGTTGAGCTGTGCATGGATTGATTTGCTCTTCAGTGTTTGGACTTTTAGCAGTGAAAATTTAACCACACTGAACTGAACTTCAACTCTGAAATCTGGACTAACACAGTTTCTGTTTACTAGAACTTCTGAGTTCAGCTGCTTTGACACAGTTTACATTGTAAAAGCGCTAGAGAAATAAGGATAGATTTAATTGAAATGTGAAATTCTGTAGCACGGCACTGTGGAAAGGGGCAGGATTAAACAAGATTATTAAACATTAAAAAGTGAGCGATTGCTCTATACTTTTAATTTCTGTCCAGAGAGATCATGTTTTGATCATCTATTGGTCTCACGCAGTCACGGGATGCGATTTCACAGGTCAGAGTTCATCAAACTTGAACTTTCCAACACAGCGACATGCGAAACTTGTTGCACAAGCTTGTGTTTTAGGTCTGCCACATTCGCATACGTATGAATGAAAGTCTGTGGGGTGAAAAGGACTCAAGGGTCGGTATTTCCGGAGCCAATGCAAGGACCAAAATGGCATTTGTGTAACTCCCAGGTGTCACAGTTTAGCTTTAACATCAATCACCCGTCACCCTTCCGTATGAACAAGTCCGTTCATGTGACAGTGTGTAACTGTCGGACGCGCTACATAATGATAAAGTCACTGACGTTACATTACAGTGTTCATGTTGTTGGAATTGAAATATTAAATGCAAAATCAACCTAGAATCTTGAAAAGAATATGTGGTGACTATTTTAATTCACAATTCATGCTATTAGCAAACCATTAACGAACGCTATTAGCTTAATACATGCTTATCAATAGTAAAGTAGTAAAATTTGGTATAAAATCATACTCTAAACCAGAGTTCACCAAATTTGTTCCTGGAGGTCCGGTGTCCTGCAGATTTTAGCTTCAACCCCAATCAAACACACCTGAGCAAGCTAATCAAGGTCTTATAGGTGTACTTGAAACACCCAGGCAGGTGTGTTGAGGCAAGTTGGAGCTAAACCCTGCAGGGCACCGGACCTCCAGGAACGAGATTGGTGACCCCTGGTCTAACAGTTAATTTTGAAGTAATAAGCAGGTAATAAGCTAGTAGTAAATATCATTATTAAAGATTTACATCACAGTAATTAATTCTTCATGTTTGAAGCTGCTAATGGACAAAAACTGTGTTTTAAAATGTACAAACCATTCAGACAGTAGTTAATAGGCAGGTAATGAACCAGTAATTTAATGTACTTATTATAAACTGATTTCACGTGGCCGCCATTTTAAAAGCGAAATCGAGGCTGCGATGGGAAGAAACCCAGGAATATCGCCTGGAGTCACACAGGAATGTTGTGTACCTGGCTGTATATCTTATCAGCGAAGAGAAAGCGACTTAATTTTATAACGTCACCACCTTCCAAATGACCCTAAGGTCCGTTCCGAATGGATAGTGAAAACGTTATCTTTCCCAAACACACGTTTTAGATGCCATTCATCAAACTTAAGCTAATGAACTGATTCCTTTACTATATTAGTCTCGTGACGATACTGAATATCGGTACTGAAATTTTAAAAAAAGCATCTATTTCCCGCTAAAAATTAAGCAATGTTGAGCGCGTTCTTAAACAGCGCTAATTTGCCATAGTATTAAACAGGGCTCTTGAAATCATGGCAACAGCTGGAGGTTTGTAGTCCACAGCATGTTGTTGCAGTTTTTACAGTGCTGATTCTGTACTTCCGGGTTTCTTTCCACCGCAGCCTCACTTCCATTTTTTAAAATGGCGGCCTAGTGAAATAAGCGTATTAGTAAGCCTATTTAACACAGAGACAATGCAATATACAGTTTTTTAGCTTCAAGCAGCCACATATAGGCATCAAACCAAAGTCTTCTTTAATACAATAATAAAACAGTATATATTTATGATATACATATAAAAAATACAGTACCAGTTCAAAATACCATTACAATTTCAAAAAAGATAAAGATTTGTTCACAAACCTGATTCAGTTCAAACACATGCATATATGTTCAAGTATATCAGCGGTGTGAAGTAACAAATTACAAAGACTCAAATTAGCGTAACTGGCTAGGTTTCCTCAGGTATTGTGCTTTATAAATGTGTACTTTTACTTGAGTACATGTTTAGTGCTGTATCTGTCGATTAAACAGTCCTGTGATACCCGTCCAATCAAGCAACTCATAAAGAACAACCTCAAGAATGACCGCAAGAGTGTTTAGATGCGTGTCACCAGTAAAAAGATGACGGCTATCTACTGTATGAGCACTGAAATTGGCTAGAACAGTCACTAGATGCACTACAGAATGTTACGTTTTCAAACAAACACACAGCCTTTCACATTGTAATACTCCCTACTCTTGAGCAGTTCTAAAAGCTCTACTTTTTACTCATACTTTGAGTAAAATTTACAACAGGTACTTTTACTCGCACTACATTTTTGGGCAAGTAATGGCACTTTTACTTGAGTATGATTTTTCAGTACTCTTTCCACCAATGATAAACACACACACATAGCGCTCAATTGCAATTAGTGCTCTCGACTCTCTCAAAACTGGTGAAGAAATACTAACAGCATTTGCTTTTGACTTAAATTGTGTGAAATAATTACATTTGAGTCTTTAAAACTGATAATGGACCCTATAATGTGGTCAGAGTAACTCCATCAATTATTCACACCATACCAGATGCAGAAATATTCTCCAGAAATGTAATTCGTCCTTTTTTCTACCATAATATTTTTAGTTTGAAAGATCAGTTAAAGCAGGGGTCACCAAATTTGTTCCTGGAGGTCCGGTGTCCTGCAGATTTTAGCTCCAACCCTAATGAAACACACCTGAACAAGCTAATCAAGGTCTTACTAGGTATACTTCAAACACCCAGGCAGGAGTGTTAAGGCAAGTTGGAGCTAAACCCTGCAGGGACACCGGCCCTCCAAGACCGAGATTGGACCGAGTTAAAGTCTATAACAGCTGTGTTTCTCCATGACGAGGCTCCGTCAGTCAGAACGAGGACCTGAAATATGTAGGATTATTATTATTCATGTTACATATTCAGTATTTCAATATATTTCAAAACAAAGAGTAAAATATAAAGTTAGCGTAATAATTATAAAACTAAAACTTACCCATCAGTAAAAGGCTACTAGATTCTTCTCTATCAAAACAAAACAGAGTAGTTATTGAAAAGTAAGACACAAGCCACGGTATTGAGTTTGTTCAGTAGCTGTTATGCTGATGACACACAGGCTAACGTTTTAAATAATGTTGCTGGGAAATGATGTCATCAATTGCCAATCAGGGGAGGTAATGGCAACTAATTAGGACAATGGTATACAGATCTAACCTGATTATAAAGATCACCAGTCATCAGATGCTGCGTTTATGACTATTGTTTGTATCTTTATTTATCGTTTACTGTTTTTAAACTGTCGAGCCAACGCAACAAATTTTTGTTCTGGAATGAATGTATCAAATCTGTCGCTAAGGTGCTACTTTACACTTTACAGCTGCCGGTGTACGTAGATTGCTAGGTGACCATTAACCGTTTTCTCAGATGATGACAAGCTGACAAAACATAGAAAAATTGTTTTGAAAAGTTTTGTGTCCTGTGTTGGTCTGAGGTAATTAGTCTACTGAAATGTGTATGTCCCCTATTCCAAAGTATGAAGCTGATTGGTCAGTTCTTGTCACATGACTCATGGTGCGCTCATGGCATTCTGAAAACCTGAGATGTTTTCAACTGAGTGCCCCTGGAAAACGCAAGTGTGTCGCTCCTAATATGCGCTCGATTGGAAATGATGAACTTGTGCGCGGAAAATATGCGATATTTGAACAGCTGCCGTCATTTGCAATTTCCAGCAATTGATCTTCTTCCACAGCGGAATGGTGGATTCACCTGGCCTTTTCCCCCTCGTTTCTTACTTATTTTGCTAGATTGTGGGTTTAATTTTGGCGCTCAAATGACCAAGATGTAACCAAGAGAATCTGGTCGTTTTTCTAAATAAGACTCAGATAATAAATAAAATGGAAATAATTGATGATTTTTTGTGCGGCCTGGTACCAATAGATCCACAAACTGTTACCGGTCCGCTGCCTTGGGATTTGGGGACCACTGCTTTAGGGTACACTTTTGTACCTTTAAATTACACATGAAATCAAAACTAACCATGTTGATTTCGTTAGCTCACATTGCTAGTTTTGTGGTGAACAACTAATTTGCACATATCATTAAGGAGAAAAAAATAGTTTGCTCTTGTAGATTTTTCTTTATATAAATATATATATATATAATTTTTCTAGGGGTTTTTTAACCTTTTATGGATAAAACAGTGTAGAGAATTGACAGGAAGTCATCGGGAGCAGAGAGAGGAGAAAGACCGGCAAAGGACCTCAAACCAAGAATCAAACTCTAGTCTTGTCGACGCACTTAACCACTAGGCCAGGGGTGACCAGCCCTCTTCCTGGAGATCTACCTTCCTGCAGATTTCAATTGCAACCCATGTCAAACACACCTGCCGGTAATAATCAAGTGCTGTTCAGGTCCTAATTAATGGATTCAGGTGGGTTTGATCAGCATTAAAGCTGAACTTTGCAGATCTCCAGGAACAGGGTTGAGCGCCCCGGCACTTGGTGCCGACCTGCCCTCGTGATCTTTAATTGAAATATGAAAATGCACTTCCTGTTTGTTTTCAGTTAAATTGTCAGATTAGGTCTGTCTGAGGTAGTGGGTGTGGCTAACATACTTAACCACGCCCCTCCTGCTGTCAGTTTTGACAACAAACAGTAATGGTGAGCAGGAGGAGGTGTCTGTTAGGTTGTAAAAACTCTCCCTAAATCCCTTGCCCCATCTTTCGGAATGAAATGCCTACTTTACTACAACCAATCAGCTCGCAGTAGAAAAACAAGCCACGCCCACTGTTTTCTCAGGTAAAAAACGGTTGCAACTTCTGGTTCATGCAGATTTTAAGGTTGACTTTTGATGCTGTAAGGTAATATGAGGTACACATTTGTACTATCTTAGGTATTAATATGTATCTTTAAGGACCTGTTAGAAACTAAAAAGTACCTTTTTGTTTATTTTTTAGATTGGAGTACATTTGAAAGTTTATCAAATGCCAACAATATTACTGCCAAAGCAGCCAGCTAAGCAAATACAGCCCATCAACTTTGCTCGAAAAGTTGCCCTGTGTGTCCTCAGCATTATAGATGAGTATCTCCACTTTCTCTCATATCAGACCTGTTTTAGTCTTGTAGTAAATTAATCCAGCAGCTGCAATGATGAGTCCCAGCACCGCTGAAGCATCTGATAACAGTTGAATGTCCCTCTCAAACTCATGGACAGGGGGCTCTGTGGGACACACACGACTTACTGTAAACAGGGGGGTTTTGAGCAAAGTGGATACACGGGACCATTAGCTTATGTTTAACCTTGAATTGCACAACAGTAATATCAAGTGTGTAGAATTAAGTAGAATTAAGACTGAGCCTTAGTTTACCCAAACATGACAATTAAGTTAATAATGTCTCTCCCTCATGTTGTTTCAAACCCCTGAGACCGTAGTTTCAGAAAACGTGCCCCTGTAACGTATTTGGTTCCCAAAAATGTCACCCTGGGCACAATCTACAATGAGCCTGGGTTGGAAATATGCATGATGTCTTCACTCATTCATTTTCTTTTCGGCTTAGTTCTTTTATTAATCTGGGGTCACCACAGCGGAATAAACCGCCAACTTATCCAGCATATGTTTTACACAGCGGATGCCCTTCCAGCCACAACCCATTACTGGGAAACATCCATACACTCCCATTCACAAACATACACTATGGACAATTTAGCTTACCTAATTCCCCTATAGCGCATGTGTTTGGACTGTGGGGGAAACCGGAGCACCCGGAGGAAACCCACGTCAACACGGGGAGAACATGCAAACTCCACATGGAAATGCCGACTGACCCAGCCGAGGCTCGAACCAGCGACCTTCTTGCTGTGAGGCGATTGTGCTACCCACTGCAACGCCCCTACATTGTGTATTCTCTGTCATAATACCTGGACAATTTCCATGTACAATTTCACAATGAGTTGAATATGTTGTGACTCACTCCAATCAATGATGAAAGGTTTGGTCAAGCTGGGGTGCTCCACCACACAGGAGATCCTCTCTC
Organism: Danio kyathit; assembly: GCA_903798195.1. NCBI lineage: Eukaryota > Metazoa > Chordata > Actinopteri > Cypriniformes > Danionidae > Danio > Danio kyathit. The sequence goes on along the minus strand of LR812522.1, from coordinate 43,888,571 downwards.
CAGATTTGGGGCTGAACACCAGCTCAGAGTGACTCTGATAATACCAGTCTCCATTGGGCATGTTCTCGCTGGAGGTCACGTCAGACGTCACCACTTTTCCATCCCTCAGCCAGTACATTTTGATTCGCTGAGGATAGAAGTCGTACGCACTGCACCTCAGCAGATACGGGTGTCCGCTGTCGCCCTTCTGCACCAAATTCAGATTCACCTTCGGCTTCACTAAACCAACAAACACCACAGTCAACATCTGAGCACACATTTACATCATGATGATAACGCTGTACATGAGCGTTCATAAGACTTCTTTATTATCATGAGGTGGCATACAACCCCAAATCAGAAAAAGTTGGGGACAGTATGGAAAACGCAAGCAAAAAAGAAGGTATTGGTTGGTCAACTTCATTTCATTTGTAAATGTTCATCCTTTCCTGCCATTCAGACCTGCAACACATTCCAAAAACAGTTGTGACAGCAGCAGTTTAGGGTTAGTAATCAGGTAAATTGGTTAAATAATGATGTGATGTGAAACAGATAATGTCAACAGGTGACTGTAAAGATCTAAGAAAGGTCTAGTTCTTTAGGAGCAAAGATGGGCCAAGGATGGGACAGTTTGCCAACAAACACAGGAGAAATTATTGAAATGTTTAAACACAATGTTCCTCAAAGAAAGAGAGGAAGACATTTGGATATTTCACCTTCAACAGTGCAGAAGATCATTAACAGATTCAAGGAATCTGGAGGAGTTTCAGTGCAAGGACAAGGGCGCAAGCCTAAGCTGAACAACCGTGATGTCCAATCCCTCGGGTGGCGCAGCATCAAGAATCCTCATTCATCTATAAGCCATATCACCACATGGGCTCAGGACTACTGCGGAAAACCTTTGTCAAGTACCACAATACGTAGTTACATCCACAAATGCCAGTTAAACTGTACTGTGCCAAAAGGAAGCCCTATGTTAACAGTGTTCAGAAGCACTCCTAACTTCTCTGGGCTCGGCGGCATCTTGGATGGACCATTAGAAAGTGGTAAATGCTTTACTGTTCCAACTTTTTTGAAATGTGTTGCAAGAACCAAAATTGGGATACATGTTTATTTTGAAAATAAAAATAACGAGGAACACGTTAAATAATGTTTGTTGTGTTGTCTGCATTAAAATCTTTTTTTATTAGCGTTTTCCATACTGTCCCAACTTTTTCTGATTTGGGGTTGTGTTAAGAATATGAAGGACATTTCATGCATGCTTATGACAACTATCATTAAGTGTCATTCCCTCAGTTATCATTTTAAATGCAAAGATGACGCTGTTTGAGATGTTCTGCAGGGTTTCCGCAGGTCATCGAACTTCTGGAAAATTGTGGAATTTTAAAAGCTCTGTTTCAATCATTCAATGTCTGAGAATTTTAGATTATTTTGCACTCTAAGAAATCCTGAGTTGTTTAAACCCAAATTGGGTAAAACATGGATTAACCCAAACATTGGTCCTATTATTTTAATTAAAAAAAAAAATTTAACCCAGCAGTTGCGACACAGTAGGTAATGCTGTCGCCTCACAGCAAGAAGGTTGCTGGTTTGAACCTCGGCTGGGTCAGTTGGCGTTTTTTGTGTGGAGTTTGCATGTTCTCCCTGCATTCGCGTGGGTTACCTTCGGGTGCTCCGGTTTCCCCCACAGTCCAAAGACATGTGGTACAGCTGAATTGGGTAAGCTAAATTGTTTGTAGTGTATGGATGTTTCCCAGAGATGGGTTGCAGCTGGAAGGGCATCAGCTGCGTAAAACATACTGGATAAGTTGGCGGTTCATTCCGCTGTGGTGACTCCGGATTAATAAAGGGACTAAGCTGAAAATGAATGAATAACCGAGCAGTTGGTTTAGTCTGATTTACACCAGCACCCAGCATTTTTTAGAGTGTGTCCAATTCTTGGATTATCTTTTTGTTTTTGCCATTTTAAATTGTACTTCAATTATTTTTTTTTCTATTACCGGTGTTTTATTCCATTGTGATAATTACGTTTTATTAAATGTGCACCCTACTGTATATTAGGCAGTACAGTATTTAAAATTTAGCTAATTAGGTTGTGAGAATTGTTGTTTTTTCCTCTACAAATGGTATTCATTCATTCATTCTTTTTCTTTTCGGCTTAGTCCCTTTATTAATCTGGGGTCGCCACAGTGGAATGAACCACCAACTTATCCAGCATATGTTTTACACAGCGGATGCCTTTCCAGCTGCAACCCATCACTGGGAAACAACCACACACACTCACTCACACTCATACACTATGGCCAATTTAGCCTACCCAATTCCCCTAAAGCGCATGTGTTTGGACTTGTGGGGGCGCTTTTGTCTGCTCAGTGCTTATTATACGCCATGGAAATTCAGCTTTTAAGTCAAGGATTTTGGCTTACAGTGGGAATCCTGTCTTTGTTATGACAGCTTGACATAAGCAAATAGCTAGCTCTCTGCAACTCTCTGCTACAGTACCTGGATGGGAGACCACATGGGAAAGCTAGGTTGCTTCCGGAAGTGATGTTAGTGAGACCACCAGGGGGCGCTCAACCTGTGGTTTGTGTGGGTCCTAACGCCCCAGTATATTGATGGGGACTCAATACTGCTCAGTGAGCACGTTCAAAAAAGTGTAGGGGTTTAACCCCGGCATTCTAGCCAAATTTGCCCACTGGCTTCTGTCCATCATGGCCTCCTAACCATCCCCATATCATAATTGGCTTCACCGTCTCCTGTCCACCAATCAGCTGATTGTGCGATCTGGTGCTGTCACGATCACCAGCGAACTACAACCAGAGATCGCTGGTAAACACACTCACATGAACTACAAATCCGCCATGTTATGGACTACAACACCCAGTCATGCAACACACGCACACAGCTGGTTCCAGATCATGACTGATTACACTCTCACAGCTGAAGCTGCTCAAGGACTGATTAATGCACTTCATAAGCAGCACAAACGCACACAATGTAAGTGTGTTTACCAGCGATCTCTGGATGTAGATCGCTGGTGATCGCGACAGGTGCAATATGGCTGCCATCGTATCATACAGATGTGTGCTGCACACTGATAGTGGATGAGGAGATTCCACCAAACATGTGTAAAGCGCTTTGAGTGTCCAGAAAAACGCTATATAAATGTAAAGAATTATTAATAAATAAACTTGTCATGAATGTGTCATAAACATAATGAGGCCGTTACAACTGTGTCATGAATTTGATCATGTTTTTCTTAACCTCAACCACAGTGCTTGAATTGAGTTTGCCGTCACGCTAAATTTGTCATCGTTTTAATGACGCCGTTATAAAATTACTGGACAGAATATTGACATTTTACTGAAACATTTTAACGACAAATTCAGGTTGTTTCACTGAAAAAGTACAATCATTATGACAATCATGTTTATGACAGATTTATGACAAGTTATGTTGCCTTGTAATGTCATAACAAAGACATCTCAAACAATGTCATCTTTGCATTTAAAATGACAGAACTGAGCGAGTGACACTTAATGACAGTTGCTATAAGCATGCATAAAGTCCGTGTCATGTCTTATGAACACCATCTTAAGATAAAGTGTTACCAAAATGTAGTTTCTCTTTATCATAAATGTTTAAATCAATAGTTCTACCTGAGTGTCCCACACACCTGCTTTATCAAAGACCGCTGATCCATATATTTCAGCATTATGTTTGCAGAATATATCAACTTCAGCTCTCATCTGCTGTAAATAGGCTATATTTTTGTTAAAGTACTCGGCTGTTTTCACTCCTTGCTCAGTGTAACCCACAAATTTCCCCACAGTGCTGTTGAACTGTACGAACATCCATTTATTGAAGTTTAAGCTGACAATGAACTCCATGTCTCTGAAATCAGGATAGCTGTAGATGCACTGTGACCACGTGGAGAAATAATATCCATCCGCTGAAAAACAACGTCTTCGTTAGTTGATTTCAACAATAAAAACACATCAGCAAGCTTCTATTGGTCATATGCACTCACCGGGCACATTATTAGGTACAGCTGCTCGTTAACGCAAATTTCTAATCAGCCAATCACATGGCAGCAACTCAGTGCATTTAGGCATGTAGACATGGTCAAGACGATCTGCTGCAGTTCAAAGTGAGCATCAGAATGGGGAAGAAAGGGGATTTAAGTGACTTTGAATGTGGCATGGTTGCTGGTGCCAGACGGGCTGCTCTGAGTATTTCAGAAACTGCTGATCTACTGGGAGTTTCACGCACAACCATCTCTAGGGTTTACAGAGAATGGTCCGACAAAGAGGAAATATCCAGTGAGCGGCAGTTCTGTGGGCGCAAATGCCTTGCTGATGCCAGAGGTCAGAGGAGAATGGCCAGACTGGTTCCAGCTGATAGAAAGGCAACAGTAACTCAAATAAGCACTCGTTACAACCGAGGTCTGCAGAAGAGCATCTGTGAACACACAACACGTCCAACCTTGAGGCGGATGGGCTACAGCAGCGGAAGACCACACCGGGTGCCGCTCCTGTCAGCTAAGAACAGGAAACTGAGGCTACAATTCACACAGGCTCACCAAAACTGGACAAGAGAAGATTGGAGAAACGTTGCCTGGTCTGATGAGTCTCCATTTCTGCTGCCACATTCGGATGCTCGGCTCAGAATTTGGCCTCAACAACATGAAAGCATGGATCCATCCTGCCTTGTATCAGCGGTTCAGGCGGGTAGTGGTGGTGTAATGGTGTGGGGGAGATTTTATTGGCACACTTTGGGTCCATTAGTACCAATTGAGCATCGTGTCAACGCCACAGCCTACCTGAGTATTGTTGCTGACCATGTCCATCCCTTTATGACCACAGTGTCTCCATCTTCTGATGGCTACTTCCAGCAGGATAACGCACCATGTCATAAAGCACCAATCATCTCAGACTGGTTTCTTGAACATGACAATGAGTTCACTGTACTCAAATGGCCTCCACAGTCACCAGGTCTCAATCCAATAGAGCACCTTTGGGATGTGGTGGAACGGGAGATTGGCATCATGGATGTGCAGCCGACAAATCTGCAGCAACTGCGTGATGCTATCATGTCAATATGAAGCAGGAATATTTCCAGTACCTTGTTGAATCTACACCATGAAGGATTAAGGCGGTTCTGAAGGCAAAAGAGGGTCCAACCCGGTACTAGTAAGGTGTACCTAATAAAGTGGCCGGTAAGTGTATATTTGTTGTTCTATTAACAAATTCATCTCTAACACCTACTTACTTGCATGTTTTGCCTTGTTTCTAGTCCAGAAAATGCTTCATAATTTAAGAATTGTTAGATATTTGGACTAGAAACAAGTCAAAGTTTGCAGTGTATTTTACTATATTAGATGGTAGGGAGAACTATAACAACAATGGTTAAGAAAACCAGCTCACACTATATTTTTAAGTACAATTCTCACTATTAACTAACTATTAACTATGACTTTTAGCTCAATGAGCTCATACATTGCTTATTAATAGTTATTAGAGTAGTAGATTAAGTTTAGGATTAGAGATGTAGAATAAGATCATGCAGAATATACGCTTAATGAGCACTAATAAACAGATAGTCTTCATAATAGGCAGACAAAAGGTAATCGTGAGAATTGGTACTTAAACTAAAGTGTTACTGAAAAGTCTTAGCAGCACCACAATAAATAAAACACACTAATATTTCAGCACTAAAACTACACAGCGGCTAATTTCCTCAGAATCTCTTAGTAAAGTGTGTTTCCTCACCTGCTCCTGTGAGTACAGACAGCATTAATATGAGGTTTGCCGGTGACATTTTCCCTCTCTCTCATCATCACAACTGAACACAGACAAAAGCACTGAGCTTTTTAAGAAGCCGATGGTCTGAAATCAGCCGGCCAATCAGAGAGCAGCTCTACATGTGTCGAGTGTCGCTAAGCAGATTCCTGCTTTCATTTTAAAATCATATGCAAAAACCGGTAAAGCGGATTAAACACAACTTTATAACGTACATTCCCGAGAAAAAGCCAACCCAGGCTCATTGTGGATACGTAGCCACGTATGCATTTCTAGACAGCGCAAATTATGTAGCCAGAGGTACGTTCTTTAAAAGGAACGCTATGGGAACAGTGCCGACAGCTTCTGTTTCTTTTCGCGCTACCATCATGTGGACGGCTTTTACCAGCTTGTCCAGTAGCTCTTCATGTACATCAGCAGACTTGTGACGTGGACAGAAGTTGACTTGCGACGACAGGTTTTGAGTTCGATGAAGAATGGTTCCAGAAAGCAGGCAAAACAAAACAGAAGGCAAAAAAATTAAACAAACAAGTATATAACAGGGTGAGAACCTGGTAAAATCTGAAAACGTGGTAAAAATCAGGCAGCCGCGAGGACTTTCTGGATTGCTTTTGAAAACACTGTCGGTTGAGTTTAGAGGAGGCGGTGATTGTGTGTGTGTGTGGGGGGGGGGGGATTGGTCAGTCAGTCGACAGCGGCCTCTGGTGGATTTACATGAGAACAGCAGGCGTGAATGGCACTCACGAAAGAAATTTGAGGTCTGAAAAAGCAAACACAGTAGTGGATTCGCGAAAACAAAAACTGCTAAAAACGTGCCTCCTGGCACGTATTTGCGCTCTCCAGAAATGTATGCAGGGGTGCATATCAATAATGAGCCTGGGTTGGAAAAAGCTTTGAAAACCTCTCCACACTGTGAAAAAATCTATATAGTCTAATTGTAAAAAAACTGGCAACTGTGGCAGCCGTCAAAGAAATGTGCCATTGTACAGTAAACTACTGTATATCATTAATATATAGTGTCATACACCAGTGTTCTGATATATTAACATCATACCTTTATAAAATATGACAGAAAGCATAAAATAAATGTCAATTTTTTACAGTAAACTACCGTATATCAATAATTTATAGTGTCATACAGTCATCATGCTGTGTTCACACCAGACGCGGAACGTGCAGACAAATCGCGATATTCGTACGTAAAAAGATGCTTGAACATTTGAGTTTACTCGCTTCATTTGCACATCAAATTCCGCTTCATTCGCGCATCAAAGCCGGTTCATTCACGCATCAAATCCGCTTCATTCCCGCGTCAAGCTTCATTTGCACGTCGAATTCGCTTCATACGCGCGTCAAATCCGCTTCATTCGCGCATCAAAGCTGGTTCATTCATGGGTAAAATCGCTTCATTCGCGCATCAAATTCGCTTCAGAACAGACGCAGATTCGCGTCATGGGCCGGGCTTCTGTCTGCTCGGTGACTGTAGCTTCGTTGCTAAATGGCTAACATGGATTTTGTTGATAAAATAACTGTGTTTATGTGCTTTATGAAGGCTGTAAAACAGGGTCGATACGTTTGGAGCAGTGTCTGAGTCCACTAGATACTTTCAGAGGTGCACCCAGCTCTGTGAGCTCATAAACTCCTCCAGAAACTTAACCTGGATGACGGAGACTTTCAGCGGTGCTTCAGACTGAGCCGATCCCAGTTTGATGAACTGTTGTCTGTGTCGGCTGGAAGATTTCCCTCGGGACACCAACAGCAGGTGCTACATCACAATCACGCCCCCACAAGAGCAAGCTCCTGATTGGTTAACGCGGCACGAATGTCCGCAGAAGTTCCGATTTTTGAACTTGAGCGTTTCGCGCAATTTGCGAGTTAAGCACGTAAAACGCGCAATTCGCGCTGCGCCATTTGCGTAATTCGCGCCGCAGCATGTCTATTCGCGCCTTTGCATTGACTTAACATGTAAATCACTCACGCTTGACGCTTCTTCCGCATCTGGTGAGAATGCAGCATCACACCAATGTTTTGAAGTACTAACATTTTTACAGCAAGAAGGTCGCTGGTTTGAGCCCTGGCTGGGCCAGTTGGCATTTCTGTGTGGAGTTTGCATGTATTTTTTTTACACTTTCTATCATATATTTTATAGTGTTATACACCAATGTTTTCAAGTATTAACATCTGCACATTGTACCTTTGTTACACAGACAAAAACTCAACCACAAGCCTGTGGGGATGTGAAAGTCAAAAGATGAACTGAAGCTCATCGAAAACAACCTTTCCCACAAACAGAGAAGCACATGATATAATAACATAGACAATATTGAAGAAAACACTACACTAAATATTACCCAACACCAACAGACTTACAATTAAAATAATGCAATAAACATCATTTATTAACGTTCAATGTAGCAGAAAATCTCTAAAGTACATTATTAATGGGGGAAAAAATAAAAATAACCATAGTAAAGTCAGCAAACAAAGCAGGGAATTGTGCAAAAGTCAATGTACGGTTATTCAACGTATATATTAAGGAAACTTACTGCTAACAGACTTTTACAGCTTTTATTACTATTGAAATCACAGCCATTTTTAGTCAGAACTGTGCGCTGAATGTCAATATCAGGGCCGTTCACATGTATGCATTGCACATGCCTCGTTTCACCAGTGCACATTTCCTCATTCTTTTGCACAGATAACATCATTCCCTGCTGTCTGTGATATAGGAAGTGGGTTTGCGTAACAAAAGAACGCATCCTCATATTTTTACTGTAAAGACTGCTGGGTTCAGTTGATTTGACATCATGGGAATGCTCTTTATAGCAGGTTTATGATGTATTTATGAACAGATGACCATCAGTTTACATTAGAAAGTTTATTTTCAATCGTTTCTAAACATCATGCACAAGTATTTGAATATCTCTATCACAAAAGATTTACACTTTACAATAATGTTCCTAGTTAATGTTAGTTCATGTATTTATTTACTAACATGAACAAACAATGAAATTACATTTACTACAGTATTTATTGATCTTTGTGTACATTAATGAATATAAAGTTGTTCACTGTTAGTTCTCAGTGCATTAGCTAATTAGCATGAATTTGAATGTTATTAATGCATTAGTCAATGTTAAACTATGATTATTAATGAACAATTTCCGTATTTTTTGTTTTGGGTTTATTTGTGGTAGTGAAGTTGCATTATGGGAGTTCTCCAGATCTACCTGAGCTCAGACTCCCCTCTCGCCTTGCAAACGGGAGGGAGCCCCGGGCTCGAGGATCTTATGAGCTCAGGGCTCTCTCCCGGGACAGCATGCCAAACAAGCTTTATTATTAATCATCAGCTAAGTGTGAACTCTTGAATCAAAGTTTGAAGTTGTTGGAAGAAAGATCAATATCCCATAATGCAACTCAAAAGCAGAAATAAACAGGGGAAAAACCATGAATCACAAAATACGGAATACTGCAAATTTACAGATATTTTTACAGTGTAGTTTATGTTAGTGCAAACATTATCTTTAACATCATTTTAAAGTGTGACTAGATACATAAATGACAAATCATTCTTAAAATAACTCCTTTATATCACTGTAAAGGGTTTTCCAGTGAGAAGTGTCATGTACAATGCAATACACACACACATTTCAGTAAAACTGGCCATAGATATTTAGATCTTTATTGGAAATGCCACAGAAATGTTTGTAAAAATGTAGATTCTGTTCTGCTTTACAAAAGTTAAAATGTAAAGATTCAAGTTTTTCAATATATACAATTTATGATTTCTTTACATTTGCAGTTCATCAAGAAAAATCTAAATCAGGGGGTCTCGTTCCTGGAGGTCCGGTGTCCTGCAGATTTTAGCTCCAACCCTAATCAAACACACCTGAACAAGCTAATCAAGGTCTTACTAGGTATGCTTGAAACACCCAGGCAGGTCTGTTGAGGCAAGTTGGAGCTAAACCCTGCAGGGCACCGGACCTCCAGGAATGAGATTGGTAACCCCTGATCTAATGTACAAAACTGATAATCTTTTAGATTTGATCATCAATAGTGGGCAACGAAACGGCATCAAACAGCAAGCAACGATTATATATAAAGTGACGCTAAATCACTAAAACAGTCGTGAGGGTCTTCAAACTAAATGTTTGGTTTATTAACAATATTTGTCTAAAATACAATCTGAAGGTCCAAAAAAAAAACTCAGAATATTGAGTAAGTCACCAACGCTATTTGTAAATTTTTGATTCATTAATTCACCACTGCGGAATGAACCGCCAACTGTTCCAGCATATGTTTTACCAACACAATCTCACGGCAATTCGTAACATTTTGATTTAGTGGCTAATTCGTATGAATTAGTACGATCTAATTTGTACAAATTAGTATGATTTGCTCATCACCCAATGACGGTTGGGTTTAGGGGCGGGGTTGGGTGCCACGCCTCCTTTTTAAAATCTTACATTTTTGTACGACTGAACTCAATTCTAAATTCAGAACTAAATTCACAAAACGTAAAATATTTACGTTTTCTCGTGAGATCAGACTGGTTTTATGCAGAAGATGCCCTTCCAGCCACAACCCAGTACTGGGAAACACCCATACACACTCATACACTACGGCCAGTTTAGTTAATCAATTCCCCTGCACTATGCGTTTAGACTGTGGGGGAAACCAGAGCACCCGGAGGAAACCCACGGCAACACAGGGAAAACATGCACCTTCTTGCTGTGACAGTGCATTCCACTGAGCCATCGTGCCACCCTTAACGTTTTGATTTGGTGGCTAATTCATATGAATTCGTACGATCTCATTCATACACTTTAGTGTGATTTGCTGATCCTCAATGAAGGTTAGGTTTAGGGGCGGGGTTTGGTGCCACGCCTCTTTTTAAATTGTTCATTTTCGTACGACTCAACTCGTATGAATTAGCCACTAAACTGTCAAAACCAACACAATCTCACGGTAATTCGTAACGTTTTGATTTAGTGGCTAATTCGAATGAATTTGTTCGATCTAATTCATACAATTTAGTACGATTTGCTCATCACCCAATGACGGTTGGGTTTAGGGGTGGGGTTAGGTGCCACGCCTCCTTTTTAAAATCGTACAATTTCATATGACTGAATTCATACGAATTAGCCACTAAACTGACAAAACATAAAATAGTTACGTTTCCTCATGAGATCAGGCTGGACAAAACATAAAAAGTAAAATTTTCTTGTGAGATCAGGCTGCACAAAACGTAAAATAGTTACGTTTTCTCGTGAGATCGCGCTGGATAAAATGTAAAATAGTTACGTTTTCTCGTGAGATCGGGCTGGACAAAACGTAAAATAGTTACGTTTTCTTGTGAAATCGCGCTGGATAAAATGTAAAATAGTTACGTTTTCTCGTGAGATCGGGCTGGACAAAACGTAAAATAGTTACGTTTTCTTGTGAATCGCGCTGGATAAAATGTAAAATAGTTACGTTTTCTCGTGAGATCAGGCTGGACAAAACGTAAAATAGTTACGTTTTCTCGTAAGATCGCGCTGGATAAAATGTAAAATAGTTACGTTTTCTCGTGAGATCAGGCTGGACAAAACGTAAAATAGTTACATTTTCTTGTGAGATCGGGCTGGATAAAACATAAAATAGTTACGTTTTCTCGTGAGATCGGGCTGAACAAAATGTAAAATAGTTACATTTTCTCGTGAGATCGGGCTGGACAAAATGTAAAATAGTTACGTTTTCTCATGAGATCGGGCTGGATAAAACGTAAAATAGTTACGTTTTCTCGTGAGATCAGGCTGGACAAAATGTAAAATAGTTACGTTTTCTCGTGAGATCAGGCTGGACAAAATGTAAAATAGTTACGTTTTCTCGTGAGATCGGGCTGGACAAAATGTAAAATAGTTACGTTTTCTCATGAGATAGGGCTGGATAAAATGTAAAATAGTTACGTTTTCTCGTGAGATCGGGCTGAAATCAGCTATAAATTGGTCTAAATTAAGTTCTAAGCAATAGACATTACTAATAAAAACAGACTGTAAAAATATTCTTGTTTCCTTACATTTTTTTGTTGAATCAAATGAACTTTTCTAGTCATCTCAGCTTACATAAATCAAACTGACTAAAAACATTGAGTTAAACTTTGCATAACTTAATCAATTTAGCTGAAACCTGATTCACTTAATAAAATAGGTTAAAGCAACATAAAAATACTTGTTGGATTGACTATTGTCATTACGTTTTTTACAGTGTACATTTAAAAGTTACAGAATGTCTTCATGCAATGTGATTTTAATTACTATTCTAATGATTTCTGGCAAAAAAAAAAGACTTTTGTCACAGATATATCCATGCAACATGAGACAAATCAAGCATTAAAGCAGATCTTTGTGTTTCTGTCTTTTCAGTCTTCATCCGTCATCTAAAACCACACACAGGTGCAGTTAGAGTCAGTAATCAAACTCCTGCTCAGAGTCTCTTTATTGGTACAACTGCATTAGTTTCTTCTTGTTTACTGCCGGGTCTGACACGTCAGCTGTAGATCCTTTAATAAAGAAGAATGTCCCAGTGGCCAGTCCCAGCAGTCCGACTGTAAATCCCAGTCCAGAGAGCAGAACCGAAGTCACACAGGGGCCCAGGACGTCGCCCTGCGGCACAACTGAAGAAAGATGGAGCACAGATGTTTTATTAATAGAGAAAATACACTCTGCACGTTCATCAGCAGAGCCAGACTAAGTATGTGGACTTATATTTTGATTTCTGTGCAGAATTTAAAAAGAAGTAAAAATATGCGTAATATTTTTGACAGTACAGAAGCGGAAATCAAATATGTTTATTTATTACTTTCATTAAAGGTTTACAGTGCAAAATCCAGTTAGAAACACTGGTTTGGATGAACAAAACTACTACACTCAAAAAATGTTTGCTTTTTGTTCAAAATGAGCTGAAACAACACAATTCTTGAGTTTTTGGTGGACAACTTAATTGTTTTACGTTTGATCCACTTAAATTTGTAAAAAAAAAAAAAAAAAACTAATAAGTTAACTTGATTCCTTTATGTTGCCTCAACACTACTTTATTGTGTGGAAGCCATCTTTCCTCCTAAACTTTTAACCTTAAAAAATTGTAAAAAAAAATTATGTTTATTGTCATGTGTAATAGTCTGCAGTGCTTTATTGTCTGGGTTAGTGTTGTATATTACGCTACAAACACCTTGCAGCAATAAACTGCAGCACATTTTCTGTTATTTAACAGACTTATTTCTCTAGATATTACTCCTTATACATTATTTTATTATTTTAAACGACTAAAATGTCACTAAAAGTCACTTTGTTATGCTGTGTTCACACCAGACGCGGAAGAAGCGTCAAGCGTGAGTGATTTTTGAAATCAATGCAAACGTGCGAATAGACATCCTGCGGCGCGAATGGCGCGGCACGGATGAATCGCTCGAGTTCAAAAATCTGAACTTCTGCGGACATTCGCGCCACGTTAACCAATCAGGAGCTTGCTCTTCTGGGGGCATGATTGTGACGTAGCACCTGTTGTTGGTGTCCCGGGGAAAATCCTCCAGGACTCAGACACGGCTCCAAATGAATCGACGCTGTTTGTCAGCCTTCATAAAAGCACATAAGCACAGTTATTTTATCAATAAAATCCATGTTAGCCATTTAGTAATGAAGCTACAGTCACCGGGCAGACAGAAGCCCTGCCCATGACGCGAATCCACATCTGTTCTGAAGTGAATCTGACGCGCGAATGAAGCGGAATTTGACCACGAATGAAGGGAGTAAACTCAAATGTTCACGCGTCTATATACGCGCGAATAGCGTGATTTATCCGAGCATTCCGCGTCTGGTGTGAACACAGCATTACATGTTAAGTCAATGCAAAGGCGCGAATAGACATCCTGCGGTGCGATATTGTGGTGCGTGAATGACGCGAATTGCGCAGCGCGGATAGCGTGATATGCGCGAATGGTGCGGCGCGAATTGAGCATTTTGCGCGTTTAACACGCTTAACGCACAAATCGCGTGAATCGCTCGAGTTCAAAAATCTGAACTTCTTTTGAATGCTTGTTTTGAATTTGAACTTTCATTTGATGCGGGAATGAAGCAGAGTTTGATGCGCGAATGAAACGGATTTGACGCGCGAATGAAGCGAGAAAAACTCTAATGTTCACGCGTCTATTTATGCGCAAATAGCACAATTTATCCACGCGTTCCACGTCTGGTGTGAACACAGCATTAAACTGTAGAGTTGAATTTTCAACATCAAAAGAGGACAGAGCAGAGATCAACATCCCATAATGCAATTCACCACCGCAAATAAATGGAAAAATCTAAATTTTGTGTTTTTTATTTAGTTTTTTTTTTTTTGCAAATATATCAAACCTCAGTTTTTGGTTATTAATGTGCATTCCTCAGCAATTCATTTGTACTTTAACTTTACTTTAAAGGTGATTCTTTTAATGTTTCATTTTTTTGTTGAACCCTCAGATTTTCGAATATTGTCCTATCCTTACAAACACCAATGGAAAACTTATTTATTTCAGTTTTCATGTGATGTGCAGATCTCAATTTCTGAAATGGACACTTATAACAGCTTTTGTGGTTCAGGGTGTCACATTTACCAAATCCCTAGTTTTTATATATACAGTTCAAGTCAGAATTATTCATCCTCACGTTATTTTCTTCCTCAAATGTTTCCCAAATGATGTTGAACAGATTCAGGAAATGTTCACAGTATGTCTGCTAATATTTTTTCTTCTAGAGAAAGTCTTATTTGTTTTATTTCAGCTAGAATAAAAGCAGTTCTTAATTGTTTTAAAGCCATTTTAAGATCAATATTATTAGCCCCCTTAAGCAATATTAGTTTTGGATTGTCTCCAGAACAAACCACTGTTATACAATGACTTACCTAATTACCCTAACTTTACCCTAATTACCCTAGTTAAGCCTTTAAATGTCACTTTAAGCTGTATAGAAGTGTCTTGAAGAATATCTAGTCTAATATTATTTACTGTCATCATGACAAAGAGAAAATAAATCAGTTATTAGAGATGAGTTATTAAAACTATTATGATTAGAAATGTGCTGAAACAGAAATTGTGGTTAGAAATATACAGGAGGGCTAGTAATTTGGACATCAATTGTACATCATTCATACAATTTTCATTGGTTCTATGTTTAATTCTTTTCTATTCGCTTCTCTTCTCACCCCATAGTTTGGTCTGCGGTTCTCCCTGGAGCGCTGCGTGGTTGACCGTGCAGCTGTAAATGTCTCCCGCTGCAGGACGGATCTTCATAGCGGAGTACATGTGGAAGGTTTGATCGCTCCTGGGCCGGTACTGGCTCAAACTCACTCCTTCAGTCACCTTCACATTATTCCTGCTCCACGAGACGTCCACTGGAGGAGGGAAAAACCCTGTCACGTGGCAGATGAGGTCATTATCCACACCCAGCAGCACTTCATTCCTCGGGTAGATGGAGGTCTCTGGAGGCTCTGTCAACATGGACAACTTGTTACTTCATGTAAACGTTAACGAAACAGTTCACACAATAGGCATCACTAGCCGTGTTTCCATCTAAAGATGCTAATTAGATTCAAACACAAACTGGAATATCACATACAATCTTTGCAAATAAAGCAGCACTTCTAATTAATGAGAAACAGAAATCATCACTTCTTGATGAACTGTCACAGCCACTGTGGTGTTTGTTCTTCTCTAATTTAAATAAGTTGCGCCTCAGAAGACGAAACGCAATGAACGCGGTGAATGTGGTGGCTTTTGGAGACGTGAGACGGGAGCGCAGACAGATGCTCAAGACAGTTCTGGAGAAAAAAAAATGCTGATGGCACTGATTGACTTATATAGTATTTTTTTTCTACCATGGAAGTCAATAAGCGCAAGCTGATGATAAATGAAATTAATTTACCATTGAAACTAGATCAGAGATGATCATATTTAGATAGTCAGATTTAGAGTCATATTATTGATGTCATCAGCCCCTTTCACACAGTGATACCGGTAAATAAAATTTCCGGAACGACTTTACCGGTAGATTTTTAAAAAGTGCTGTTCCAACAGGCGAGTATGTTACGGAATGTTTCTAGAAAAGACCGTTCACACATCTCAAAATACAGGTAAATTCTGACATCATTAACCAGAAATGAGCTCCAAACAGCTGCGCTTGTATTTCTAAACATCTGACTACATTACAAACTCTGTGGATGGATCAGTATTGTAAACACTTTCGCATGTCGTGATGTACATAATATGTGTGTGTGCTGGCACCCATCGGCTGCTTTAAGGCTGATTTATGCTACGGCGCAGCCTACGCGTGGACGCATAGCTCTCGCCATGGCCGTTGGCGACGTTGATGCGCACCTCTCAAAAAAAAGTAACGTGTGCGCGTAGTGCAAGCTCTGTGATTGGTTGGCTTGGTAGTGCTGAAGAGTGTGGGCGGAGGTGAGAGCCGCGCGAGCGTGATGCAGCGAGTGTTTACAAGTGTGGAGTCCTGTGAAGGAGCTCCGGATGGAGACTGTTGTTTTGTGTTTACCTCGTGATTAAAGTTGTTGCACGTCCGCCGGTTCCCGCCTCAAAATGAGCGAATTTGAGCCACTTGTACATTAAGGAAGCGTTCAGAAAAAACAAAACACCAGCGAAGAAACTCGACACAGAGAAACATAAACACCTACTGCCAGCTAGCGTTTCAGAAGTGTTAATGCAGAGCAACAGAAACCGCGCAGAAGTATAAATGCACGGCTACGCACGAAACTTGCGCCGTGGGTCACGCCGATCACTTGACGCAGAAGTATAAACCAGGCTTTACATGCACACGCGACGCATCACGCAACTGAAGAAAGCAGAGCTTGAAGGTAAACAAACAACCGCTTATCATAAGCATCTTATCGATAATTATTTACACAGCTGGAATAAAGAAGGAACAGAGAAACTGATTAACATCTAGCAGCTAAATGTGTCTGGAAAAATATTCAAAGGCTTTTATCTTCATAAAAAACGCGCATGTGAATGCGTCTGAGTGTTCTGATTGGCTGGAGTAGACGTCTCTAGACGTTCTAAATGTGAACACGCTTTTTCCGGCAATCTTCCTTCTGCGTTCACACAGCGCAGCATTCCGGCAAATTACCGGTAATCTTACAACTTCTCTTTCCGGAAAATTGCCGAAACTAATTTACCGGTATTTACAAAAAGCACCTGTTCACACATACAGAACTTTCAGGAAAATTGGCGGTAATTTTCCGGAAAGGTTTGTATGTGTAAAAGGGGCTATTGACTGTCTGGGTCCAGGAAATCAATTGTCCTGTGTAAAAAAAAACGAGGAATGCTTTTGAAATTGCCTACTACTCGAGTAGGAACTACATTTGAATTTACTACATGGCCTTTAGAAAAGTATGCACTATAAAGTATGAATATGAACAGTATGAATTTACATTTTTCTAGTGGTGCAAAGAGTACTGAAAAATCATACTTAAGTAAAAGTACCATTACTTGCCTGAAAATGCAGTGCGGGTAGAGTAAAAGTATCTGCCGTAAATATTACTCAAAGTATGAGTAAAAAGTAGAGCTTTTAAAAGTACTCAAGAGTAGTGAGTATTACACTGTAAAAAGCTGATTCATTTACATGTAATTTGTGGATGTGTGTAAACGTAATGTTCTGTAGTGCATTACTTAGCAGGAACACAACGCCATAAGACGTTAATATTAGGTTAGATTAAGGTTGTGACGTCAGGTGATCAAAATTCTATGTCTAGCCAATGTCTAAGGACAATGTCTATGTTCAATAATGACGTCAAATGACGTTGATATTTGGTTGATTTTAGGTTGTGTTAGAAAGTGACCAAAATCCAACGTCGAGCCAACATCTTAAACCAACGTCATACTGACGACAAATACTGACTTTTATTCATCAGGTATGACAACCAAAACCCAACTTCTAATAGACGTCATAGTGGTAAAGTCAAGCTGTAACATCATTAGACGTTGATATTTGGTTGATTTTAGGTTGAACGATGGACATTGATGTCGGCCTGACGTTGAGTTTTGACGCCAACCCAATTTTAATTTCCAAACTAAATGCACGACATTGGGGTACAACGTCAATCTGACGTCATGTTGACGTCTTGAGCCTGCTGGGTGTTTAAGGCCGTTTCGGTCATCATACATCCGTCATCTTCTCATCAGTGTTGGCATCTTAACAGTCTCTGGGTCATTGTGTGTAAAGATTTTAGACATCTTCTTGGACACTTTTAATGCTTCCAAACAGTTTGCTGCAATTATAAATCGCCCATGTCTTGAGGTAGTTCATCACGATGCGATTTACCTTCTATGTGCGATTTGATTGGACAGGAAACACAGGACTGATTTCTCTAATCCCCATAAACAGGAAAAAATAAAGTAGTGACTGCAGGTTGAGGGAAAGTAGAGGAGTAAAAGTACAGATACTGCACTAAAAATGTACTCAAGGGGGGGGGGGGGGGGGGTGTAGGTGTACACATTTATAAAGCTACTTAGTAAATTACAATTCCTGAGTAAAACTACTCAATTACAGTAGTTTGAGTGTTTGTAGTTTGTTACTTTACACCACTGAAATCAGCATACTCCACGTATTCATTTGAGTTCGGTTTAGTTCGATTATATTTATATGGTGTAAACTCTTAATCAGAGCATTGTATTAATCACGTTCAAATTGGAGAATAGGTGTGTATGTAAACATACTGACTGTTGAACCTCCAATTATCATTATCTAGTTTTATACCCTATTAGATTACCATTTTTTATGTATTTTAACTTTGCAGTACAGCACTTGTTGAAGTCCAGTCATAGTGGTGAAAGTGCTCTATTAACAAAGGTGAGTTAATGGGTGCCATCTTCAAAAGCATTCTTCAAAACATCTTCTCAACAGAACAAACTAACTCATAAAGGTTTTTAAAGCACACACACACACATAAGTATATAAGTAATGACGTGATATTCATTATTTGTGTGAACTATCGCTTTATGAAAAACTGTATACTTCACAATAAACATTCATGTCGTACCCATTTCCTCAGGAGGGCTGTTGTAAGCTTTAATAGAGGTGGCTAGGTTTTGTTTGCATACTTCTTGTTCCACAACGCTCTCTTCATAAAATCCTGGGAAACTTAAGGGATCTGCAAAATCAGGCAATGTAGCTACTCCCTCCTTTAGTTTGAAGTCAGAATGCCACATCTCGTCTCCGTCAGAACCATACAGCGCCTCCTTTTCAGTCTCAGAGCATCCATTCAACTGGAAAAAGTTGTGTTTTACTGAAATAAGAGATAATAAATCAGGAAGATCCACAGATGAATCACATATTAGACTGAACTACAGAAGGAATCTACTCAAGATCGAATTGTTTGTCATTAATTTAAAGCACAAGTATTGCAATGATTTAAAGCAGGGGTCACCATTCTCGGTCCCTGCAGGGTTTAGCTCCAACTTGCCTCAACACACCTGCCTTGGTGTTTCAAGTATACCTAGTAAGACCTTGATTAGCTTGTTCAGGTGTGTTTGAGTAGGGTTGAAGCTAAAATCTGCAGGACGCCGGACCTCCAGGAGCAAGTTTGGTGACCCCTGATTTAAAGAGATAGTTCACCCAAATCCTAATGTGATTCTTAACATGAGTTTCTTTCTTTTGCTGAGCATGAACAAGCATCCAGCATACTTCAAAATATCTTCTTCAGTGTTCAACAAAAGACAGAAACTCAAATAGGTTTGGAGCAAGTAACGGATGAGTAAATGACGACTGAATGTTCAGTTTTGGGTGAACTGTCCCTTTAATTCTATCATTAATTTAAAGAACAGACACACATGCGTGGGTATTAATGTATTATCTGCGCTGCTCTGATGATCACATGACTGTTTAGAGGAGATGCTGTAGTATACTATACTGTTTACTACAGTAAACTGGTGTATTGAAGTATGAGAGCCGTAGAAAGCTATACAGCAGTGGGTCATTTGTTTACTATAGTTGTTGACTATAGTCACCACAACAAGATTAATTCAAGTATTTTACCATAGTATTGTTCAAAACCACTATAGCATTTACTCTAAGTTACTTTAGTATTTCTAGAACATATGAATGCTTAATGGAATAACACACTGTACAGAGTTTTCCTATTACAAATACTCAAATGACCTTACCTTGCGCTGAGAGGACAACAGTGAAGGTGAGAAGCAGCATGTACAGCAGCTCCATCTTTGCAGGCGACACTGGAACGAACACACAGAGGAACCAACTCAAAGCGAATGAAAGCAGACAGTAAATCTCCTCTCTGGGCTGAGTTTCAGTTTCGCCAGCTCATCCACCACTCACAATCTGGCCTCGCCGTGACCCTGCTGTTTCTGGGGAAAACCAGATCCTCCTGTTTCAGGAAACTGTAGCTTGAGATTTGTGTTCAAGTCTGGACAGATTGTCAGTGTACATGAGTCAATACAAAGTTCAGTGTCTCAACGCCAATTTAAAAGATTGGAATGCACTCCGCTTGTTAAGTGGTGACGTGTTTGTGACGTATGTAATACTGCTTCCGGGTCCAAGCCGCCACTCATTTGAATTGACAAAATATTCGTTTATGATCACTTTTTATTCATATCACACATTAAAGTGAATTTTATATACAGTCATAGTGTACACAACAATCTCTGGGCTTGCTGCATCACAAATACCAACATTTTAACAATTTATAAAAAAAATAATCACTTTCAGGCCAATAGATATTAGGCATGGACATATATACTGCGATCGGGATTTTTGAAAGTATTACATCGCTTTGTAAACGTTTATCATAGCATTTGACGAGTCTCCTCATTCAGTTTCATAGAGCGCTTGGACACGGAAGCCCCTTCGCCCACACTTAACAAGCGGATAGGTG
This sequence comes from Danio kyathit, assembly GCA_903798195.1. Lineage (NCBI taxonomy): Eukaryota > Metazoa > Chordata > Actinopteri > Cypriniformes > Danionidae > Danio > Danio kyathit. The sequence goes on along the minus strand of LR812522.1, from coordinate 43,867,878 downwards.
AAGATCTTTGTTGATTTGTGTTCATCTTCCCAGTGGAGTATTTTCTAGCAATGCCAGATTCAGGGAACATGGCTGCCATGCTAGCATTGGTCAACACAAAAACAAAAAAGGAAACGTTTTCTTAGCATTCAACATTGCTATTTTCAAGTCTCCCTGTAATAGAGTATTCATCCATTTAGCCCTATAGTGATAAACATCACGATGGTTGCTGTACACTTTTTTGTTGTTGTTGCTCAAACTGCTGTATTATGCTGTGTTCATGCCAGACGTGGAAGTAGCATCAAGCGCGAGTGATTTAAATGTTAAGTCAATGCAAAGGCACAAATAGACAGCCTGCGGTGCGATACGCACGAATGGCACAGCGTGAATTGAGCGTTTTGCTCATTTGACACGCTTATCGCGCGAATCATTCGAGTTTAAAACTCTGAACTTCTGCGGACATTCGTGCCGCGTTAACCAATCAGGAACTTGCACTTTTGGGGGCGTGATTATGGCGTAGCGCCTGTTGTTGGTGTCCCGAGGGAAATCCTCCAGCCGACACCGACAACAGTTCATCAAACTGGGCTTGGCTCAGTCGGAAGCACCGCTGAAAGCCCCAGTCATCCAGGTTAAGTTTCTGGAGGAGTTTATGAGCTCACAGAGCTGAGTGCACCTCTGAAAGTATCTAGTGGACTCAGACACTGCTCCAAACGTATCGACACTGCTTTTCAGCCTTCATAAAGCACATGAACACAGTTATTTTATCAATAAAATCCATGTTAGCCATTTAGCAACGAAGCTACAGTCACCAACAGAACAGAACAGACAGAAGCCCTGCCCATGACGCGAATCCGCGTCTGTTCTGAAGTGAATTCGACGCGCAAATGAAGCGAAGTAAAAATGTTCACGCGTCTATTTACACGCGAATAGCGCGATTTATCCGCGCATTCCGTGTCAGGTGTGAACACATCATTAGAGACTTTATACCACAGTACTGGGTCTGTATTAATGTTGTCACCATACTGAATTTGGTTCCAATCGGTACTATAATTTTAAAAACGTCCATTTCCCGCTAAAATTTGATCACTGTTGAGTGTGTTCACTTAACAGAAATGACTGTGATTGGCTATAAAGGTCATCAGTTCACCAAACTCACTGCTGTTTACTGAGTGTAACCACAGATACAGGGACACTGGAGCGTTTTAAAGCCACAAAGATCGGTCGACTCATCAGCGGATCTTTCATAAGTCAGCTCAAAGACAGACCAGCTGATGTTTGCCACTTTAAAACGCTCCAGTGTCCCTGTATTTGTGGTTATACTTCGTAAACGGCAGTAAGTTCGGTGAATTGATGACCTTCACGGTAGGGGTGGGCGATATGGAAAAAATATCATATCACGATTTTTTCTGAGGAAATCACGATTCTTGATTTTTATCCCGATTCTTTTTCAAGTTGGTTTTTTAAGACTATTTTGCAAATTACGGTACAATACAACCAAACTAATGTCCCCATATAAAAATATACTCTTACCATGTATGTTTAAGAATATATTAAAAGGGCTCTGAACCGGTTCAAGGAACGGAAACGAAAAACGGAAACGAATGACATTTTGCAGGAACAGAAACAAAAACAAGATCATATTTATTTGTTCTGAACAGAAACGTTTACAGGCAACCGGTTAATAACGTTATTTTATCGTTCTCTTTATTATATGAATTAGGAGACAAAAAGCATTCATTTAAATCATGTGTACAAATGCGACGGTGACGCATATAACGTGAAATGCCCGCGAACCAGATGCATAAGCGAGAGTCGTTTCTGATGCGACGAGCTCGTCGGTTACCAAGAACCTGCTCTTTCATGTACAAAGGTATGTTTCGGTTTAAGTTATTGCTATTAAAACTTATATTTATACAAAATTAATTATTGATTGTATATAGCTTGAAACACTTTAATATTTTAGAAGAAGTATGTCAAGTTTGCACAACCAATGTTTGGTCTTATTAACCTGCTACCCATACTTAAACGTCATGTAACCTACTTTTTGATTACTTGACCCGTGGATTAACGGCAGCACCAGCGGACATAAACGAGATCTGCGCATAACAGGGTTTTATGTGTCCCCGGTATGCAAAGTTAAGAGAGTACACGGCTCCTTGGGGTAACGTAAACTGCACACACTTGATTATGCAATGTGTGAAATCAGGGACGCGTCTCACAGCGCAAAGCATCATTTATTAAATGTAAATTAAATTTATTAATCGGTCATCGATAAGGTCTATCAGTTTTAAAGGGTTACCGACAATAAATCGATCACTGAATAATCTTTAGCATCCCTAGTTTAATCAATTGTAGGAGTAATGGCAATGTTAATAAAAGGCACAAACAATCTATCAATCTATCCAATGCAGGGCTACAGACTAACTTTTCGCCTTGGTGCGCCTTTTTTTCTTAGGTGCACCACGCATTGCAATGAATGTATACAATTTTATATTTATATTAAAGATAATTAAGGCAAGGATATGAGAATGATACTTTTTATCTTTGTCTTGATGATAAGCCAGGCAATCAGGGAATCACTATTGAGTGGTTCAGAATTGTCCTGTAGAGGAGTTATATTTTATTGGCTAAAGAGATTCAGATTTTTTCCATTCCTTTTTTTCTGTTTTGAGAACCTAATAATAAACCTCATGACCTTAATGACATATGTGCTCATAAATACCTCCGTGTACAACATTATTCCTCTAGAATAATCGCATTAAATTTAATTTTATTGATTCGTGTTCACAGACACGTGGTTCCACTTGTTTCTTCGGTTTCCTCAACATGACTTTTAACCTATTCTATAGGCAGTATCTTTCATATCTCATAATTAGGGCCAGACAGAATCTGCCAACGTTTTATGTTATTTCAGCAGAGAATTATGTAAAAACAAAAATAAAAAATCTGCGGATTTATGCGAAATGCATGTTTACAATGCAAATCCAATTAGATCCACTTATTTGGTAAACAAAGCAAGTCTTCTATATAATGTATCTACTAATAGACAGAACATATTTACAGACTGTATTGTAAGTATATCATATTGTAAGTGACCACTAGATGATTATACCACTTTAAATTTGTTCAGAGCATCAGAGCATGTCACGTGTTTTCGGTAGTCTGGGTAACAAATAAGTTAGTCAGGTTAGCAGAGCGAAGAGGATACCTGTTTCTGCGCAGTTCATGGAGATGAGTAGCGATTTATGAAGAAAGGAGGCGTAATCCTGCTCAATTCATATCGTAGAACCCTTTGGTAAAGCGGAGCGAGGTATGTGAAGTTGATTATTTAAGCCATATGAGTTCGTTTGTGATGTATGTGCTTATCGTGAGCTCTGCCTTCTTATTAGATGTTTCAAACTGACTTCATCGTTTAGTTTTCATATATCGCTCTGTACATTGTATCTTTGTCAGATTTTTCTGTATACGAGTTGTATTTGTTGATTTTTGTTGTTTCGTTGTGTAGTTTCACGGTGCTACGCAACCAAATTAATGGCTCTCGTCTTGAGCAAAATAAAGAAAGAAGCACTCGTCAGAAACTCTCTGTCTCGTTCATGGATGACAAAGGGCAGCTACACATATTCATTTCAGCGGGAAATGCTTCACGAGACTCTTCTGAATGACTCCCGGGTCATGTGCTCATCATGTGGACATCCTGCCAAATGTACAACTTCGTAGAGACAAAAGGTCTCTGGAGTTAATGTACATGAGTTAAATACAACCTTGTGTTACAACTAAGGCAGATGTATCTTTGAATAATATGCCATAATTTTCCTTTATGCTGTGTTTATTCCAACCAACCAGGTTAATCAATGTGTTGTTTAAACCCTTATAGCAGATGAAACCTTCTGTATGTGTCTGAAGTGTATGATGACCCTTAGTACAATGATACGGGGCATGGCCCCACCCTCTATAGCAACCGCTCATTGGAAGACAGTGCCATGGGGATGGACCAAATCAGGTCACTTAAAAACACCCTGCAACAAGAAAAAATTGCTTTTTGCAGTAGCTTGCTCGCACTCGCTGTTGCTCTCTGCCCCCTCTCGCCTGGCCGGACACCGCGCCGCCACGCGATTGGGTCACTACGAACTTTCCATGCAAACATCTTAAGTTTCGGGACAGCTGAAACCGCACGAACTTCCGCAAACCGACTCTCAGCAGTCTGTCACCTCGGTAAACTAGGAAGACAGCCACTCACACACAAGTGTATCCCAAAGACGTCACTGAAGCGAGTCACCACCCAATCAGGAGAGTTTGCTTGTTACGTAGTTAGCTTCATGTATCGTAGTGTAGCTCAATAAATCTTTGTTCTCCTTTTGTAAGAACTGTGTTCGTGTTTATATGCTTCTAAGTCAATTCCTCAAGCTGTAGCTTTTGTTACCTTGCTAAAAGTTAACCAAATACTGTGTTATGTCAACGTAATCTCACGGCAATTCGTAACTTTTTGATTTAGTGGCTAATTCGTATGAATTCGTACGATCTAATTCGTACAAATTAGTACGATTTGCTCATCACCCAATGACGGTTGGAGTTAGGGGTGGGGTTAGGTGCCACGCCTCCTATTTAAAATCGTACATTTTCATTTTCACCCAACTTACAAATTAGCCACTAAACTGACAAAACGTAAAATACTTACGTTTCCTCGTGAGATCAGGCTGGCTATGTTATTACCGCTGGCCACGGAAATAATGTAAACAAGATTGCTCAAATATGATGTCTTCTATTTGCTGGATAAATGGTAGATAAGTGTGAATCTTTTAATCTGATTCAATCTGACTCAATTGAGTCAAATCAAGTGATTCAAATCTTCAAGATCTGATTCCTTGAAATGGACTTCTTTTAACGTAGGTTGATCCCCTACACAATAATATCAGTGAAATTAATTTTAAAACTGAATAAATATAAATTCAGACACATATACACATGAATTTGGCCAATCGTGTAAGATCAGAGTCTGCCGTCTGATCTCGGAGTGCTGTCGCTGTACTTTGATGCCAAATGAGACAGTCACGTGGCACAGGGCAGCATCAAGGCATGCATCGCTTTAAGACAGATTTAGATCGGTCTGTGCAGCACTGCATGAAGTCGAAAGCACCTATTCAAACTGACCAATGAATCGCTTTATTAATGTGGAAATCATAGACTGTAAAAGATATGGACGTAGTATCCGTGACGTCACCCATAGGTTTATGAAGAACCCAAAAGAAGCTACCAGTAGGCATGGCCGACCGTCACCATTTTGCCACGTATCTTCGAACCAACCGAGGCATACCAAACAAGGGCATAGAGGCGGAGCGCGAGCGGAGTTACAGATGCATCCTGGCATTTTGCTTAGAAAAAAAATTCACCCCCCTCACAGTTATCATGAAGGGTAATATTAGCTATATGAACCAAAATAGTTCTTTGCACCAGGAAGGAGCACCTTTTTTTCTGCTGTCAAGTTGGCCATTTTAACAGTGGGCTCATCTTCCATGTGAAGCTGCTTTGACACAATCTACATTGTATAAGCGCTATACAAATAAAGATGAATTGAATAGAAATTTGCTCCAGTTGGAGCCAGGACTAGCGGAAATTCCATGAATTGCAGTTTCAGTTACTTCAGTATTGGCTTCCTGAGAGAGAGCAGGAGGTTGCTGCTTGGTGGAAATACACAATAAACCAATTCACACACATCTCAGCCAGGCCCTGAGTTTCATCAGCATTTCTGCATGAGCTTTTCTTTTGTGAAAAATACAATAGATTGCACAAAATCAGTTCGCACCCTTTCTACATTCAGTGCAAACTTGCATAAAGCAGGAGACAGCTTGTCGAATGAGTGTTGAATGTGTACCAAATATTTTTGTTCAATTTACTTTATTATATACTTTAGTACATTTAATTAGGATCATGAAAAACGGTTAACGCATTAAAGACAATGCTGTCTAGCTTTCATTGAAATAAATTCATACATGTTAATAAGGTAAACATGAACACTTGTGAGAATTAAAAGGTTAACAACATTGAGTTCCATAGTCATAGTTGCCTTTTAAGTGAACACAATGAAGTCTGGGCTTTGAGAAGTTTAATTTGGTCAATTATGATTCAGACCAGGCAACCCACCCAATATCGTTTTGTCCTAATTTGGTCTGAACATGCAAATCTTAGCAGACAGGACTGACACCACTGTGGTTCTCAGTTGCAGCAGCTCATCTTTCAGTGTTTGACAAGAGTTCAAAGTTGGGACTGGAGGAACTGTTGCCTTTATCAGCTTGAACTAGTCTGGCCAGATTTCATCACAAACAGCCTCAAATCAGCTCAGCTGTAGTAACAGGTTTCAAAGACACTTTATAATAAGTGTAATAATAATAATAATAATAATAATAAATAAGAAACAAAACCCAAGAGCTCATTTGCATTAAAAGCATTTATTGAAAGTAAACTCCAATGTGGAGACGCGGTCAAATGTCTAAAACCACAACATCAGCCCCTACAGCCTGAGAGAGAAGTAAAAGGCAAAGCTTAATGAAGTTACGTGAAACACCAGTTATGTAACTTGACTTCCACTGCCATTGTGGCCACCGCGTCCATCGTGGCCACCGCGCTCATCATGTCCACCGCGCCCATCATGTCCACCGCGCCCATCGTGGCCACCGTGATCATCGTGTCCACCGCGCCCATCATGTCCACCCCGGCCATCGTGATCATCGTGGCCACCGCGCCCATCATGGCCACCACGCCCATCGTGATCATCGTGGCCACCGCGTCCATCACGATCATCATGTCCACCGCGCCCATCACGATCATCATGTCCACCGCGCCCATCACGATCATCATGTCCACCGCGCCCATCGTGATCATCGTGGCCACCCCGGCCACCGTGATCATCGTGGCCACCGTGCCCATCATGGCCACCGCGCCCATCGTGATCATCGTGGCCACCGCGTCCATCACGATCATCATGTCCACCGCGCCCATCGTGGCCACCGCGCCCATCGTGATCATCGTGGCCACCGCGCCCATCACGATCATCATGTCCACCACGCCCATCGTGGCCACCGCGCCCATCACGATCATCATGTCCACTGCGGCCATCGTGGCCACCGCGCCCATCGTGATCATCGTGGCCACCGCGCCAATCACGATCATCATGTCCACCGCGCCCATCATGGCCACCGCGCCCATCGTGATCATCATGGCCACCGCGCCCATCACGATCATCATGTCCACCGCGCCCATCGTGGCCACCGCGCCCATCATGATCATCATGGCCACCGCGCCCATCACGATCATCATGTCCACCGCGCCCATCGTGGCCACCGCGCCCATCGTGATCATCGTGGCCACCGCGCCCATCGTGGCCACCGTGATCATCATGGCCACCACGCCCATCGTGGCCACCGCGATCATCATGGCCACCGCGCCCACTACTTGCTGATGTCAGCAAGCTGGAGCTCAGAAGAATCACTGAAAAACAGAAGAGCCGATTAAGACACCTGTGCACTGCTAATCACATCATTAATAGCACAAAACTTAATCAAAATGAAAACCTTTCACAATACAACAATAAAGCTAAACACAATCTTCACTGCACAAGTTCACCAACTTACAGGCAAGAAATAAACTGAGAGCGCGCATGATTCTGCTGTCACCCTCAGAGGTGCATGTAGTCTCTACTGATTCATACTTATAGGCCGCTGGTTTGAGCGGTAATGAGCGACACCTGTGCGCCACACCTGCATAAGGGTTTGTCTTTAATTGCTGTTTTCCCTACAGAATAAGAAAGCACAAAGCATTAAAGACCTTATTTGTTTGATTATAATGAAGTATGGGCTAGATTCCATCTTCTTCATTGTGTTCATTAAACTTAGATGTTCAATATACACTGAAAAAGTGGCTCACTGCTAATTGTAGTAAACAATTTATTAGTGGTGGGCAAAGTGAGGCTTCATGAAACACTGAAACAGTCGAAACTACAGTGACACCTAGTGGTCTTTTTTTTTTTTACCAGTTGAGCAAATTGAGGTGTTAAACCCCACTTTGTAAAGTTGAATTTTTAAGTGATATAGTGGAGTGGTAAGAGTTCCTGACTATAATGCAAGGGTAGTGGGTTCGAATCCAGGCTGAAACAGTTATTTTGAAATGCTTAATATCAGTTTGAATTGCTCTGTTCTTGTATCATTTTGTTTCAACTTTGGTCTGACATCCGAATAAACACTTTGTGAATAAATATGTCTTGTTTTGGTCATAAAACAGGGTTGTTGCTAGATCAGACACGGTTGTGGCCAGAAGTTAACAAGAATTATTTATATTATTCATTAAATTACCCATTTATTGTATTTTATTACCGTCTACCGAAACCCTAAACCCAATCATCACAGTACTGTAAAAATATTAATTATTGTTTTACAGTGTTACAAAAATGATGCTATATGCATATCTGCAGCTGTATCCTATCTAGACTACACTATAAAACAGTAACATTATTAAAATACATAAAATCATGATTTCAGAGTATTTGTACAAGTCAGGATCCGAACCCAAAAGCCATATAAAGCACAGTAACAATGTGCACACGCACGGTCCACTAGGCTATATGAGAGAGTTTTTTCTGACCCTGTCAGTCAAACACAGATTCACCAGGTCTCGAAACGCTTCTGAACTGGGGTGCGTTTCCCAAAACCATCGTTAGCCAACTAAGGTCGCAAGTTCCGTCGTTACAAACATAGTTCTTTGATTTGCTGTTTCCCAAATCCATCGCTCCAACGAACATTCGCAAACTTGAGCCCTTGAAACGACACCTCTGGACCTGTAGTTAAAAGCATAGTTCCTGGCTGTGTTCCATTCCCACTTATCCCCCCTATGCCCTATTCATTTAGAACATTCTAACATTCAAAGCTGGAATTATTAAAAATAAAAAAGCATTAAGTTAATCTCTCTTAGGTGTAATTTGCTTTCAAAGTATTTTTACAGTTCAGTTTTAGCGATCGTCATGTTTACAATTGTGCTCCCTTCACAGTGCACTTTGAAAACATTGATATCATTTTGAACACAGCCTCATGCCGAAAGCTATAGGTATATTTAAAAGCGGAAATTATGTTACAGTACGTCTCCAAAGCTTATGAAACAAAAAAAACATAGCATATGTTAATTCTTTTATTTTATAGTGGGTTTTTTATTAAGTTTCTCTGCTGTATATGACATGGGTCTGTTGGTTAGAACTTTCTGCTGTGGTTTGCATGTGTCAAATTGTATTTTTTTTTTTAAATAAATAAACAATATCTTAAATAATAATAATAATCATCATCATCATCATTAATATTATTATTAAAGTAAATATATTTATAATAAATCGCCTCATTATTTATTTATTTATATGATATTAGAATATTTGTTAGCTTTTGTAAGTGATTTTATGTTTTAGAATAGAATATGTAATGTTCAACTTCTCATTAATATTAGTAAAGCAAACATTGGCCCTATATGTGCCATTTACATTTATTTTATTTAATATGGAAAGCAAGTGCATGTTTTTACCAAAACTAATATTGGATTTTATTTTAAATGCGTGTTTGTGTAAAACAATATAATTTGCACAAAGAAATGATGGGGTTGTTCACTAAAGAAGTTTCTCCACCCCGTTTAGAGCATCATTATGGGCGTTTTACGTTATAACTAACATGGTTCAAGCGATGGATCTGCGACAGAGAAACTACAGGTTTTGGGAAACACTCGGCACTACATCATTTTTTTGCCAAACGATGCATCGCACTATGATAGTTCAGCCGCGAGGTACGTCGTTGTTTGGGAAACGCACCCCTGCTCGATGCTTTGAATCGCTTTAGTCACGTGACCAGCTGTTTCGAAACACTTTAGCTATGTGACCTAGGTGTTTCGGATCATGCTTCGGTGCAGTGTTTCGAAACAAGTGATGTTTTATAAACAAATTTCGGGAGGAGCACGCACAGACGTTTCAGAAAATCTTTACGTCATGGACAATCATTCTATTATCCAATCAGCATTAGACCAAACCCCTATAAATTCCAAAGTTGTCCTACCTGCATCATCTCACGATTTTAGCATCCCTCCACCACCCCAACACCGCACTTCCTAAACATTATCTACTCGGGGGGAGCGTTCTGAGGCCGGGCTAGATTCTTCGCTCGAACCCCAACTCCTCTCTGTTCCCCGATACGGGGAATAACGTGAGTGGGTGAGGGGTCTTCCCCGAGCTCAGAGCCCGCTCCCTGGACAGCACGCCAAATATGCTTTATTCTTAAACTTCTGTAAGTGCGAACTCGTGAATTGCGTTTTGGGATCTCGACACTGTGTCGAAACGTCAGTTTCACGTCAGCCATCCCTAAAATTTCTATAAGCTTAATTTAAACAAACAAAACATGTTGAACATTACTACACTTAATTTGTATAAATTCAGCCCTTATAAACTGTTTACAACCTCTTACCTTAAAAAAATGTAATATCCAATGAATCATGTTTTCAGTGTAGGCCTACAGTAACTTGATTTAATAGCAAATTTTACAGTATTTAATTTTATTCTTGGTCTTTTGACTTTAATTATACTGAAGATGTTTTCAAGTTTATTCATCCACAAACAAACATCTAAAAATGTGCTCATCTGAGTCTGATGCAGCAATATCCCGATTCTCAAAGGATAGCGAACGTGTGCATTTACCCAATGGAAAGTGAAAGTAAGAGCGTGTTGTGGCAAGTTTAATGTACTGGACAGGGGCTTTTAGATTAGAAGTGTATTGCGTGCTACCCAAATGAAATGAAATACCACAGGCATATTACTAAAAAAGCTAAATCTCCTGTGAAGGGGACGATCACCCAGTGCGATCGGTAAACATGACTGATGGTATTGCACAGTTTCATAAGTGCGTTTCAGATTTATTTATACATGTTCTTAGCTTTTCTTCTCCCACACATTGATATTTTTGGACATTTAATGAGAAAAACAAATGCTGAATTTGTGACAATCACACACAGCGCTTCTTTTATGATCACTAATATCACTACGAATGACGATATAGGCTATATTGGAAGAGTTTGGTTGCAAAACGCGATAAACACAATTTTTTGACATTTGGATTTTATTATTGGAAATCACTGTTCAGATGTACTTTAATCTATGTGTGAATTGCTGCCATTAATATCATTGAAGAATGTACATTTTAGGCCTACTTTAAAATGTATTTTTTCACAAAACGCGATATCCGCCAGACCAGTTTCTTTACAAAGTGCGATATAACGGTTATAGACAGGGCCGGAGCAAAATGAACTGGAGCTCTAGGTAAAAGATGAGCATGCTGCCCTCAAACTGAAAGTGAAAACGAGAGACGGGTGTGATTGCGCGTACGTCAGTGAGGACGGGGGCGGTGGGGAGATTGTCGCAGACGCCGCCTATTCTGCCGCCCTATGCGGCCACCTTGGTCGCCTCTATGGACGCGTCGGCCCTGGTTATAGAATGTTCAGGATGCTGCGCGAGCTCAGCATCTCCTGGGAAGAGAGTCACCGTCGGTGAAGTGGTCCGAGTTTGCTCATTGATTTAACGATAATATCAAAACTAAAACATATATTTTTAAAAAAGGATTCAATAGGCTAACTAAAAACCGTTTACTATTTAATTGCTTATACTGTAGGCGAGCTGTCAGTCACGTAGGCTACATCACTGATCAGCTGCTGTCTGTCAGTCAGTGAATCAAAGCTTCAGAGTCAAGCTATAACGTCATGGATTTCGATGTAGTTTTCTTAAAAGCAGGGCTCGACAATAAGGATGGCCAATGCGATCTTAGAATCGAGAAGCAGCACGACTGACAAATATAACTGTGTTCGCGCGAGCAGGTGAATACCGAATGAGAGGACGATCGCTCGCGCCAAAAGCTGATGTCATGCGCGCGACTGTTTAAAACGCGTGCGCGCTCCTGTTTCCTTGCATGAAGCTGTGCCTGGAATCGCAACTGGTGTGATCGGTTAATCTTACTTATCAAACAAAACATTGATTCACTAGCTTTTCTTAATGGTATTACAGTAGAATATAGCCTAAGGTGGATATATAGCGTTTGCAAAAAAAACGTGTACGTTCTAGCCAAAACTCAGAATCGTACTTTTATTAATCAATCTTTGTATATATTATTCCATATATTTATGATGTATTGTCTTTTTAAACCAATTTAATATGTTTGACACTGTTAAGATAAATATGTTGCATTTCGGCATGGTTTTTGACTTATTTATGAACTATTTATGGACATAAAATTGAATAAAAAATATCCTGGATTTGAAGAATATTGTGTTCCTGGCCTTCACTGAGCTCAATAGTTTAATGAACAAAAATCGGGAATGAACTTGACTGTTGATGTCTTACAGAATAATGTCAAATAACCAACATTTCTCAAAATGGATATATCTCGTTTTGCAACGAAACTCTTCATTTAATGAATACGATATCATTTTTTTCATAAAAACTATTTTAGATTTTACTGTAATCCATTGTTGTATTGCAATATGGAGCAATTAAGTGTTAAAGTTAAATCAAAAGTATCACAGAACACTTGAATTTTGAATTTAATAATATTAAGCTATGGTTGCAACTGAATTAGTTACAAAATAACTGTATAAAATAAAAGCTGAAATGACAAAAACGTGGGTGTTGCGGTGGCGCAGTGGGTAGCACTGTCACCTCACAGCAAAAAAGTCGCTGGTTCGAGCCTCGCCTGGGTCAGTTGGCATTTCTGTGTGGAGTTTGTTAGTTTTAGTCGTTTGACTAAAATTCCATTTTAGTTTTAGTCTTATGAATCATTTTAGTTTTAGTCGACTGAAATGCATAAGATTATAGTTGACTAAAATATATTTGGTTGGATTCAAATGTAAATTAATTAAATATTGTTTACATTTATTTATCCAAACATTCTAACCTTAAATGAAATGAAGCAGTCTCATTAAAATATGGATTATAGCTTTTCCATTGAAGATCTAATATTAGATAAGCATTGTTTAATCATATCATAAGTAATATGTAAAATTATGATTTGGCAAGAACAGTAGACTACTGTAAAAGCAATACTGTGCAATTATTCAGCAAACCCTTTATTTTACCATGGTAAACTACTAGCCTTTTAAAAAATCTAGTCTTTTTGTGATCTTTAAAAGGGCTTAAAATAGTTGAACTCCACTTTGCAATGTCGGTCTTTAGCAAGCTTTGCTGTTGTAGATTGTGTTACAGTACATACTGCTCAGCTGTATAGCACTGAGTAAATGAGTAGAGTAATGACCAGGGCCAGACAGAATCTGCCGACATTTTATGCTGTTTCAGCTGAGAATTTTGTAAAATATCTGGAGATTTATGTGAAATGATTTTAGGAGTATCATAACAACTTCATACATCAAATAAAAAATAACACCTTCTTAACTCTGATATAATGTTTACTGTGCAAATCCAATTAGATCCACTTATTTGGTAAACAATGCAAGTGTTTTATATGATATATCTACTAAAAGACAGAACATATTACTTTACAAACTGTATTGTAAGTAAATCATATGAACATTTTCATATTATATCACAATAATATTAGTAAATTAATTAAAAAACTGAATAAATATAAATTTACACACATGAATTCAGCCAATCGTGTAAGATCAGAGTCTGCCGTCTGATCTCGGAGCGCTGTCGCTGTACATCGATGCCAATGAGACAGTCACGTGGCGTCAGCGCAGCGTCAAGTCAGACAAAGTTACTAACCGCCATGCATCGCTTTAAGACAGATTTAGATCGGTCTGTGCAGTACAGCATGAAGTGGAAAGCACCTGTTCAAACTGACCAATGAATCGCTTCATTAATGTGGAACCACACAATAAACCCCCAAAATCCACACACATCTCAGCCAGGCCCTGAGTTTAATCAGCACTTCTGCTTTGGCATGTGCATGAGCATTTCTTTTGTGAAAAATACAATAGACTGCAATAAAATCAGTTCTCATCCTTTCAACTAATGGAAACATTCAGTAATAATTGGATCCAAACTTGCATAAAGCAGAAGACAGCTTGTCAAATGAATGTTGAATTTGTATGAAATCTTTGTTAAATTTACCTTGCTATATACGCTAGTATATTTAATTAGGATCATGAAAAACTGTTAACGCACTACAGATATCGCGGTCCTACCTTCATTGAAGAAACTTAAAATTAAAAATATGCTAAAATGTTTATAAAAGGTAAACATGAACACGTGAGAACTGAAGATTAACACTAGCTACGTTTCCATCCATGTATCTTTATGCACATTTTGCATATGCGCTGTCAGGATTGCCTTCTGACGTGCAAGTCTTTTATTAAATGGGAAAAAAAAAAAAAAAAAAAAAAAAAGACGCATTCTCTTACTGCAGCATATTCAGTTTTTACTGTTGATATTTGGCACCAGATAATCAGGAAGTGACGATTTTGGTCGCTTTGACTTGTTGGATGGAAGAGCCGCTTTAGTCGCACGCATTTTATGCGATAATCTGAATTTGCACATGAAGTTAATTCGCGTTTTTGTATGGAAACCTAGCTAGAGAGTTCCATGGTCATTGTCATCTTATCTTAACACAGTGAAGTCTGGGCTTTTTTTTTTTTGGATCCACAAACAGCCTTAATTCAGCTCAGCTGTAGGAACAGGTTTCAGAGACACTTCATAATAAATTAAGCCTAATAAAAACAGAAATAGGAAAAGAAACAAAGCAGAGACCTCATTTGCATCAAATCATTTATTTAAAATAAACTCCAATGTGGAGACGCTGGCAAATTTGTCTGAATCCACAACATCAGCCCCTACGGCCTGTAAGAGAAGTAAAGCCAAAGCTTAATGAAGTCAAGCGAAACACCAGTTATGCACCTCGTTTACTTAGTATAATAACTGACCGTGACCACCATGATCATCATGGCCTCGGCGGTCATCATGGCCTCGGCGATCATCATGGCCTCGGCGGTCATCATCATGGCCTCGGCGGTCATCATCATGGCCTCGGCGGTCATCATCATGGCCCCGGCGGTCATCATCATGGCCCCGGCGGTCATCATCATGGCCTCGGCGGTCATCATCATGGCCTCGGCGGTCATCATCATGGCCTCGGCGGTCATCATCATGGCCTCGGCGATCATCATGGCCACCGCGACCACCACTTGCTGATGTCAGCAAGCAGGAGCTCAGAAGCATCACTGTAAATCAAAACCATGGATTAAGACACCTGTGCACTGCTAATCACATTAGTAGCAGCACAAAACTTAATCAAAATGAAAACCTTTCACAATACAACAATAAAGCTAAACACAATCTTCACTGCACAAGTTCATCAACATCAACTCACAAGCAAGAAATAAACTGAGAGAGCGCATGATTCTGCTGTCGTCCTCAAAGGTGCATGTAGGCTCTACTGATTGATATTTATAGGCCGCTGGTGTGAGTGGTAATGAGCGACACCTGTGCGCCACACCTGTATAAGGGTTTGTCTTTAATTGCTTTTTTCCGTAAAGAATGAAGCTGCGGTCACACTAGAGTTTGAGCATGCGAAATTCTGTCGTACGGCGCTGCGA
This sequence comes from Danio kyathit, assembly GCA_903798195.1. Classification (NCBI taxonomy): domain Eukaryota; kingdom Metazoa; phylum Chordata; class Actinopteri; order Cypriniformes; family Danionidae; genus Danio; species Danio kyathit. The sequence continues at coordinate 43,852,293 of LR812522.1, read as the reverse complement.
ACAGGGGCGGGATTAAACAAGATGATTAGACATTTAAAAAAGCCAGTGATTGGTCCATGTTTTAAATTTCTGTCCAGAGAGGTCATGGTTTGATCCTCGGTTGGTATCACGCAATCATGTGATGCGTTTTCGCAGGTCAGAGTTCACCAAGCTTGAACTTTCCAACGCAGCGAAATGCGAAACCTGCCGCACGACCTTACGTTTCCGATCTGACGCATTCGCGTGTGTATGAATGGAAGTCTATGGGGAGAAAAGTCCAGTGTGACCAAAGCTTAAGGAAGCACAAAGCATTAAAGACCTTATTTGTGTGATTATAATGAAATGTGGGCTAGATTCCATCTTCTTCATTGTGTTCATTAAACTTAGATGTTTAATAAACACTGAAAAGTGGCTCACTGCTAATTCTAGTAAACAATTTCTATAAGCTGAATTTAAACAAGGCGACGCAGTGGCGCAGTAGGTAGTGCTGTTGCCTCACAGCAAGAAGGTCGCTGGTTCGAGCCTCGGCTGGGTCAGTTGGCATTTCTGTGTGGAGTTTGCATGTTCTCCCTGCGTTCGCGTGGGTTTCCTCCGTGTGCTCCGGTTTCCAAAGACATGCAGTACAGGTGAATTGGGTAGGCTAAATTGTCCGTATTGTATGCGTTTGAATAAGTGTGTATAGATGTTTCCCAGAGATGGGTTGCAGCTGGAAGGGCATCTGCTGCATAAAACGTGCTGGATAAGTTGGCGATTCATTCTGCTGTGGCGACCCCAGATTAATAAAGGGACTAAGCCGAAAAAGAAAGTGAATGAATGAATTAAAACAAACAAAATAAGTTGAACATTACTACATTTAATTTGTTTAAATTCAGCCCATATAAACTGTTTACAACCTCTTACCTTAAAAAATGTAGTATATCCAGTGAATCGTGATTTCAGTGTAGGCCTACAGTAACTTGATTAATGTGCTTTATTCAGTGTTATAATTTGACAGTATTTAATTTTAGTCTTTGACTTTAATTATACTGAGGATGTTTATGTTTATTCATCCACAAACATCTAAAAATGTGCTCATCTGAGCCTGATGCAGTAGAGAAATCGCAGCAATATCCCGATTCTCAAAAGATAGGGAATGTGTGCATTTGGCCAATGGAAAGTGAAAGTAAGAGTGTGTTGTGGCAAGTTTAATGTACTGGACAGGGGCTTTTAGGTTAGAAGTGTATTGCGTGCTGCCCAAATGAAATGAAATACCACAGGCATATTACTAAAAAGCTAAATCTCCTGTGAAGGGGACGATCACCCAGTGCGATCGGTAAACATGACTGATGGTATTGCACAGTTTCATAAGTGCGTTTCAGATTTATTTATACATGTTCTTAGCTTTTCTTCTCCCACACATTGATATTTTTGGACATTTAATGAGAAAAACAAATGCTGAATTTGTGACTGAATCACACACCACGCTTGTTTTATGATCACTAATATCACTACGAATGACGATATAGGCTATATTTAATGAATACAGTATCATTTTTTTCATAAAAACTATTTTGGATATTACTGTAACCCATTGTTGTATTGCAATATGGAGCAATTAAGTGTTAAAGTTAAATCAAAAGTATCTCACAGAACACTTGAATTTTGAATTTAATAATATTAAGCTATGGTTGCAACTGAATTAGTTACAAAATAACTGTATAAAATAAAAGATGAAATGACAAAAACGTGGGTGGTGCGGTGGTGCAGTCAGTAGCGCTGTCACCTCACAGCAGGAAGGTCGCTGGTTCGAACCTCGGCTGGGTCAGTTGGCGTTTCTGTGTGGAGTTTGCAGGTTCTCCTCGTGTTGGCGTGGGTTTCCTCCGGGTGTTCAGTTTTCCACCACAAGTCCAAACACATGCGGTATAGGTGAATAGGGTAAGCTAAATTCAAAGACACTTTATAATAAAATTAAGCTTAATGTAAAAAAAAAGAAATAGGAGAGGAAGAAAAAACCCGAGACCTCATTTGCATTAAAGCATTTATTTAAAATAAACTCCAATGTGGAGACTCTGGCAAATTTGTCTGAATCCACAACATCAGCCCCTACAGCCTCTGGAAGAAGTAAAACTAAAGCTTAACACTGCAATAACATCTTAACTCTGATATAATGTTTACTGTGCAAATCCAATTAGATCCACTTATTTGGTAAACAATGCAAGTCTTTTATATGATATATCTACTAAAAGACAGAACATATTACTTTACAAACTGTATTGTAAGTAAATCATATGAACATTTTCATCTTATTATATCACAATAATATTAGTAAATTAATTTAAAAAACTGAATAAATGTAAATTTACACACATGAATTCAGCCAATCGTGTAAGATCGGAGTCTGCCGTCTGATCTCGGAGCGCTGTCGCTGTACATCGATGCCAATGAGAGTCACGTGGCGTCAGCGTAGCGTCAAGTCAGACAAAGTTTCTAACCGTCATGCATCGCTTTAAGACAGATTTAGATCGGTCTGTGCAGTACAGCATGAAGTGGAAAGCACCTGTTCAAACTGACCAATGAATCGCTTCATTAATGTGGAACCACACAATAAACCCCCAAAATCCACACACATTTCAGCCAGGCCCTGAGTTTAATCAGCACTTCTGCTTTGGCATGTGCATGAGCATTTCTTTTGTGAAAAATACAATAGACTGCAATAAAATCAGTTGTCATCCTTTCAACTAATGGAAACATTCAGTAATAATTGGATCCAAACTTGCATAAAGCAGAAGACAGCTTGTCAAATGAATGTTGAATTTGTATGAAATATCTTTGTTAAATTTACCTTGCTATATACGCTAGTATATTTAATTAGGATCATGAAAAACTGTTAACGCACTACAGATACCGCGGTCCTACCTTCATTGAAGAAACTTAAAATTAAAAATATGCTAAAATGTTTATAAAAAGGTAACCATGAACACGTGAGAATTGAAGATTAACAACACTAGCTACGTTTCCATCCATGTATCTTTATGCACATTTTGCATATGCGCTGTCAGGATTGCCTTCTGACGTGCAAGTCTTTTATTAAATGGGAAGAAGAAAAAAAAACGCATTCTCTTACTGCAGCAAATTCAGTTTTTACTGTTGATATTTGGCACCAGATAATCAGGAAGTGACGATTTTGGTCGCTTTGACTTGTTGGATGGAAGCGCCGCTTTAGTCGCACGCATTTTATGCGATAATCTGAATTTGCACATGAAGTTAATTCGCGCTTTTGTATGGAAACATAGCTAGCGAGTTCCATGGTCATTGTCATCTTTTAAGTCAGGTTATCTTAACACAGTGAAGTCTGGGCTTTGAGAACTTTAATTTGGTCAATTATGATTCAGACCCAGCAACCCACCCGATATGGTTTTGTCCTAATTTGGTCTGAACATGCAAATCTTAGCAGACAGGACTGACACCACTGTGGTTCTCAGTTGCAGCAGCTCATCTTTCAGTTTGACAGGAGTTCAAAGTTGGGACTGGAGGAACTGTTGCCTTCATCAGCTTGAACCAGTCTGGCCAGATTTCATCACAAACAGCCTTAATTCAGCTCAGCTGTAGTAACAGGTTTCAGAGACACTTTATAATAAATTAATCCTAATAAAAACAGAAATAGGAAAAGAAACAAAGCAGAGACCTCATTAGCATCAAATCATTTATTTAAAATAAACTCCAATGTGGAGACGCTGGCAAATTTGTCTGAATCCACAACATCAGCCCCTACGGCCTGTAAGAGAAGTAAAGCCAAAGCTTAATGAAGTCAAGCAAAACACCAGTTATGCACCTCGTTTACTTAGTATAATAACTGACCGTGACCACCATGATCATCATGGCCTCGGCGGTCATCATGGCCTCGGCGGTCATCATCGTGGCCTCGGCGGTCATCATCGTGGCCTCGGCGGTCATCATCGTGGCCTCGGCGGTCATCATCGTGGCCTCGGCGGTCATCATCGTGGCCTCGGCGGTCATCATCGTGGCCTCGGCGGTCATCATCGTGGCCACGGCGATCATCATCGTGGCCACGGCGATCATCATCGTGGCCACGGCGATCATCATCATGGCCACGGCGATCATCATCATGGCCACGGCGATCATCATCATGGCCACGGCGGTCATCATGGCCACCGCGACCACCACTTGCTGATGTCAGCAAGCAGGAGCTCAGAAGCATCACTGAAAAACAAAACCATGGATTAAGACACCTGTGCACTGCTAATCACATTAGTAGCAGCACAAAACTTAATCAAAATGAAAACCTTTCACAATACAACAATAAAGCTAAACACAATCTTCACTGCACAAGTTCACCAACATCAACTCACAAACAAGAAATAAACTGAGAGAGCGCATGATTCTGCTGTCGTCCTCAAAGGTGCATGTAGGTTCTACTGATTGATATTTATAGGCCGCTGGTGTGAGTGGTAATGAGCGACACCTGTGCGCCACACCTGTATAAGGGTTTGTCTTTAATTGCTTTTTTCCGTAAAGAATGAAGCTGCGGTCACACTAGAGTTTGAGCATGCGAAATTCTGTCGTACGGCGCTGCGAACAGGGGCGGGATTAAACAAGATGATTAGACATTTAAAAAAGCCAGTGATTGGTCCATGTTTTAAATTTCTGTCCAGAGAGGTCATGGTTTGATCCTCGGTTGGTATCACGCAATCATGTGATGCGTTTTCGCAGGTCAGAGTTTACCAAGCTTGAACTTTCCAACGCAGCGAAATGCGAAACCTGCCGCACGACCTTACGTTTCCGATCTGACGCATTCGCGTGCGTATGAATGGAAGTCTATGGGGAGAAAAGTCCAGTGTGACCAAAGCTTAAGGAAGCACAAAGCATTAAAGACCTTATTTGTGTGATTATAATGAAATGTGGGCTAGATTCCATCTTCTTCATTGTGTTCATTAAACTTAGATGTTTAATAAACACTGAAAAGTGGCTCACTGCTAATCCTAGTAAACAATTTCTATAAGCTGAATTTAAACAAGGCGACGCAGTGGCGCAGTAGGTAGTGCTGTTACCTCACAGCAAGAAGGTCGCTGGTTCGAGCCTCGGCTGGGTCAGTTGGCATTTCTGTGTGGAGTTTGCATGTTCTCCCTGCGTTCGCATGGGTTTCCTCCGTGTGCTCCGGTTTCCAAAGACATGCAGTACAGGTGAATTGGGTAGGCTAAATTGTCCGTAGTGTATGCGTTTGAATAAGTGTGTATAGATGTTTCCCAGAGATGGGTTGCAGCTGGAAGGGCATCTGCTGCATAAAACGTGCTGGATAAGTTGGCGGTTCATTCCACTGTGGCCACCCCAGATTAATAAAGGGACTAAGCTGAAAAAGAAAATGAATGAATGAATTAAAACAAACAAAATAAGTTGAACATTACTACATTTAATTTGTTTAAATTCAGCCCATATAAACTGTTTACAACCTCTTACCTTAAAAAATGTAGTATATCCAGTGAATCGTGATTTCAGTGTAGGCCTACAGTAACTTGATTAATGTGCTTTATTCAGTGTTATAATTTGACAGTATTTAATTTTAGTCTTTGACTTTAATTATACTGAGGATGTTTATTCATCCACAAACAAACATCTAAAAATGTGCTCATCTGAGCCTGATGCAGTAGAGAAATCGCAGCAATGTCCCGATTCTCAAAAGATAGGGAATGTGTGCATTTGGCCAATGGAAAGTGAAAGTAAGAGTGTGTTGTGGCAAGTTTAATGTACTGGACAGGGGCTTTTAGGTTAGAAGTGTATTGCGTGCTGCCCAAATGAAATGAAATACCACAGGCATATTACTAAAAAGCTAAATCTCCTGTGAAGGGGACGATCACCCAGTGCGATCGGTAAACATGAATGATGGTATTGCACAGTTTCATAAGTGAACACACCACGCTTGTTTTATGATCACTAATATCACTACAAATGACGATATAGGCTATATTTAATGAATACAGTATCATTTTTTTCATAAAAACTATTTTGGATATTACTGTAACCCATTGTTGTATTGCAATATGGAGCAATTAAGTGTTAAAGTTAAATCAAAAGTATCACAGAACACTTGAATTTTTAATTTTAAGCTATGGTTGCAACTGAATTAGTTACAAAATAACTGTATAAAATAAAAGATGAAATGACAAAAACGTGGGTGGTGCGGTGGTGCAGTCAGTAGCGCTGTCACCTCACAGCAGGAAGGTCGCTGGTTCGAACCTCGGCTGGGTCAGTTGGCGTTTCTGTGTGGAGTTTGCAGGTTCTCCCCGTGTTGGCGTGGGTTTCCTCCGAGTGTTCAGTTTTCCACCACAAGTCCAAACACATGCGGTATAGGTGAATAGGGTAAGCTAAATTCAAAGACACTTTATAATAAAATTAAGCTTAATGTAAAAAAAAAAAGAAATAGGAGAGGAAGAAAAAACCCGAGACCTAATTTGCATTAAAGCATTTATTTAAAATAAACTCCAATGTGGAGACTCTGGCAAATTTGTCTGAATGCACAACATCAGCCCCTACAGCCTCTGGAAGAAGTAAAACTAAAGCTTAACACTGCAATAACACCTTAACTCTGATATAATGTTTACTGTGCAAATCCAATTAGATAGACTTATTTGGTAAACAATGCAAGTGTTTTATATGATATATCTACTAAAAGACAGAACATATTACTTTACAAACTGTATTGTAAGTAAATCATATGAACATTTTCATCTTATTATATCACAATAATATTAGTAAATTAATTTAAAAAACTGAATAAATATAAATTTACACACATGAATTCAGCCAATCGTGTAAGATCGGAGTCTGCCGTCTGATCTCGGAGCGCTGTCGCTGTACATCGATGCCAATGAGACAGTCACATGGCGTCAGCGCAGCATCAAGTCAGACAAAGTTTCTAACCGCCATGCATCGCTTTAAGACAGATTTAGATCGGTCTGTGCAGTACAGCATGAAGTGGAAAGCACCTGTTCAAACTGACCAATGAATCGCTTCATTAATGTGGAACCACACAATAAACCCCCAAAATCCACATACATCTCAGCCAGGCCCTGAGTTTAATCAGCACTTCTGCTTTGGCATGTGCATGAGCATTTCTTTTGTGAAAAATACAATAGACTGCAATAAAATCAGTTGTCATCCTTTCAACTAATGGAAACATTCAGTAATAATTGGATCCAAACTTGCATAAAGCAGAAGACAGCTTGTCAAATGAATGTTGAATTTGTATGAAATATCTTTGTTAAATTACCTTGCTATATACGCTAGTATATTTAATTAGGATCATGAAAAACTGTTAACGCACTACAGATATCGCGGTCCTTCTTTCATTGAAGAAACTTAAAATTAAAAATATGCTAAAATGTTTATAAAAAGGTAAACATGAACACGTGAGAATTGAAGATTAACAACACTAGCTACGTTTCCATCCATGTATCTTTATGCACATTTTGCATATGCGCTGTGTCAGGATTGCCTTCTGACGTGCAAGTCTTTTATTAAAGGGTCACGAAACACCAGAACACATGTTTTGAGCTGTTGTCAGTCATATATGTGTCCCACGCTGCTATAAACACTATTAGGACACATATATCTCACTAAAAAGTGAAAATTGGTTGTTTTTGCGTTATTTTGAGCAAATTCGTTCTTCCGGTTTGAAACAAATTTTTGAAGCTGCGTCACGGCCATGAGATACTTAGGTGTAAATCCAGCCTGGAGACTGGCTCTGTCTTTTCGCGGACATTCTGACGTATGTGAGTGTGGAGCATTAATTCATGACAAAGACGTGCTTCAAACCAATCAGCGCGCTCTATTGTGTAAGACGTGAAACTTCATTAATATGCATGATAGCTCCGGAGATTGTTTACAGCGTTTAGACAGCAGAGAGACGCCACGTTGTGTTGCCAAAACAAGTGAAAGAACAAGAATTTAGAGACACGAGTCGTCGGTGTTGCGTTTATTGTTGTGCTTCAACGAAGGTTTTGTTTTCATTTTCCCTCTACGAGAGAGCTGCTGGACTCACGTGTGGATTACAGTGCACGTGACAGAAACGCGTTTGTAAGGAACATTTTTACCCGAGAGCTTTTCGCATCTGGAAATGGTGAAATCCGGATTTGCCGCTCGTCTACTTTTATTAAAAAGACACAGCTCCAGTTTGATTGTCTGTCTACAGATGTGGTAAGTGTTTGCAGTGCTGTCCCTTTTGTTTTACCCAGATTGCAAAGTTAGTTTGTGGTTAGCAGAACTCTTTCTGTTTTTAAAGATATACCATAGTCAAAATGATTTAGTTACCAAGTTTACAGTATGTTAATATCACTGCAATATTACAGTACAATATTATAGACTGAAAGATCCGCTGTAAATGCTGCTCTCCGAGTGTAAACACAAACTATTCCCGTCGTGCAGGATTTTTGCTCCATTTTGTGACAGGATAGTCTATACACACACGGCTTTCTGACGCTACCTACCGAGTACGTAAGTTACAGAGAAATGCGGAGGATTTATTTTCTTTCATTCGCCATGCGGTATCAAATCAGCCTCTGTATGTTTGTTTTGCCTGTGAAATCAGCGCGTGGCCAAATGGAAACTCCCTTTTATGCAAATCCTACCCTCTTTCCCTCCCCCGACACTCCCAGAGCTGGACACGCCCAACTTTCCTGACTTTTTTCAAAACAGAGGTGTGAAAACACCCTGCTGAGACACGGGGGTTTCGTGGCCCTTTAAATGAAGATTAAAAAAAAAAAAAAAAAAAAAAAAAAAAAAAAAAAAAACACACACAACGCATTCTCCTACTGCAGCAAATTCAGTTTTTACTGTTGATTTTGGCACCAGATAATCAGGAAGTGACGATTTTGGTCGCTTTGACTTGTTGGATGGAAGCGCCGCTTTAGTCGCACGCATTTTATGCAATAATCTGAATTTGCACATGAAGTTAATTCGCGTTTTTGTATGGAAACATAGCTAGCGAGTTCCATGGTCATTGTCATCTTTTAAGTCAGGTTATCTTAACACAGTGAAGTCTGGGCGTTGAGAACTTTAATTTGGTCAATTATGACTCAGACCCAGCAACCCACCCGATATGGTTTTGTCCTAATTTGGTCTGAACATGCAAATCTTAGCAGACAGGACTGACACCACTGTGGTTCTCAGTTGCAGCAGCTCATCTTTCAGTTTGACAGGAGTTCAAAGTTGGGACTGGAGGAACTGTTGCCTTCGTCAGCTTGAACCAGTCTGGCCAGATTTCATCACAAACAGCCTTAATTCAGCTCAGCTGTAGTAACAGGTTTCAGAGACACTTTATAATAAATTAAGCCTAATAAAAACAGAAATAGGAAAAGAAACAAAGCAGAGACCTCATTAGCATCAAATCATTTATTTAAAATAAACTCCAATGTGGAGACGCTGGCAAATTTGTCTGAATCCACAACATCAGCCCCTACGGCCTGTAAGAGAAGTAAAGCCAAAGCTTAATGAAGTCAAGCGAAACACCAGTTATGCACCTCGTTTTCTTAGTATAATAACTGACCGTGACCACCATGATCATCATGGCCTCGGCGGTCATCATGGCCTCGGCGATCATCATGGCCTCGGCGATCATCATCATGGCCTCGGCGATCATCATCATGGCCTCGGCGATCATCATCATGGCCTCGGCGGTCATCATCATGGCCTCGGCGGTCATCATCATGGCCTCGGCGGTCATCATCATGGCCTCGGCGGTCATCATCATGGCCTCGGCGGTCATCATCATGGCCTCGGCGATCATCATCATGGCCTCGGCGATCATCATCATGGCCTCGGCGATCATCATCATGGCCATGGCGATCATCATGGCCATGGCGGTCATCATGGCCACCGCGACCACCACTTGCTGATGTCAGCAAGCAGGAGCTCAGAAGCATCACTGAAAAACAAAACCACGGATTAAGACACCTGTGCACTGCTAATCACATTAGTACCAGCACAAAACTTAATCAAAATGAAAACCTTTCACAATACAACAATAAAGCTAAACACAATCTTCACTGCACAAGTTCACCAACATCAACTCACAAGCAAGAAATAAACTGAGAGAGCGCATGATTCTGCTGTCGTCCTCAAAGGTGCATGTAGCCTCTACTGATTGATATTTATAGGCCGCTGGTGTGAGTGGTAATGAGCGACACCTGTGCGCCACACCTGCATAAGGGTTTGTCTTTAATTGCTTTTTTCCGTAAAGAATGAAGCTGCGGTCACACTAGAGTTTGAGCATGCGAAATTCTGTCGTACGGCGCTGCGAACAGGGGCAGGATTAAACAAGATGATTAGACATTTAAAAAAGCCAGTGATTGGTCCATGTTTTAAATTTCTGTCCAGAGAGGTCATGTTTTGATCCTCGGTTGGTATCACGCAATCATGTGATGCGTTTTCGCAGGTCAGAGTTCACCAAGCTTGAACTTTCCAATGCAGCGAAATGCGAAACCTGCCGCACGACCTTACGTTTCCGATCTGACGCATTCGCGTGCGTATGAATGGAAGTCTATGGGGAGAAAAGTCCAGTGTGACCAAAGCTTAAGGAAGCACAAAGCATTAAAGACCTTATTTGTGTGATTATAATGAAATGTGGGCTAGATTCCATCTTCTTCATTGTGTTCATTAAACTTAGATGTTTAATAAACACTGAAAAGTGGCTCACTGCTAATCGTAGTAAACAATTTCTATAAGCTGAATTCAAACAAGGCGACGCAGTGGCGCAGTAGGTAGTGCTGTTACCTCACAGCAAGAAGGTCGCTGGTTCGAGCCTCGGCTGGGTCAGTTGGCATTTCTGTGTGGAGTTTGCATGTTCTCCCTGCGTTCGCGTGGGTTTCCTCCGTGTGCTCCGGTTTCCAAAGACATGCAGTACAGGTGAATTGGGTAGGCTAAATTGTCCGTAGTGTATGCGTTTGAATAAGTGTGTATAGATGTTTCCCAGAGATGGGTTGCAGCTGGAAGGGCATCTGCTGCATAAAACGTGCTGGATAAGTTGGCGGTTCATTCCGCTGTGGCCACCCCAGATTAATAAAGGGACTAAGCTGAAAAAGAAAATGAATGAATGAATTAAAACAAACAAAATAAGTTGAAGATTACTACATTTAATTTGTTTAAATTCAGCCCATATAAACTGTTTACAACCTCTTACCTTAAAAAATGTAGTATATCAACTGAATCATGTTTTCAGTGTAGGCCTACAGTAACTTGATCAATGTGCTTTATTCAGTGTTATAATTTGACAGTATTTAATTTTAGTCTTTGACTTTAATTATACTGAGGATGTTTATGTTTATTCATCCACAAACAAACATCTAAAAATGTGCTCATCTGAGCCTGATGCAGTAGAGAAATCGCAGCAATATCCCGATTCTCAAAAGATAGCGAACGTGTGCATTTGGCCAATGGAAAGTGAAAGTAAGAGCGTGTTGTGGCAAGTTTAATGTACTGGACAGGAGCTTTTAGATTAGAAGTGTATTGCGTGCTACCCAAATGAAATGAAATACCACAGGCATATTACTAAAAAGCTAAATCTCCTGTGAAGGGGACGATCACCCAGTGCGATCGGTAAACATGACTGATGGTATTGCACAGTTTCATAAGTGCGTTTCAGATTTATTTATACATGTTCTTAGCTTTTCTTCTCCCACACATTGATATTTTTGGACATTTAATGAGAAAAACAAATGCTGAATTTGTGACTGAATCACACCACGCTTGTTTTATGATCACTAATATCACTACGAATGACGATATAGGCTATATTTAATGAATACAGTATCATTTTTTTCATAAAAACAATTTTGGATATTACTGTAACCCATTGTTGTATTGCAATATGGAGCAATTAAGTGTTAAAGTTAAATCAAAAGTATCACAGAACACTTGAATTTTGAATTTAATAATATTAAGCTATGGTTGCAACTGAATTAGTTACAAAATAACTGTATAAAATAAAAGATGAAATGACAAAAACATGGGTGGTGCAGTCAGTAGCGCTGTCACCTCACAGCAGGAAGGTCGCTGGTTCGAACCTCGGCTGGGTCAGTTGGCGTTTCTGTGTGGAGTTTGCAGGTTCTCCCCGTGTTGGCATGGGTTTCCTCCGGGTGTTCAGTTTTCCACCACAAGTCCAAACACATGCGGTATAGGTGAATAGGGTAAGCTAAATTCAAAGACACTTTATAATAAAATTAAGCTTAATGTAAAAAAAAAGAAATAGGAGAGGAAGAAAAAACCCGAGACCTCATTTGCATTAAAGCATTTATTTAAAATAAACTCCAATGTGGAGACTCTGGAAAATTTGTCTGAATCCACAACATCAGCCCCTACAGCCTCTGGAAGAAGTAAAACTAAAGCTTAACACTGCAATAACACCTTAACTCTGATATAATGTTTACTGTGCAAATCCAATTAGATAGACTTATTTGGTAAACAATGCAAGTCTTTTATATGATATATCTACTAAAAGACAGAACAAATTACTTTACAAACTGTATTGTAAGTAAATCATATGAACATTTTCATCTTATTATATCACAATAATATTAGTAAATTAATTAAAAAAACTGAATAAATATAAATTTACACACATGAATTCAGCCAATCGTGTAAGATCGGAGTCTGCCGTCTGATCTCGGAGCGCTGTCGCTGTACATCGATGCCAATGAGACAGTCACGTGGCGTCAGCGTAGCGTCAAGTCAGACAAAGTTTCTAACCGCCATGCATCGCTTTAAGACAGATTTAGATCGGTCTGTGCAGTACAGCATGAAGTGGAAAGCACCTGTTCAAACTGACCAATGAATCGCTTCATTAATGTGGAACCACACAATAAACCCCCAAAATCCACATACATCTCAGCCAGGCCCTGAGTTTCATCAGCACTTCTGCTTTGGCATGTGCATGAGCATTTCTTTTGTGAAAAATACAATAGACTGCAATAAAATCAGTTGTCATCCTTTCAACTAATGGAAACATTCAGTAATAATTGGATCCAAACTTGCATAAAGCAGAAGACAGCTTGTCAAATGAATGTTGAATTTGTATGAAATATCTTTGTTAAATTTACCTTGCTATATAGGCTAGTATATTTAATTAGGATCATGAAAAACTGTTAACGCACTACAGATATCGCGGTCCTACCTTCATTGAAGAAACTTAAAATTAAAAATATGCTAAAATGTTTCTAAAAAGGTAAACATGAACACGTGAGAATTGAAGATTAACAACACTAGCTACGTTTCCATCCATGTATCTTTATGCACATTTTGCATTTAGGCTGTCAGGATTGCCTTCTGACGTGCAAGTCTTTTATTAAATGGGAAAAAAAAAAAAAGACGCATTCTCTTACTGCAGCAAATTCAGTTTTTACTGTTGATATTTGGCACCAGATAATCAGGAAGTGACGATTTTGGTCACTTTGACTTGTTGGATGGAAGCGCCGCTTTAGTCGCACGCATTTTATGCGATAATCTGAATTTGCACATGAAGTTAATTCACGTTTTTGTATGGAAACCTAGCTAGCGAGTTCCATGGTCATTGTCATCTTTTAAGTCAGGTTATCTTAACACAGTGAAGTCTGGGCTTTGAGAACTTTAATTTGGTCAATTATGATTCAGACCCAGCAACCCACCCGATATGGTTTTGTCCTAATTTGGTCTGAACATGCCAATCTTAGCAGACAGGACTGACACCACTGTGGTTCTCAGTTGCAGCAGCTCATCTTTCAGTTTGACAGGAGTTCAAAGTTGGGACTGGAGGAACTGTTGCCTTCGTCAGCTTGAACCAGTCTGGCCAGATTTCATCACAAACAGCCTTAATTCAGCTCAGCTGTAGTAACAGGTTTCAGAGACACTTTATAATAAATCAAGCCTAATAAAAACAGAAATAGGAAAAGAAACAAAGCAGAGACCTCATTAGAATCAAATCATTTATTTAAAATAAACTCCAATGTGGAGACGCTGGCAAATTTGTCTGAATCCACAACATCACCCCCTACGGCCTGTAAGAGAAGTAAAGCCAAAGCTTAATGAAGTCAAGCGAAACACCAGTTATGCACCTCGTTTACTTAGTATAATAACTGACCGTGACCACCATGATCATCATGGCCTCGGCGGTCATCATGGCCTCGGCGGTCATCATCATGGCCTCGGCGGTCATCATGGCCTCGGCGGTCATCATCGTGGCCTCGGCGGTCATCATCGTGGCCTCGGCGGTCATCATCGTGGCCACGGCGGTCATCATCGTGGCCACGGCGGTCATCATCGTGGCCACGGCGGTCATCATCGTGGCCACGGCGGTCATCATCGTGGCCACGGCGATCATCATCGTGGCCATGGCGATCATCATCATGGCCACGGCGATCATCATCATGGCCACGGCGGTCATCATGGCCACGGCGGTCATCATGGCCACCGCGACCACCACTTGCTGATGTCAGCAAGCAGGAGCTCAGAAGCATCACTGAAAAACAAAACCACGGATTAAGACACCTGTGCACTGCTAATCACATTAGTAGCAGCACAAAACTTAATCAAAATGAAAACCTTTCATAATACAACAATAAAGCTAAACACAATCTTCACTGCACAAGTTCACCAACATCAACTCACAAGCAAGAAATAAACTGAGAGAGCGCATGATTCTGCTGTCGTCCTCAAAGGTGCATGTAGGCTCTACTGATTGATATTTATAGGCCGCTGGTGTGAGTGGTAATGAGCGACACCTGTGCGCCACACCTGCATAAGGGTTTGTCTTTAATTTCTTTTTTCCGTAAAGAATGAAGCTGCGGTCACACTAGAGTTTGAGCATGCGAAATTCTGTCGTACGGCGCTGCGAACAGGGGCGGGATTAAACAAGATGATTAGACATTTAAAAAAGCCAGTGATTGGTCCATGTTTTAAATTTCTGTCCAGAGAGGTCATGGTTTGATCCTCGGTTGGTATCACGCAATCATGTGATGGGTTTTCGCAGGTCAGAGTTCACCAAGCTTGAACTTTCCAACGCAGCGAAATGCGAAACCTGCCGCACGACCTTACGTTTCCGATCTGACGCATTCGCGTGTGTATGAATGGAAGTCTATGGGGAGAAAAGTCCAGTGTGACCAAAGCTTAAGGAAGCACAAAGCATTAAAGACCTTATTTGTGTGATTATAATGAAATGTGGGCTAGATTCCATCTTCTTCATTGTGTTAATTAAACTTAGATGTTTAATAAACACTGAAAAGTGGCTCACTGCTAATCCTAGTAAACAATTTCTATAAGCTGAATTTAAACAAGGCGACGCAGTGGCGCAGTAGGTAGTGCTGTTGCCTCACAGCAAGAAGGTCGCTGGTTCGAGCCTCGGCTGGGTCAGTTGGCATTTCTGTGTGGAGTTAGCATGTTCTCCCTGCGTTCGCGTGGGTTTCCTCCGTGTGCTCCGGTTTCCAAAGACATGCAGTACAGGTGAATTGGGTAGGCTAAATTGTCCGTAGTGTATGCGTTTGAATAAGTGTGTATAGATGTTTCCCAGAGATGGGTTGCAGCTGGAAGGGCATCTGCTGCATAAAACGTGCTGGATAAGTTGGCGGTTCATTCTGCTGTGGCGACCCCAGATTAATAAAGGGACTAAGCCGAAAAAGAAAGTGAATGAATGAATTAAAACAAACAAAATAAGTTGAACATTACTACATTTGTTTAAATTCAGCCCATATAAACTGTTTACAACCTCTTACCTTAAAAAATGTAGTATATCCAGTGAATCGTGATTTCAGTGTAGGCCTACAGTAACTTGATCAATGTGCTTTATTCAGTGTTATAATTTGACAGTATTTAATTTTAGTCTTTGACTTTAATTATACTGAGGATGTTTATGTTTATTCATCCACAAACAAACATCTAAAAATGTGCTCATCTGAGCCTGATGCAGTAGAGAAATCGCAGCAATATCCCGATTCTCAAAAGATAGCGAACGTGTGCATTTGCCCAATGGAAAGTGAAAGTAAGAGTGTGTTGTGGCAAGTTTAATGTACTGGACAGGAGCTTTTAGATTAGAAGTGTATTGCGTGCTACCCAAATGAAATGAAATACCACAGGCATATTACTAAAAAGCTAAATCTCCTGTGAAGGGGACGATCACCCAGTGCGATCGGTAAACATGACTGTTGGTATTGCACAGTTTCATAAGTGCGTTTCAGATTTATTTATACATGTTCTTAGCTTTTCTTCTCCCACACATTGATATTTTTGGACATTTAATGAGAAAAACAAATGCTGAATTTGTGACTGAATCACACACCGCGCTTGTTTTATGATCACTAATATCACTACAAATGACGATATAGGCTATATTTAATGAATACAGTATCATTTTTTTCATAAAAACTATTTTGGATATTACTGTAACCCATTGTTGTATTGCAATATGGAGCAATTAAGTGTTAAAGTTAAATCAAAAGTATCTCACAGAACACTTGAATTTTGAATTTAATAATATTAAGCTATGGTTGCAACTGAATTAGTTACAAAATAACTGTATAAAATAAAAGACGAAATGACAAAAACGTGGGTGGTGCGGTGGTGCAGTCAGTAGCGCTGTCACCTCACAGCAGGAAGGTCGCTGGTTCGAACCTCGGCTGGGTCAGTTGGCGTTTCTGTGTGGAGTTTGCAGGTTCTCCCCGTGTTGGCATGGGTTTCCTCCGGGTGTTCAGTTTTCCACCACAAGTCCAAACACATGCGGTATAGGTGAATAGGGTAAGCTAAATTCAAAGACACTTTATAATAAAATTAAGCTTAATGTAAAAAAAAAAAGAAATAGGAGAGGAAGAAAAAACCCGAGACCTCATTTGCATTAAAGCATTTATTTAAAATAAACTCCAATGTGGAGACTCTGGCAAATTTGTCTGAATGCACAACATCAGCCCCTACAGCCTCTGGAAGAAGTAAAACTAAAGCTTAACACTGCAATAACACCTTAACTCTGATATAATGTTTACTGTGCAAATCCAATTAGATAGACTTATTTGGTAAACAATGCAAGTGTTTTATATGATATATCTACTAAAAGACAGAACAAATTACTTTACAAACTGTATTGTAAGTAAATCATATGAACATTTTCATCTTATTATATCACAATAATATTAGTAAATTAATTTTAAAAACTGAATAAATATAAATTTACACACATGAATTCAGCCAATCGTGTAAGATCGGAGTCTGCCGTCTGATCTCGGAGCGCTGTCGCTGTACATCGATGCCAATGAGACAGTCACGTGGCGTCAGCGCAGCGTCAAGTCAGACAAAGTTTCTAACCGCCATGCATCGCTTTAAGACAGATTTAGATGGGTCTGTGCAGTACAGCATGAAGTGGAAAGCACCTGTTCAAACTGACCAATGAATCGCTTCATTAATGTGGAACCACACAATAAACCCCCAAAATCCACACACATCTCAGCCAGGCCCTGAGTTTCATCAGCACTTCTGCTTTGGCATGTGCATGAGCATTTCTTTTGTGAAAAATACAACAGACTGCAATAAAATCAGTTCTCATCCTTTCAACTAATGGAAACATTCAGTAATAATT
The DNA here is from genome assembly GCA_903798195.1 of Danio kyathit. Lineage (NCBI taxonomy): Eukaryota > Metazoa > Chordata > Actinopteri > Cypriniformes > Danionidae > Danio > Danio kyathit. The sequence goes on along the minus strand of LR812522.1, from coordinate 43,834,736 downwards.
GGATCCAAACTTGCATAAAGCAGAAGACAGCTTGTCAAATGAATGTTGAATTTGTATGATATATCTTTGTTAAATTTACCTTGCTATATACGCTAGTAGATTTAATTAGGATCATGAAAAACTGTTAACGCACTACAGATATCGCGGTCCTACCTTCATTGAAGAAACTTAAAATTAAAAATATGCTAAAATGTTTATAAAAGGTAAACATGAACACGTGAGAATTGAAGATTAACAACACTAGCTACGTTTCCATCCATGTATCTTTATGCACATTTTGCATATGCGCTGTGTCAGGATTGCCTTCTGACGTGCAAATCTTTTATTAAAGGGTCACGAAACACCAGAACACATGTTTTGAGCTGTTGACAGTCATATATGTGTCCCACGCTGCTATAAACACTATTAGGACACATATATCTCACTAAAAAGTGAAAATTGGTTGTTTTTGCGTTATTTTGAGCAAATTCGTTCTTCCGGTTTGAAACAAATTTTTGAAGCTGCGTCACGGCCATGAGATACTAAGGTGTAAATCCAACCTGGAGACTGGCTCTGTCTTTTCGCGGACATTCTGACATATGTGAGTGTGGAGCATTAATTCATGACAAAGACGTGCTTCAAACCAATCAGCGCGCTCTATTGTGTATGACGTGAAACTTCATTAATATGCATGATAGCTGCGGAGATTGTTTACAGCGTTTAGACAGCAGAGAGACGCCACGTTGTGTTGCCAAAACAAGTGAAAGAACAAGAATTTAGAGACACGAGTCGTCGGTGTTGCGTTTATTGTTGTGCTTCAACGAAGGTTTTGTTTTCGTTTTCCCTCTACGAGAGAGCTGCTGGACTCACGTGTGGATTACAGTGCACGTGACAGAAACGCGTTTGTAAGGAACATTTTTACCCGAGAGCTTTTCGCATCTGGAAATGGTGAAATCCGGATTTGCCGCTCGTCTACTTTTAATAAAAAGACACAGCTCCAGTTTGATTGTCTGTCTACAGATTTGGTAAGTGTTTGCAGTGCTGTCCCTTTTGTTTTACCCAGATTGCAAAGTTAGTTTGTGGTTAGCAGAGCTCTTTCTGTTTTTAAAGACATACCATAGTCAAAATGATTTAGTTACTAAGTTTACAGTATGTTAATATCACTGCAATATTACAGTCGAATATTATACACTGAAAGATCCGCTGTAAATGCTGCTCTCCGAGTGTAAACACAAACTATTCCCGTCATGCAGGATTTTTGCTCCATTTTGTGACAGGATAGTCTATACACACACAGCTTTCTGACGCTACCTACCGAGTACGTAAGTTACAGAGAAATGCGGAGGATTTATTTTCTTTCATTCGCCATGCGGTATCAAATCAGCCTCTGTATGTTTGTTTTGCCTGTGAAATCAGCGCGTGGCCAAATGGAAACTCCCTTTTATGCAAATCCTACCCTCTTTCCCTCCCCCGACACTCCCACACTCCCAGAGCTGGACACGCCCAACTTTCCTGACTTTTTTTCAAAACAGAGGTGTGAAAACACCCTGCTGAGACACGGGGGTTTCGTGGCCCTTTAAATGAAGAAAAAAAAAAAAAAAAAAAACGCATTCTTCTACTGCAGCAAATTCAGTTTTTACTGTTGATATTTGGCACCAGATAATCAGGAAGTGACGATTTTGGTCGTTTTAACTTGTTGGATGGAAGCGCCGCTTTAGTCGCGCGCATTTTATGCGATAATCTGAATTTGCACATGAAGTTAATTCACGTTTTTGTATGGAAACATAGCTAGCGAGTTCCATGGTCATTGTTGTCTTTTAAGTCAGGTTATCTTAACACAGTGAAGTCTGGGCTTTGAGAACTTTAATTTGGTCAATTATGACTCAGACCCAGCAACCCACCCGGTATGGTTTTGTCCTAATTTGGTCTGAACATGCAAATCTTAGCAGACAGGACTGACACCACTGTGGTTCTCAGTTGCAGCAGCTCATCTTTCAGTGTTTGACAGGAGTTCAAAGTTGGGACTGGAGGAACTGTTGCCTTCATCAGCTTGAACCAGTCTGGCCAGATTTCATCACAAACAGCCTTAATTCAGCTCAGCTGTAGTAACAGGTTTCAGAGACACTTTATAATAAATTAAGCCTAATAAAAACAGAAATAGGAAAAGAAACAAAGCAGAGACCTCATTTGCATCAAATCATTTATTTAAAATAAACTCCAATGTGGAGACGCTGGCAAATTTGTCTGAATCCACAACATCAGCCCCTACGGCCTGTAAGAGAAGTAAAGCCAAAGCTTAATGAAGTCAAGCGAAACACCAGTTATGCACCTCGTTTTTTTAGTATAATAACTGACCGTGACCACCATGATCATCATGGCCTCGGCGGTCATCATGGCCTCGGCGATCATCATCATGGCCTCGGCGATCATCATCATGGCCTCGGCGGTCATCATCATGGCCTCGGCGGTCATCATCATGGCCCCGGCGGTCATCATCATGGCCCCGGCGATCATCATCATGGCCCCGGCGATCATCATCATGGCCCCGGCGATCATCATCATGGCCCCGGCGATCATCATCATGGCCCCGGCGATCATCATCATGGCCCCGGCGATCATCATCATGGCCCCGGCGATCATCATCATGGCCCCGGCGATCATCATCATGGCCCCGGCGATCATCATCATGGCCCCGGCGATCATCATCATGGCCTCGGCGATCATCATCATGGCCCCGGCGACCATCATCATGGCCTCGGCGATCATCATGGCCACCGCGACCACCACTTGCTGATGTCAGCAAGCAGGAGCTCAGAAGCATCACTGAAAAACAAAACCACGGATTAAGACACCTGTGCACTGCTAATCACATTAGTAGCAGCACAAAACTTAATCAAAATGAAAACCTTTCACAATACAACAATAAAGCTAAACACAATCTTCACTGCACAAGTTCACCAACATCAACTCACAAACAAGAAATAAACTGAGAGAGCGCATGATTCTGCTGTCGTCCTCAAAGGTGCATGTAGCCTCTACTGATTGATATTTATAGGCCGCTGGTGTGAGTGGTAATGAGCGACTCCTGTGCGCCACACCTGCATAAGGGTTTGTCTTTAATTGCTTTTTTCGTAAAGAATGAAGCTGCGGTCACACTAGAGTTTGAGCATGCGAAATTCTGTCGTACGGCGCTCTGAACAGGGGCAGGATTAAACAAGATGATTAGACATTTAAAAAAGCCAGTGATTGGTCCATGTTTTAAATTTCTGTCCAGAGAGGTCATGGTTTGATCCTCGGTTGGTATCACGCAATCATGTGATGCGTTTTCGCAGGTCAGAGTTCACCAAGCTTGAACTTTCCAACACAGCGAAATGCGAAACCTGCCGCACGACCTTACGTTTCCGATCTGACGCATTCGCGTGTTTATGAATGGAAGTCTATGGGGAGAAAAGTCCAGTGTGACCAAAGCTTAAGGAAGCACAAAGCATTAAAGACCTTATTTGTTTGATTATAATGAAATGTGGGCTAGATTCCATCTTCTTCATTGTGTTCATTAAACTTAGATGTTTAATAAACACTGAAAAGTGGCTCACTGCTAATTCTAGTAAACAATTTCTATAAGCTGAATTTAAACAAAGAAAAGCTGGGTTGCAAATGTTTCACACTGCTTGTGTGCAGCCCAAAAAACAATGGCTACTGATAAACAAGAACAGTTTCATAAACATCTGCCAAACTGCCTTGTCCAGCCTGTCGCACATCACCTCGACGCACTTCATCATTGTTTTCTATTTGGCATGAAAAGACGCTGAATGGAACAACGTGTCGAACTTTTAAAGAGTTTATTTTGGCGGGGTGCTTTTGAACGTCTTACAGAAGACGGAGCTGTACAAGGCCTGGGTAATCATCAACAAGCAAAACTAATGCATTCTGACAGCCAACTGCACCCGTACGGCAGGGTATGTGAACTTACACTTTTATGCGTTTCATTCTGAGCATTCAGTGCCCGCAGTTTAATTCACCATGTTGAACTGTTTTAGCTGAAATCATTGCTGCAATCAAAAATAAGTAACGTGTATGATTCAGCATAGCGGGAACTTACCTGATATAACATGAGAACTGCAGAGTCCAGCATTTTTAATTAGGTCCTCACTCCATTCAGCTCCCTTTTAGCCAAAGATGTCTGTGGTTGGCATTAAAGCAGTGTGGTGTACGGCAGGGGCACGTGCCCCAGTAAAAATCGCCAGTGCCCCAGTAAACGTGTTGAGATATGATTTACTTCATATGCATAGTATATTTATTAAGAGTGATAATCCTGGAATAAAGACGTTATTCTCTATGTGCAACCGAACCAACGCTGGTGAAAGCAATGTAGTTTATTCATGAAGCAAACTGACGCATCTCTGCATGTGCGCAGAAAACCATACCCTCGCGCCTCACACACCGCTTCTACTGGACCCTGCTTGACGCACTGCTCTTCTGCCGGTGCAAGCTCCGGTTGTTAACATGCACGGCGAAAAAAGTATACTTGCTGCTCATGCGCCACTCATTCGTTGTGAAACCGGCGTAAGAGCCTTTTATGCGGAGGTGACGGCATGCAGTGAGTTTTTGAAGTCACCAAAGCTAAAGTTTAAATTATATGATTATTATATTGTATATATGACTAAGCATGCCTCCTGATAGATTTTTTGTATGAAGTAAAAAAAGAGGGATGATGAGCCAGAGAGGTAAAGACTTAATAAACCTAAAGGGTTGTACACACCGGGACGCTTTTCGTTTGTGTTTATCGTCAGCGTTTTTCCGGATTCAAACCCAATCGATTTTCACAGGCGTCGAGCAGAAGAGTATGCAAAATCACTCCTTGACGTTAGATGGCGCTACACAACTTTAAGCTTCTGACACCCGCTTGTAACACAGAAGAAGAAGACAAAGTTGACACGCTTGTTGTTATGGATGGTTTAAGTAGCAACTCCAGCTCTAGCGATGAAGAAATGATTATTGTTCACCAGTGCAATAAGCAGCTCCACGTTCATATCGCCTCTGGTCATCTTCTTCAATGTGTGCTCGCATTGACAGTGTTGTGCTTGAGCACCTCCAAGTGCTGTTTACTGTAACTTCAGCAGCTCTGTGCACGTGAACAAAAGTGCCAATCTGATTGGTGGAGAAGGTTTTGACGCAGTGCGTCAAAACAAAAAACAAGCATGAGGTGTTTTTTAAAATTGACGCTTTTGCGCCTGCCGTTTTGCGCATTGGTGTGCACGATCACATTGACGCCCTTTATTTATTATTTATTATTATTTATTTATTTAGTCATGAGGCGTTAAACGTCGACGGAAAACGCGAGCAAAAAATGTCTTGGTGTGCATGAGCCTTAATTCTCGGCCATGAGTCGGGTGTAAGACAACAGATAATTCTATAAAACATCTTTTTTGTATTCTGTAGAATTGTCTGTAGAATTTGATTCAAATGAAATGATTTTTCATGCAAAAGATTTCTTAAATGATCTTAGCATCACTCCAGTTGTGTCTTTACGTTGTTTTCCAGTTACATTTAGGATTCATTTCTGTAATTTAGAATAATAATTGTACAATGACAATAATACTTTTATCTATTAATAATTTTTAATAACAATAATATATATAATATATAATGTATGTATATATATATATATATATATATATATATATATATATATATATATATATATATATATATATATATATATATATATATATATTAGTGCTGGGCCGTTAACGGCGTTAACGTGCTGCGTTAACGCGAGACTCTTATCGCGCGATAAAAAAAATATCGCCGTTAATCTATTCTCAAAGTTGGGTTGGGAGCTGGGTCTATTCTACGCAAGCTATGATGACTTTCACCTTGATATATTACCGCGGATGTATACCTGACCGGTGAGCCGTCTGCTCTATTGAATCAAATCAGCAGGATGCCTGACTCTAACTGCAGTTTCACTTTTCATTTATTCCTTCGTGACAAACTGGGGTAATATAGACGCAAATACGGAGTAAGGACAGGTGAGAGAGTTATGGAATTTAATGACGCATGCCAAATGGTAAGAAAAAAAAAAACTTCCGCATTTCGCGATGTGTGTGTGTGTGTGTGTTTGTGTATGTGTGTGTGCAGTCCTTTCTGACAGCCTCGTGTGGACCTTGTCGGAAAATATGGCGAAAGGTCCTAAAGACCGCGGTGTTTACTTCAATAATGCCACTAAAATCTGCATACTCCACGTCTTAATTCCATTTCTGTTTAGTTCAGTGCTGACTTTAGTCTGATAAAGCTCATCAGAATTCAATGTTTGGAGCTTATGTAGGCCTACAGTTCAACATTCATGTTTAACTGAATAAACAGTTAGTAAACACAAGTAAGTAAACACATCTTATTGAACATCATTTATTTTCATCACCAATTATCATAGTAGAACAGTTTCTCAAGCAGTTTGTGATGCATTTTGGAAACATTTTGGAGATGAGACAGTGGTCTAATGCGACACCTGGCTTGAGAAACCAGTTCTCAAAGACTTATTATTTGGGTAACACACATATTCTGAATACCTTCGGCAGAATTCAAATGAGCCATTTTAATCTAGATTAATCTAGATTAATTTTGAAATTAATCTAGATTAATCTAGATTAAAAAAATTAATCTATGCCCACCTCTAATATATATATATATATATATATATATATATATATATAATACATAATGTTTATACTGGGTGCCCCAGTAGAGCTTTTTGTCCAGCATCGCCCCTGGTGTACCGTAAAAATTAAGTTTTCTATTTTTGGACTTTCGATTTTGGCATCCCACTGCACAACACCACGTTTGCTATTGCAACCGGTCTTTTTTTGCAGTCGATATGCGCAGTTGAACCCGTGTAATATCATGTGTGACGAGGGTTAGTAATTCCCCTATATTTTGCACACAACATATGAATTTCACTCCTTCAAGAATGTTGCAGAAGCAAATGTCCATGGAAATATACTGCATATGAAAAGGTACTGCATACTTGTTTTAATTTATGCTCATATAAATACCTACCTACACAATAATCATATTTTTATAAAAAGTGACAAATAAAGAGTGATTTTTGCATTGCTGTCATTTTTAAATGCATTATTTTGATCAGGCGTTTACAACAGAGAAGTACATGGGGTCCTAACAAGACCTGATCATGGGGGTGATCACACAGGACCTGAACACGGGGGTGATTTGTAATCACACCGGCACTGATTATATCTTGAATGGGCTGTGAAAGTGTGTATGTTGGTTTATAATTTCATGAGGTAAATTATAGTGCGAGTTAACTGTTTTGCAGTATGTTGTGTATTTTGTGAGAATGTTTAAGTGTTATGTTTATGTAATTTGTTGGAACTACAATAATGGTATGTTCCAGCAGGGGGGGCGGGGCCTAGACTTAAAAATGGCTGACCTAGAAGCATTGGCTTGTGGGAGTAGTATAAAGTAATGGGAGTGTGTGCATGCCAGAGCATGTAAAAGAAAAAATAAAAAAAATACATTTTTGAGTAAAAAGTGTATTTTGTTTGTTTGTTTGTTTGTTTTATTCCATAAAAATTCAAAACAATTTACAAACCAGTCCAATAAGACTGATTCGTAGACATTTAAAAAATTGTTGAAGATAAAATGCTCAAAAAAAGCCATGTAATATCCACTTTAACCTCTTTAATACTCTCAGGTAATATATTTCTAAACCAAAAACTATTTCAAGTTTCGCTCTTGAATCTACAAGGATAAGTGTCTTTACCACGATAAGGACAATTAATAATACATTTCAAAACCTGCTGCAATCATAACCCTACTGAAAAAACAAGTTTAAACCAGCCTGGGCTGGTTGGCTGGTCAACCAAGCTGGTTTTAGATGGGGTTTTGGCCACTTCCAGGCTGGTTTCCAGCCTTTTCCAGCCTGGTCTTAGCTGGTCAGCCTGGAAAATGACCAACTAAAACCAGCTTGACCAGCCTGGTTTAAGCTGGACATGGCTGGTTTTGGCTAGGCTCCCAGTCTGACCAGCTAAGACCAGGCTGGAAATGGCTGGAAATCAGCCTGGAAGTGGCCAAAACCCCTCTAAAACCAGGCTGGTCAACCAGCCAACCAGCCTAGGCTGGTTTAAGCTGTTTTTGTCAGTAAGGAACCCATATAAATGTATTTCTGACTATGGAGGTCATTAGAATATTAAGTAGATCGTATGTCATGTAGACATTTTGTTTTTCTGTAAATATATCCAACCCAAATTTGACTAGTAATGTGCATTGCTGCTAGCAAAAGTAGTTCATTTATATAGATGATTATATATTATATTATATACAAAGTGATGAACACAATCAATACTAATGATAATAACAGAGCACACAGCACATGCATAAAACACAACTATCAAGCTTGCTCCAGCATTGTTGAGCGATTAACAGCTAAAGCCCTATGCCCACTTAACTTGTACTGGGTCCTTGGTACCGACAGAAAAGAATGATCTGATGACCTTAATGGCCTACCGGGACTGTATACATGTAGGAGATCTGAAAAATAAGGAGGTGCTAGACCAAGGATTTACAAACAAATGCAGCCAACCCAGAGACAAAAGAACTGGGGATATGTGTTCGTGCGTACGAGTTCCTGTCGGGAGCCTTGCAGCCACAAGCACAGCTTTTAAGGGGATTTTTTTAACCCTGCTATATTTTCAAGTAGTTGTGTATCACACCAATATTGTGAAAAAAAAAACAAACATACATCATGAAGTCAACTTGTTCAGCTTACAGATGATGTATATGTAACCCCGCTGATCCTACACCACCTAACCCACTCTGAGCTGGGATTGAATCTGAGACTTTCCGCATGGGAGTTGGTTGCTCTAACAAGGAGGCTAAAGACCATGGCCTATAGCATCTGTCGCTAGAGCACCTTTAGAGGTCAGAGGAGTGAGGTTTACATGCACAGCACTTCAATAGCTGGCTTTTGCTACACTCACCCTGTAAACCTCACTCCCATCCGGGTCAAGGCACCAATGTAACCCCTGCCGGTCCTACACCACCCAACCCGCTCCAAGGTGGGATCGAACCGGCGACTCTCTGTATGGGAATTGGTTGCTCTAACAAGGAGGCTAAAGACCATGGCCTCTAGCGTCTGTCACTAGCGCACTTTTTTTTTTTAGAGGTCAGAGGAGTGAGGTTTACTAGCTGGCCTCCGTTACATTTAGATCTCAATTTCCAAAAATTGGCATGGCTTGCTTTGTGGTCCAGAGTCACCTCTATAGGTACTTTAAATCACCTTGATTTGGGCTTTAATAATGGTATGTTCCAGGAAGGGGTGGGGCATATACTTTAAAATGGATGACCCAGAAGCAATCTGCTTGTTAAGTCTGCCGTCCCATGATGCAGATTCCAGGTCCAAGCGTTCTATCAGGCTATATGAAGAGGCTCAACAAATAGACTAATAAACATTTACAGAGTGCTGTATACTTTCAAAAATCATGATCGCAATGTATATACCTAAAATCAGATGGCCAGAAAGTGATACAATTTTAATGAGTTATTAAAATATTGGTGTTTGTGTAGTGCAGCAAGTCAAGAGACTGTGGTGTACACCATGATTTAGGAAGAGATTCACTTTAAGGTGTGATGAGACCAAGTGGTCATAAATGACCATTTTCTCAAATCAAACGAGTAGCGCCTTGTACCCTGTAAAAGTATCTCGTACGTCACGATTTTACCAAACATTACTGGTGTGTCAGATGAAGAGAAGACTCAGTCGGAGATTCAATTCATCAAAGAAATTTTAGGGAAAAAAGGAAAGACACACAAAGTACAAACTGTTTTATACTCAAGGTTGTTTCTTGTGTTCTCAGCCATCATAACTGGTACAATAGACACTCTTTTACTGGCAGCTTGCTAACACACAAGGCCTATCTTTCATACGAAGGAATTATTTAAAGAATTAACACATTAAATACAGAATAACACCAGGTAACCGTTGTTTCTAGTGCACCAAGAGCCCAGTACCACTCAAGAGACCTCCATGGTAGATCCTAAGAATCTAGATTTGATTTGATTTGATTTGCAGAGACTAAAACAAAAGACATTTCAGCTGAACACAAATGATTCAATCAATAATAGTTCAAATAAAGTCATGAGAATCTGTTTTGATCCATGGATGACTAATCCACTCCTTCAGTTCCCCATTTTGACCAACATGAAGTCCAGTACGTGTCTTCTGGTCAATAAAAGTGAGGCCGTTACAGAAAAGTGGAAGTGGAAGCGTATGCTCCAACAGCAACTTCCGCTATCTGGGGACACGTGTACCTGATGAGGCTAAAAGTCTTTCCAATCTTCATTAATGTTGTACTTTTAACTCACTGCTATAACCAGTCTGTCCACATTTGTCGTGAAATTCCATAACCCGTCTTAAGTTTTGCTCCTAACTTGGCCAATAGCTCAAGTTCCCCTGGGTTATCAGCAGAAAGTCACTTCATCCTGAGCTCCACCACCTGAAACAGAGCCATAATCTACAGTTTATAATGTTCATTTGCAACAAACCTTTTCATGAAAGCTGGAGCCTTCAGTGAATAATTTCATAGAGTCAGGCAGAGGCTCAGTGTCCAAAGGGCTCTGAATATCATCTTCCAGGAGCTGTGCACAATTGTAGGCAGTCACTTTGTTCCCATGGTTGAGGGTGTTTTTTTCTATTCATTTTCTTTTCAGCTTAGTCCTTTTATTAATCTGGGGTCGCCACAGTGCAATGAACCGCCAACTTATCTATGTTTTTCGCAGAGGATGCCCTTTCAGCCGCAACCCATCACCGGGAAACACCCATACACTCCCATTCACACTCATACACTACAGCCAATTTAGCCTACCCAATTCACCTGTACCACATGTTTTTGGATGTGTGGAACACGGGGAGAACTCCACGCAGAAATGCCATCTAACCCAACTAAGGCTAGAACCAGCCACCTTCTTCTTGCTTCTTGAGGCGATTGTGCTATCCACTGTGCCACCATGATGCCCTTGTCTCATTCAGATTAAGTTAATAATTATAACTGTTGTCCATCTAAATGTAGTCACTAATTTCTCTGATCAACCCTTCTGACCAGAGGAGGAAGGTGTGTTCGTCTCAATCTGGGCTTAATTTGTGCCGGAACACGCCTGACCCGGCACCCCCAGCGTCCGCTGTTCACTTTCACTTTATTCCGCGACTGCCCAACCCTACTCACTTTCGTCCGCAACCATCCCCCCCCCTCTTCACTTTTGTCCGCGACACCTCTACATAGTCGGGTATAACATCCCGGATCCGTTAACCCGACCTGTTCCGGGACCTCTCAATTCACAAATTAAGCACTGGTCTTAATGGTTGACGCACTTGGTTCATCGTCAGTTTAATGCTGCGTTCACACCAGACAAAGAATGCACGCTATTCGCACGTAAATAGACGCGTGAACATTTGAGTTTACTTGCTTTATTTGTGCGTCAGACTCCGCTTTATTTGTGCATCAGACACCGCTTTATTCGCGCGTCAAACTCCACTTTATTCGCGCGTCAAATTCACTTTAGAACAGACGCAGATTCGCGTCATGGGCAGGGCTTCTGTCTGCCCGGTGACTGTAGCTTCGTTGCTAAATGGCTAAGATGAATTTTATTGAAAAATCGCGGCACGAAAAATCACGGCACGAAGGTCAGCAGAAGTTCATATTTTTGAACTCGAGCGATTTACGCGTTATTCGCAGGATGACTATTCGTGCGTTTGCATTGACTTAACATGTAAATCACTCGCGCTTGACGCTTCTTCTGGGTCTGGTGTGAACGCAGCATAAAAGTTGTACTTCAACTACAGGAATAATAATAATTGATTTAATATTTTAAATAAGTACGAAAAAGAAACACACATTGTTTACAGGATTGCTCACATCCAATACCAAAATCAAAATTGGACTGAACCTAAAAAAGAAAGTCAATGAATTAAGAATGATAATGTAAATATATTTAATAGATAATAAAACATGTAGGCCCTCGTGAAGTAAATTCAACAGCGCTGAAAAGGCTAAAAGCACTTTGAAAGAACACAGAATTTAATTTGAAGATTGTATTTGGACGGCTGCCTTTCTAGATTGTAAAAATGGTAGTCCCTACTGAAAAAAACAGCTTAAACCAGCCTAAGCTGGTTGGCTAGTTTTAGCTGGTTGACCAGCCTGGTTTTAGAGGGGTTTTGGCCACTTCCAGGCTGGTTTCCAGCCTGGTCTTAGCTGGTCAGGCTGGAAAATGACCAACTAAAACCAGCTTGACCAGCCTGGTTTAAGCTGGACATAGCTGGTTTTGGCTAGGCTCCCAGTCTGACCAGCTAAAACCAGGCTGGAAATGGCTGGAAACCAGCCTGAAAGTGGCCAAAACCCCTCTAAAACCAGGCTGGTCAACCAGCTAAAACTAGCCAACCAGCTTAGGCTGGTTTAAGTTGTTTTTTTCAGTGTGTGTGTGTGGGGGGGGGGGGGGGGGGTAATGACTGTGCAATTTCAGCACATGAGTTAAAACATAACATGATGAATACACTTAATGAAGTGGACATGGTGCCACTAGCCACCTCTTTACCTTTCCCATGTCTATTTTAAGCTCTTCCTTTTCATATGAATCTACAGATGTAAATAAAATAATATAATAATATTAATAATAATGATGATAATACATCATAAATAACATTAAAACTTTGTATTATATTGTAATTTATTCCTGGTATGAATGGATTCTTCTCTCAAACATTACACAACTTCCATTTGGACAGAATTTCAGACCCTTTCATTAATAGTTATTCATATGCACCTACATTTAGATTATTTCAGCTAATCTGACACCTGCTTCATTTGTGCATCTTTTGCTTTTGGTATTAAAGGCGCTTTTATTTTGACATTACCTCGTGACGTCAAGTTGCACCGCGCTCTTGCGTCTGGTTGTTAATGTTGTGCGCGTGCCTAAGCGTTCGCAGCTGTATCCCCTATAGACTGTGATTCGACTGAAGAAAGGTGTGTGTCATTCAACATTTAGGTGTTTGAATAATTTAATAATTTTAGACTTATTTTTACAGGCGATCTATAAATGCTTCATAATGATTTGATGCAACATTGTAATCGATTTTCTCGCGTTAACAAACATACTTAACGCTCATCAGTGAATAACGAGAGGCTCCAGCTGATTTCTCTTGACAGTACGTTTATAATACATTCAAACTAAACTATTTACAATCCTTAATCATGCAAGGTAGTATAAAATACATTACAATTCAGACTTTGTGTAATTAAATATCTCCAACAAAGTTGTACAAACTGCTTTACTGTGAGGGAAAACAGCCTCTTTCTGTTTTCTCTTCATATTTGATATGACTGAAGTAATTATGTGGTTCTGTTTGATGTCAGGGAAAATGGAACTGAATTAAATTGAACTCCCTGTAAAGTGAATTAATTTATCATGAACGCAAACACCATGATGGAGAAGCTTTTTAGAAATAAAATAAAACATTTCCTGAAATGATAGACTGGTTCACCTTGCTCTGTCGTCAACTGCTGGTCGAACAGAGTAAAGGTTTTTCAAGCTAAATGCACATGTTTTCATGAGTCTAATATGTTCAGCACATAAATACCTACAAATACTGTCTGTACAAAGTGAATCACTTAATAATAGACCGCTTTAGTTTTGAGGGGTTTTGTCTGGTCAGCAGATGTGATTCAGTGCACTGACTAGTGAACTAGAAAACTGTTTGAGACACAGGAAGAGGTTTAGTTTACATTTCTTTTTGTTAATTCTTCTCTTAAACAGACAGAAAAACTGCTGAAGCGACTGAGCTCCACTATTATAAAGATGGCGTTTATTAAAGAGGAGAGTGAAGACCTGAAGATTGAAGACACATTCAGAGTCAAACATGAAGATCCTGAGCAGCAAACAGGTTGGCTGTTATTTTCTAAGCTCATCTCATGTTTATGAAGGTGTTCATTTGTAAAATAAAGTAAATAATATGGTGATTTTGGTCAGTAAATATATCCATAAGGAAATATTCTCAAATGTGTGTAATCCATACTCCATATAAAACAAATGTGAGATACTATTGTTTGTTTTAATCAAATATAAATAGTACAATATAGTGTACATATGTCCTTTATAAATTATGTAACTTTTACATTGACAGGCACTTTTCACTTGTGTTTTTTTCTTAAGCTCTTTACTATTGCTAACTATTACGTGGATGGTAATGATTTTGTATTTTAACTTGATGCATTTATTGAAACACAAACGCACGTCACCATCCAACAGACACCGGAGAACAAATTCTCAATGCTACCAACATGACACTTATTGATAAAATAGAAAACTAAAAAGCTACAACAATCCTGTGGAAATTGGATGAGGCAAGAGCCTGGACAAGTAGTTTTTATTTATTTATTTAACCAGGAATGTCCCATTTGAGATGCAATATCTCTTCTACCAGGTGGTGCGATTTAGAGGAAATGGGGTGGAGAGTGACGTTGCGGCTCCCGAAATATTTAAATTATATCTAAACAACGAAAATAGATAAGGTGTTTGTTTTAACGACTCAAATCGGACACAAACGAATGACACCAGTTTGGTGCAATTTAGAGGAAATGGGGTGGAGAGTGACATCACGACTCCCGAAATATTTTAATTATATCCAAACAACAAAAATAGATAAGGTGTTTATTTTAACGGCACAAACCAGCACAAATCCAGCACAAACAAATGACACTAGTTTGGTGCGATTTAGAGGAAATGGGTGGAGAGTGACGTCACGACTCCCGAATAATTTTAATTATATCTAAACAACAAAAATAGATAAGGTGTTTATTTTAACGGCACAAATCCAGCACAAACGAATGACACCAGTTTGGTGCAATTTAGAGGAAATGGGGTGGAGAGTGACATCACGACTCCCGAAATATTTTAATTATATCCAAACAACAAAAATAGATAAGGTGTTTATTTTAACGGCACAAACCAGCACAAATCCAGCACAAACAAATGACACTAGTTTGGTGCGATTTAGAGGAAATGGGTGGAGAGTGACGTCACGACTCCCGAATAATAATAATAATTATATCTAAACAACAAAAATAGTGTTAATTTTAACGGCACAAACCAGCACAAACGAATTACACTAGTTTGGTGCGATTTAGAAGAAATGGGGTGGAGAGTGCAACCCAGTGGCGCAGTAGGTAGTGCTGTTGCCTCACAGCAAGAACGTCGCTGGGTCGCAGGTTCGAACCTCGGCTGGGCTGGGTCAGTTGGCGTTTCTGTGTGGAGTTTGCATGTTCTCCCTGGGTTTGCGTGGGTTTCCTCCGGGTGCTCCGGTTTCCCCCACAGTCCAAAGACATGCAGTACAGGTGAATTGGGTAAGCTAAATTGTCCATAGTGTATGAGTGTGAATGTGTGTGTGGAAGTTCCCAGAGATGGGTTGCGGCTGGAAGGGCATCCGCTGCGTAAAATCGTGCTGGATAAGTTGGCGGTTCATTCCGCTGTGGCGACCCCGCAAGGGACAAAGCCGACAAGAAAATGAATGAATGAATGAATGAATAAACAACGAAAATAGACAGTGTTTATTTTAAAGGCACAAACCAGCACAAATGAATGACACTAGTTTGGTGAGATTTAGAGGAAATGTGACGTCACTCTCCACCCCTGCTCCCGAAATATTTTAATTATATCTAAACAACGAAAATAGATAAGGTGTTTGTTTTAACGGCACAAATCGAGCACAAACGAACGACACCAGTTTGGTGCGATTTAGAGGAAATGAGGAAAAGAGTGAAGTCACGACTCACAAAATATTTAGCTTATATCTAAAGGAGGAAAACAGATACTGTGTATGTTTTAACGGCACAAACGACCTGTGCTGATTTGAAGTCGTTTGAGCAACATGGGGTGGAAAGTGACGTCACACGGTCAAACAAATTATGCTAAATATCTCAGACCCCAAACCAGCACAAACGTTTGTTTTTGCGGCACAAATCAGCACAAGCGAATGGCATAGTTTTGGGGATTATTTGTTTTTATGGGGTGCCATCTTCACGGAGGTTCAAGACAGGCAGCATAGGACAGAGTTATACAAATAAATACATGTCACAACACATAGATAGACAACAAAAATAGTATAAACCATATTCTTAAAACGTGCACTGTTCTGAATTGACAGTCCTTAGAATATGTTTAAATATAGCGATAGATGGTACGGATTTCATATGTAGCTCATTCCATACATATGGAGCATACTTAGAATGCAGATTGACCTAACTCTGTGTGGAAAAAAATGGCATTTTAAATAAGAGTACTTTTGCTGATCTGGTATTGTAAGTATTTGAGCAATACCCCTACAAATTAGATGTTTACTGTGGTAATTTACCAACTAAAGCTTTAAAACTGAAAACTAGAATATGTTGTTTTCTCCTTAACTGTAATCAGATCCATTCTGTCATTTTAGACCAATTACAGTGATGTGTGTGTGTGCACTTGAACCAGTGACAAATCTTAAGGCACTATAATAAACAATATCCAATTTTTTTAAAACATTCAGAGGTGCATGCTTATAAAGTCTATCACCGTAATCCAGTACTGATAGAAGTGTACTCTCAACTAAACTTTTTCGAGTTGCAACGGAGAAACATTTTTTTAAATGGAAAAAAAAAACCTAATGTTGGTTTGAGTTTTTTTTTAAAGGATATCGATATGACAACTATAAGTCAACTTATCAAGCCAGAGACCTAAATATTGAGGGTGTCTTCTGCATAAAGCCTGGTTTATACTTCTGCGTCAAGTGATCAGCGTGATCTACGGCGCAAACCTCGCATTTATACTTCTGCGCGCCGTTTCTGTTTCTCTGCAGTACACTTCCGAAACACTAGCTGGCGGTAGGTGTTTGTTCCTCTGTGTCGAGTTTCTTCGCTGGTGTTTTGTTTTTTTCTGAACACTTCCTTAATGTACAAGTGGCTCAAATTTGCTCATTTTGAGGCGGGAACAGGCGGATGTGCAACAACTTTAATCATAAGGTAAACACAAAACAACAGTCTCCATCCGGAGCTCCTTCACGGGACTCCACACTTGTAAACACTCGCTGCATCGGGTGCGCGGCTCTCACCTCCGCCCACACTCATCAGCGACACCAAGCCGACAAATTACAGAGCTTGCACTACGCGTACGCGTTACATTTTTTGAGAGGTGCGCGTCAACGTCGCCGACGGCCACGGCGAGAGGCTATGCATCCACACGTAGGCTGCGCCGTAGCATACGCGTGCGTTTGACGCAGAAGTCTTGAGGGAGGTCACAAGTGAGATCAGCATATGAGGATGAGAAGTGACCTAATTTAACTGAAAAATTTATATCAGATAGAAAAGACTTAAATCACTTGAGGACTGTGCCTTTCAATCCCACATCTGACTCTAATCTGGACAGCAGAATGGAGGGGTCAACAGTATCAAATGCTCCTGACAGATCTAGAAGAACCAGGACCACAGAATCGAGTCAGGGGCTAGCAGGATATTATTAAGTACTCTAAGAAGGGCTGTTTCAGTGATATGAGCCATTTTGAACCCAGCCTGGAAGATTTTAGTGATAGAGTTGCTATTTAAAAAAAAAATAGTGCAATTGATCAAGCACAATTTTTTTCTAAAATCTTAGAGCAGAATGGTAAAACTGAAATTGGACGAAAATTATTCAGAATAGAGGGATCCAGTGAAGGCTATTTTTGTCGTCAAGAACCATTCCAAGATTCCTGGTGGCCCTGCTAGGTATTATTGTTTTTAGCTATGGTAAAATTTTTAATGTGTTGACGAGGTTTGTATTACCTGCAGTTCTGTTTTGAAAGGTTGAGTTAAAGGTGGTTGTAAGTCATCCAGCCAGAGATATATGCTGGACATGCTGATATTTGTGCAGGGATTGTTTGGTTATCTGGCTGGAATGAGAGGTAGAGTTCAGTGTCATCAGCATAGCATGGGAGGAAAATCCATGTTTCTGAATGACAGATCCAAGTGATGTCATGTAGTTGAAGAGAAGTGGCCCTAGGACAGAGCCCTGAGGCACCCCAGTGGCAAGATTTTTTGGCTTGGACACTCAGATCTCTCAGGGTCTCTTGGAGAGGCTGTCTGAGAGACTTTGAGTGTAGTTCCTGAAATGCCCATTGTACTGAGGGTTGCCAAGAGAATTTGGTGGTTAACCATGTCATTAGCAGCAGACAAATCCAGCAGGATTATCACTGAAGATTTGGATGCAACTCTTGTGAATCTCAAAGCTTCCACAACTGAGAGCAGGGTTGTCTCAGTGGAGCGCCAACCTGATTTCACCAAGTAGGACATGTTCCTGGATTAACTTCTATGTTGATCCTGGAACAACTTTTCAGAATTCAGGGATATGTTTACAGTTTATGTTAAGTTCAGGCTTATAGGTTTATGCACTTCCACATGATTGTTATGCAACTATTATTCTCCTCTGATATTTGGGAGTAATTTACAATTATGGTTGGGTTAAGGGGCATGGATTACATTTTCAAACAAAATTGATGTTCCAGGATCAAATCGTGCTTTGGCAAAATCATGACGTACCTCAGTGGAGTGTCTTCTTTTGAATCCAGACTGGTTGGTGTCCAGAAGGTTGCAGAGACTTGGTTGAAGAGAATGTGTTTACCTGTTGTGATGTAGTGAACCCAGAGTAGGCCCACTACGAGGCGTGAGACCTGTTTTTGAAATGAATGACTGAAGGGATATTGGCCTGTATTTACAGTCTGTAAACTTACTTCGGCATACTGGAATATTGATCCCCTTTTGGCATTCGTTTTTTTACTATAGAAAGAACGCTCTAGCAAACAATGTCAGCCAAGAGGGAACACTATGTAGATTTTTTTTAAACATTTTTTTTTTAAATATTTGAAACTATCCACAAAGTACTGTAAAAATGGTTTGCAATCACTGCTTTTAGTTTGGGCAGCACTGGTTACTGTTTCCTTTTTTGGGTTGATAACACAGACTATACTTCCACCTGCAGGTGCAGAACATACATTTCCATTTCAGTTGGCTGTTGTCCTTTTGGTGTATTTAAGCTTTGTTTCTTGACCCAGAACAGATGCAACTGACGTGAGGTGACTATGCAGTTTGTTTTCATCATCGCTAGTTTTTTAACATTGGCTTGGTGTATCCTAGCCTATATTGATCCTTTAGAAGTCCCGAAAAGGAGATCCATGTACAGTTCATAAGGCTGTCGTAGACTCCCTTTAGGTTGCCAATCAAGAACGAAAAAGGGAATGACACCTGTATTTGTCTTTTACCCTAGATCTGATGCCTTGGAAAGAGGAGATTCAAGAACCAAATCATGTCAAGCAAGAGAACGGTCTGGGTGAAGAGCATTTCATATCTGATGAAGAATCTTTAGATGCTCACAGACTCAAAACTCATCACAGAAAGGAGAGCATAATACAGTAGATGCAACATATTTCACCTGCCAGCAGTGTGGAAAATGTTTCACTACAAAAAGACAACTTGGAGTTCACATGAAAGTTCACACTGAAGAGAAATCTTTCACCTGCCAAGAGTGTGGGAAAAGCTTCAATCGGACAGGCAAGCTCAAAAACCACATGAGAGTTCACACTGGAGAGAAACCGTACACGTGCACGGAGTGTGGAAAAGCTTTTAAACATAAACTAACACTTAATGACCACTTGAAAGTTCACACTGGAGAGAAACCCTTTGGTTGCCAAGAGTGTGGAAAAAGCTTTATTAAGAAAGACCACCTTAACAGCCACGTGAGAATCCATACGGGTGAGAGACCTTATATTTGCTCTCATTGTGGAAAGTGTTTTAAACATAAACCATCAATAAATGTCCACTTGAGAATTCACACTGGAGAGAATCCACATGCATGCGATCAGTGCGGAAAGAGCTTCAGACGTAAAGAAGAACTCGAGCGCCACAGGAGGGTTCATTCAAAAGAGAGCTGTTTTATGTGCCGTCATTGTGGGATGAGTTTTCCAGACAGCAGTCAGCTTAAAGATCATGTAAAATCTCACATCGGACTGAAGCCCTACATGTGCCTTGAGTGTGGAAGATCTTGCTCGACGAAAACAAACCTCACGGTTCACATGAAGGTTCACACTGGAGGAAAGATCTTTACATGTGGTCAGTGTGGAGAAAGCTTTGGACGTAAGACAAGCCTTAAACGCCACA
Organism: Danio kyathit; assembly: GCA_903798195.1. Lineage (NCBI taxonomy): Eukaryota > Metazoa > Chordata > Actinopteri > Cypriniformes > Danionidae > Danio > Danio kyathit. Next base: position 43,814,538 of record LR812522.1, on the reverse strand, counting down.
TGAGGGTTCACTCAACAGAAAACTGTTTTGTATGTCACCAGTGTGGGATGAGTTTCCGAGACAGCAGTCTGCTTAAAGATCATGTAAAATCTCACATCGGACAGAAACCTTTCATGTGCCATGAGTGTGGAAGATCTTGCTCAACAAAAACAAACCTCAAGGTTCACTTGAGGAACCACACTGCAGAGATACCTTCACCTGCCAGCAGTGTGGAAAGAGTTGTAGTGAAAATAGAAGATTTAGAAGAGGAGTCACACTGGAAAGAAACCTTACAATTGTCTTCTGTGTGACGAGTTTCGCATTAGACTGCACCAATATTGGCATTTTGGGCTCAAAATATACTTAAAAGAAGGGGGTGATCTGGAACAGTGGATATGCAGACAGTGCTTCTGATTTGAGGATTATTTAAATAAGGATAAAACAGTGACAATGTTTATCATTATAGGTTGGTTGTTTATATATATATTTTAGACACATCAGTGTTTTACACCTGTTAATTGTGCAATAGTATTTCCTTTTAAAGTTTTTTCTGGAGTAAGTTTGCAACAATGCTTCAAAGGTACCACATAATGCATTTATTCAAGAGGTTCAATTGTTCTCTGAAATCTACAAATGGGTATGTGGCTTGAATTTCCCCTAGAATGATAAACTTGATTTTGACCATATTTGGAAGGGTAATGAATACTAATGAGCTCTGCGCTGATGCACTGCAACCCTTCAGTGCCTACTCTGTGTCTCCTGTGGCCTGTTTCCACTGAGTGGTACACATTGATGTTTGTTTCCACTGCCAAAGGTACCAAAAAAAGATAGGTATTTGCACCTTTTGCTAAGGGTACTAAGCACAACAGAATGATACCAAAGTGTTTTTTTTTGGGGGGGGGGGGGGGGGGGGGGGTTTACTAAGTGGTGGTTTACAGAGAATCGTCACCAATGTGCGCAGTAAGCCAGGAGAATGCCAATGCAGGAAGTGCCATTTTTAAATAGACAGCCAAGACCTTCCAACACACATGAACACTACTTGTGTTTATCAATTTATTAATTTGTAGGATAAGTAGTAGTGCAGTGATCAAAAGGACTTAAAGGTGTCAACAAAACCATGGCACGGTGAGGTGCCTGCTTGAGGGTTTCCCCAAAACATGTTATCATTTCCTTTTCAATGATTGACGGAAACTGCTTGGCACAAGCACCTAGAAAGAACTAAAATAATGTAAAAATCTTCAATAGGTTTAGATTTTACATTTATTATTTGCTCTTTAAAACATTTGCATACTTTGAAAAGCTTGCTTAATATGGTATAGGGATGTCCCTCTGCCTTTTAAGCTGTAATTTGACCAGACACCATTAATGCCTAGTTTTCAAAGGATTTTCCTACCAGTATTGTCAGTGCTGCTGCCTTCCAAGCTCTACTGTATGTATTTAACATATGAACACACAAGAGTCTGTGTTGCATTTCTAAAAGTTACCTTGAGAACCGAGAAACTTAAGTTCCATGGAAGTCTTCACTTAAAAGGTTATCATGCTATAACCTACCCCCAGAAAAATTCAACATCTTGACAATCTTAGGTTGCATGTCCCTCAGTGTGCCAGCGCTAAAAGCAGTTCTGGGTTAGCCAAGACAAAGTGCAACATTGCACTTGGAACAAAGTGGAGCTTCACCTTTTAATTTTTTTAGCAAAATATTCCAGAAAGCACATTTGGGCTAGTGCACTTGTGGCTGCGGGTGAATAATTGGCTCTGTGGCTTAAGAGATCAGCTCTGAAATCAGCTGTTCTCTAAGGAGTTTTTGGGTGACAGGGGGCTTGTTCTTTTCTTCTGACAGTTCGCTACAGAGAATGAAGCTGAAAGAAAGAAACTCAATTATTTTTAACAAGTGGAGGGTGATTAAAATAAAAGAATTAAATTTTGGGTGAGCTTTTTCTTTAAGGCAAAGTGCTCTGAAGATATTTCTATTTTGAAATTTTGCTTGTGTTGTAACAACAGAAGCATTGCTAAGCTCAATAGGACATGGCCCTGGGCAGTATGGACAGGTTGTTTTTGTTGACACAAAGATTTCTGGTATGTGCAATTCTGATTTAGTTTCTTCAAGTGGAAGGTCTTTTGGTATTCTTTTGTATTTCCACAAGTAATCATTGTCATTGTGAATACCCTAAATGCTCATCCATGCCGACATTATCGTTGACGCACTCCTCAATACCCTCCATGTACCATGCTGCATTTTTGGTCAAACAAGGATGCTCCTGGGATGCCACCACATAGACATGTATCTGTGGACACAACTAACTCTGTTCTTTAAACCACTTGCAATTTTGTGTCAAGTGTGGAAACTGTCCTTGCAAACTTATACCAAGTGTCCTTCTCCCCAGTGTGCATAGAGAAATATAAATATTTCTGACAGATTGTGTTCTCCCCAGAAAATAGGAAACACACTTTTTACTTCATGTCAACAAGCATGGTAAAGTTTAATACATTCCTCTTGCCTGGACTTAGAGATGAGTCCTTCTTCAACCATCTCTTTTACTGATTCCTCTTTTAGTGCTGCTGGTGGAATATATGCACTGGCTTTCTTTGTCCACTCTAAGTAGTGGCATTTTTTACCTGGGTTTCCACTTGAAGCAGCTATTACCACTAAGTCTCTGCATTCTTCCACTTCACAATCGTACAGCTGTGAGGTTAATGCCTTTTGTACATGGATTGGCAATCTGATACCATGGGAATGCTGTGTGGTCACATAAGTTCAATTTTTTGGGTCAATGCACAGCATTGGTTCTTGCCCGGCATGCTGCTCCTTTTTATGTCGTATAAGGTTTGAGTTTGTGCTAAATGTCATACATTCATTCATTCATTTTCTTTCGCTTTTCTGGGGACGGGTCATGGGGGCAGCAGTCTCAGGAGAGAACCTCAGACTTCCCTCTTTCCAGACACTTCCTTTGGTGGGGAATCCTAAGGTGTTCCCATGCCAGCTGACAGACATAGTCTCTCCAGCGTGTCCTGCGTCTTTCCCGAGGCCTCTTCCTGGTGGGACAAGCCTGGAACACCTCCCTAGGTTGGCATCCAGGAGGCAATCGAAACCGATGCCTGAGCCACCTCAGCAGGCTTCTCTCTATGTGTTAAATGTAAAACCACATTTTTGGTCAAACAAGGGATGCTCCTGGGATGCCACCACATAGACATATATCTGTGGTCACAACCATATTCTTTAAACCACCTGCAGTGCCATTTACCCAATTTTGTGTCAAGTGTGGAAACTGTCCTTGCAAACTTATACCAAGTGTCCTTCTCCCCAGTGTGCATGGAGAAATATAGATATTTCTGACAGATTGTGTTCTTCCCAGAAAATAGGAAACACAGTGTCCACTTCATGTGAGCAAGTATGTTGGTAAAGTTTGATACATTCCTCTTGCCTGGACTTAGAGATGAGTCCTTCAACCATCTCCTCCACTGATTCTTCTTTTAGTGCTGCTGGTGGAATATATGCTCTGGCTTTCTTTGTCCACTTAAAGTGGTGGCGTTCTTTACCTGGGTTTCCACTTGGAGCAGCTATGGCCATAACCTCTGCATTTTTCCACTTTGCAATCATACAGCTGTGAGGTTAATGTCTTTTGTACATGGATTGGCAATCTGATACCATGGGAATGCAGTTGGGTCACATAAGTTCCATCTTTTGGGTCAATGCACAACATTGGTTCTTGACCGGCATGCTGCTCCTTTTAATGTAGTATCAGGTTTGAGTTTGTGCTAAATCTTGTTTATCCATTCATTTTCTTTTGCTTTTCCGGGGCCGGGTTGCAGAGGCAGCTGTCTCAAGAGAGAACCTCAGAGTTCCCTCTCCCCAGATACTTCTTCCAGGAGTATCCCGAGGCATTCCCAGGCCAGCAGAGAGAGTCCCTTCAGCGTGTCCTGGGTCTTCCCCAATGCCTCCTCCCGGTGGGACAAGCCTGGAACACCTCCTGAGGTAGGCGTCCAGGAGGCATCTGAAACAGATGCCCGAGCCACCTCAGTAGGCTTCTCTCAATGTGTTACATTACACCGGCCCTCCAGGACTGAGTTTGGGCAGCCCTGGTGTAGACAAAACAGAGAATGACATTAACAACATTACTATTGACAAGTCTTGCTGGTCGTTTACATTCTGAACAAAATTTTGTTTTGAAATGCATGCTTGATGCATGTACCTGAATGTGGTTACCTGTTCCTTTTGCTCCAACATTGTTGTCCACTAGTGCCTGGTTTGAAGACGCCCAGTCGCTCATGGCATTAACATGTTGTGGCAAGTCACTGGTTAGACCAGGAAACCTTTTAAATGTCTTTTTAAAAAGAGAGAGAAAAAATTAAATCGCATTTGTTGGCCACCAATATGGCAAGTAAGTACTGTTTGTGAGAATTGCCATGTTGATCTTTTGAGGTAAAACAATGACATAATTACTTATGGCTATGCAGATGGATTGCTTAAGTTCCCCGTTTGGTCATTCATTTTTGTTGGTGAGAAACTTCAAGAATAAAATGTCAAAACAAGATGTGCAGAACATTCACAGTTCCCATTCCCATCTATCTAGGGCAAAGGTGCCCAAACTCGGTCCTGGAGGGCCGGTGTCCTGCATGTTTTAGTTCCAACCCCAATTAAACACACCTGAACCAGCTAATCAAGCTCTTTTTAGGTATACTAGTAACTTCAGGCAGGTGTGTTAAAGCAAGTTGGAGCTAAACTATGCAGGACACCGGCCCTCCAGGACCGAGTTTGGGCACCCCTGATCTAGGGTTACCATTTTAATACAAAAAAATAAGAGACTCATACTGCAGCGGGGGCCACATCCCTTGGGGGCCTAGACCACAGTGATCACAGTCCAGTGGTGGTAAATCGCAACTTAGAATGTGTTTTTTAGGAAAGTATGAACACTAGGACATTAAACTAAACTGTCTTTCATTCAAATTTGTGTAAACAGATGCAGTCAGTCTCTTTTATAACTAGTTTATTTTCTTTACACGGGCATTATGTTGTTTATTAATGTAATAAATGCAATGTTTTGTGTAATAAATTAATGCTTATGTGTCTGATTTAACCGTAACAAACTAATCATAATACATTAGAATGTGATCCACTTACATTGTATTTAAAGATTTTTTTTTTTTTTACAGAACTTACAACTTGTGACCCAGTGTGTGAAAACCAGGCCAAATCTAATTCTCTTGTTTGTAGCCATTCATTTCACTGTGATTTCAGTTGTTGACATGGTTTTACTCAGTGCATATTAAATACATATATTTTTATTATTTTCACAGACTTTATTTCATGTAGAAAATCGCTAGATTTTTTACACACTGGGTCACATTTTAACATTATTTAGCAATTAACGAAAAATATTGTTGATAATTGAATTGTCATTACCATGTCTGCTTTCGGGAGAGACTTGGGGTACGAAGAACTGTCTGACTGTGCTTTGATTTTTGTGAGCTCTGTCATTGCGGGAATGCTGCTCTCCGGAGGCATGTTGTCGCATGTCTGACAGACCACCATGAGCCACAGATAACGCTCTCCGACTAACTGTGCAGTAGGCTTGATAACAATTTCCGCTAACACTCTGCAGCCAAGTATTTGTTTCCTCCCACTCTCTGCGGTATTTTTGCAGTCGTTTGCATTTAAGCTCTGAAACTTTAAGACGAAGCATCTGCCATTACTCTCTGGCTGTTTCTCAATTCCAAGAACGGACTTGCGTTCTTGTGGAGACTGGTCTTGCCAGGTGTCCTCGGTAGAACGAACTCGGGAGACCACGAGAACAGAGAACGCGTCCTGTGAAAAATGAGATGCTGCGTTCTTCCCTGGTTGTTCCTGATGGTCACGTGACCTTCACGCGTTTTAAATAAAAAATTATTTAAACATTACAGCATTTATACAATGATTTATTGTTTTTCCCCTTTTCAAAATATATATTATGCATACAAACATTATAAATATACGTTGCACAATACAAATAAAACTGATTTTAATACGAATTTGAGCAAACAAACACTCTTAATGTGTTTATTCCTTTATTAAGATGTCCATGGTAATGTTTATATTCACCGTTTCATTTAGGGAAACTCCTGAGGTAAATAAGTTATATCTCTGAATTTTAGTAATAAATCTAAATAAAATGCTGCGCTTCCCACGTCCAATCGCAATGACTTCTGGGACTTCTAGAGCGAGATCGGTGCTCAAGTCTGCATCGGTGCGTCCTCGATATCAAGAACACATCCGGGAAGTTTCACACGTCCTCTGTACTTGCGATCTTGAGTATTGAAGCTGAACTTTGGCAGCTGATGATGACGTTACATGAGAACACGAGGACGCAAGACCGCTGAAGAACGCATATTGAGAAACAGCCAAGGTCAAGATCTGACAGACTCTGCTTAAAAGACCCGCCCCTTCTTACTGAACAGTTAAAAAGACCAATCAAACTAACGATGACTTCAAGTATTACCCAATCAAATGTAGAAAATTAGCATCTTCATAAAATGCGTGTGGGATGATTCGCATGAGAAGCTACTTTTAAAAAATGATAAACAATACAAGACAAAACCCATCCTGTATTGATTCAAAACAGGACGCGCAATTTCATTTTCACATACGGGACAATTCCATATTTTAGGGGACGGGTGGCAACCCTACAGCAATCTCAAACTGCTTAATTAGCCGCAGAAACCACCACCTAAATTCAAGCGTGTCAAGTTTACAGAAACTAGATTACTAGATTAGTATTTAATTTCTATTGTTAGAATTCAACCAGGGGCGCCTGCAGGATTTTATTCCAAGGTACGCAGAAATCCATCTTTTTAAAATCAATTTCGTATATAGTTTGTCTCTTTGTTTCAATATTTTTGTTGGCCAGTTATCTTCTAGATAAAATAGAAGAACGAATAACATTTGAGGTAAAGTGCTTTAAAACAAATCCGCTATGCTTCAACAATGCCGAATCACGAACTGGATTGTCAAATAAAATAATAATCTAGCCTAAATAAAATAAAAGTGAAATATTCAGTTTCAGAGTAGCCTGTATTAAACTGTTTTCCCTGTTGCGCCGGTCAATTACAATTTAATTCATTTAATCAAACAATTTGAATAAGCAGGACAGGCGTTTACAAAGTATTCGCAACAGCACTGAACATGTTCCCACATTACCTCGCTGGAACAAACTCTGTTGGAAGGGTGAGGAAACACAGAAACTCATTGTGAGAATGGAGATGTCTGTTTATTGATGCCAGTCTGTCAGATAAAATTGTTTAAAACACCTTGAATGGTTTTCCGGCCCAGGTGCTGATGAGACTGCGGTCTCCACTCCGTGTGGGGGATCAGTATTTGTCTCAATAGTTTTAAGTCTTTTGGCAAATGTCTCAATTTAGTTTAGCGGTTTTAAAGAGCATTTAATCATTTTGAACTGTGTTTTAAACAATAGCTATCTGAATTGTCATTTTTAGGCCCAATCCCAATTCTACCCCTTAGCCCTTCCCCTTACCCCTACCCCTCGTTTTGCGCGTGCCCGCCAAGGGGTAAGGCTGTCCCAATTCTCTTTAGCTTGAAGGCAAGTGGTATACACCCCTTCGAACGAAGATTTTTCAGGAGCACACTTGAAACGGACGGGTAAGAATATTTCCCAGAATACACCTGCCACAACGGCAGTATAGCTGAACCCGGAAGTAAGGAGATCCACAAATTAGTATTTTTTGTCATTATTACGAATTTTTACGACAAACAAACACGTTTTATTATATTCATGACCGTGTTCATGTTTTACGGTCATGCTTTAAAAAAAAAACGCAAAAAAAAAAAACGCTAAATTTGGCGACCTATAATCCCTAATATTAACTCCTGTACAGCAGTCCTACAACATTCTGTCACTCGATAACACTTGAATACCCTGTCAGAGCAGTCTAGTGGCTGAAAATTTGCTTTTTACAGTGTCTGCTATAATGTTAATGTTGTTTTTGTGTGTTTACATAGATGAATATGGCCACTGTGTAAATACACAGTACAGTTACGATCTTATTGCCACATTAGATCGTTATGATAACATAATATATGCCTTCAGTGATTTCCTGAAGATAAACACCACAAAATAACACTACTGGAATCACTACAGCAGTCGCTATCGTCTGATCTCATATGAAGCAAGAGATCGTGATGACATATGATGATGTGTGCAGGTGTTGAAGTGCTGTCCCAATTCTTAGGGGTAAGTTTTGAAGCCCTTCCCCTTAACCCTCGGTTGTAAGGGCCAAGGGGAAGGGGAAGGGGTAGGGGTAGGGGTACAAAAATAGAATTGGGATTGGGCCTTAGTGTGCGGAAAAACCGCCAGCAAAACTAAAGCCAATAGATTTCTTTACCCATCTCCCACCATGCAAGTACATGCATGCTTTAAAACACACAAACACACACCTTTATTCTTATTCTTTCTTGCTTCGTCAATATATCGTAGTATATACCGTTTAATAGTCCATTTAAATTATGTAGTAAATAAATAAGCGGCATTAATTCCCACCCTCTCATGGTAGGGCCGTACAACCATACGGCTGCAGACGCCACTGAATTCAAGCATTAAAGTACTTCATTTTCTCTGACACAGTGTAGAGGGCATACCGAAAAACAGGAAACATTTATTTCCACGACTAAAATAATAAGTGCAACCCCCTCAGCTCTCCAACCACACACCCTCCTCCCCCCTTTAGATTAAAATTAACTTAATTTTGTTATGGTTACTGTTGGGTTGTGTGGGGTTCAACTGGTGTGTGCGCGGTGACTGACGACTCATCAGTGACAGATTTTTCTCTACATAGGCAACATCGCACACTAGTAACCCTGTCGTTACTGCTGCTATTTTAAATAAATGTGAATTTCTTAAAAACAAATTACATTATCAAATGTGCTGGATTTGGACAACTTAATATATCAGTCAGTTTTCCAGTATTTTAAACACACACACACACACAGTCTGTGCAGTATAATATGTCTGTTACAGTTTTGTTTTATTCTTTTCAGCTCTGCCCTGTTAGTTAAAACCACATTTTTATCACCACTAATAACATTTTCATTCAATCTTATTGAATACATATTCACCCAATAATTACTTTTTTTTCTAGTTGGACAGAATCTCAAACCCTTTCATTAGTGTTTCTTAATTTTTGCATATGAATTTAAATGTGTTTCTCACCTTTATTCGAAAGCTGACATCTGCTTTCTTCATAGCTATATACTTCATTTGTGTGTAACGCGCTTTTATTTTGACAGTCGGATGACGTCATCAGGCAGCGTCGCGCTTTTTCGTCTGCTGTGATTCATCAGAAGAACGGTTAGTGTTTAGATAAACGGAGCAGCTCTTCTGTGTTTACAGACGCTTTATCATTGTTTACAACACTGCACTAATCGTTTTTCTGCTATTAATAAGCGAAACTTATCGTGAGTAACGTTAAAACTCGTTAATTAATAACAGAAGAGCTGCGACTCATGTCTCTCCGCTGTTTATAAGGTTCACATCGGGAAATATTCCCTTAAGTTAGAAAATAAAACCAACTGCTGAAGTTTTCATGATAGTCTAATATGATTCATCCTTATCTACAGATCAGTAAACAGCATACATGCCTGAACGTTAGGTGTGTGTACTGTGTTTTATCTGTTCAGATAGTCACTAACTGACTGAGTGAGCTAGAGAAGTGATTGAGACACAGACAGAGGTTTAGTCTTAATTTCTTTTCTTTGTGTTGATTCTTCTCATAAACAGACAGAAAAACTCCTGCTGAAGCGACTGAGCTCCACTATTATAAAGATGGCGTTTATTAAAGAGGAGAGTGAAGACCTGAAGATTGAGGAGACAGTCAGATATGAAGATGCTGAGCAGCAAACAGGTTGGCTTTCGTTCTCAAAGGTCTCGCCTCATTAAAGTGCTTTTATTGGACATGGACACATAGTGTTTAGACTCACAAATAAAACAAAACCATCTTAAAAAAGGAAGAAAGCATAGTTGTTCATCATCAAACACTTGAAACCTCAAAAACATGAGAAATATGTTCAGTGTTTTAAACTTAAAGGGTTAGTTCGCTCAAAAATTGTGCATATTGTAGATGCGCTGACCCCATACTAGTTATCAGCTTTAATACTCCATTTTGATATGCATGACTTGAATTTAGAGATAATAAATGTTTCAGTGACTGTTTACATGTGCATGGATAATGTGATTATTTCCAATAGACCTTTTTCACATTTCCGGGTTTCTCAGTAGTGGAAGGCATCATAGCTGGGTAAACTTAGAGCGCGGTGAATGGGAGAGTACAACAAATCATTATTCTACAATTCTATATGCTGAAATAATAAAAGAAATACTCCACCATGGTGTTAAGACCTTCAGAAAAAGGCAAACAACAGTGTGAGACTGATAACGCAGCTAGAGGAGAGAATAACATCAGATGTACTCTATCCCATAGACCAGGCATGGGCAAACTTGATTCTGGAGGCCCGGTGTCCCTGCAGACTTTTGCTCCAACGCTAGTCAAACACACCTGAACACACTAGTCAGTGTCTTCAAGATCACTAGAAAGCTGCAGGCAGGTGTGTTTGATTAGGGTTGGAGCAAAAGTCTGCAGGGACACCGGCCCTCCAGGATCAAGTTTGCCCATCCCTGCCATAGACGCTGCATTACCAACACCTCGCATACGCTGTAATTTATTTATTTTTTTTGTAATTTGATGCAAATGTAATCATAAATGCATATTAATCTTCATATGATTTAAAAAAATCAAAATATCAAAAACTTTTAAGGATTTAAGATAATGAGGACTGTTAAACACGTCATAACAGTCTTGAGAAAAGGGTCCATAATCAGAATAAGGGCACACAGTATAATATTACATGTCATTAGCAAAGCTCTTAATCCCACAATATCCGTTATTCATATCAATATAATATCATCATGTTAATATATTATTTATTGTTCTTTAGGAATTGGGGTTATTTTTCTTGACTTCACAGCACAAATGATGGTGATACAGTAGGTGTTACTGACCGCTGGTTTAGTTTAATTCTATATAATGCAAAACACTTTTGTATGGTTGTATTCTGTGCTTTTTCTACGCCGAATGAGTCGTCAAGAGGTTTTCCATACATGCATCAGACCACTGCAGCAGCAAACTGCATTAAAGTGGATAAACAGAGCTAGCAAAATAAACACTGTAAATTTTGAAACAGACCCTTAAAATCCTAAAACCAGAGTATGTCACCTATGTTAAAAGGATTATGCTTACTGTGATTGAGCTTAACCGTTATTTAGGATGAATTATTGCATTTACCTGAGCTGAAGGTTATTTTCAATATTGCTAAAATCTCATACACTACCTCAGCGGTTCTCAAACTGGGGGCTGCCAGGTGGGGCGCAAAAACACCCAGAGTAAATCCACTATAGCCTATAAAAATATAATGTATCCGTTTGTGTTATATTGGGGCTAATGAATTATTAAAGGGCCATAAAAACCCCTGTCTCAGCAGGATGTTTTCACACCTCTAGTTTGGAAAAAGTCAGGAAAAGTGGACGTGTCCAGCTCCGTTTAGGTGGGAGTGTCAGGGGAGGGAAAGGAGGGAAGGACTTGCAAATATGGGAGTTTCCGTTTGGGCGCGCGCGAGGCAAAACAAACACAGACGCAGGGGAGAAAGACAGTGACTGTGTTTACATGGACATCAGTAAACAAATTACTTGACAAATTATTAATTTGTCGACTTTAACTGCAGTTTGGCACTTTCACTTTGTATTCAGGAACATTTCCTGCATGTCGCCTGTGACACGAGATATTGAAGGCGAGGAACTGCTGGAAGAGTGGAGTTTTAATCCAATGTTTGATACCGCACGGCGAATGGGAGAAAACAAATCCTCCGCATTTCTCGGTAACTTAGATGACTCGGTAGGTAGCGTCAGAAAGCCGTGTGTGTCTAGACTATCCTGTCACAAAATGCGGCGAAAATCCTGCACGACGGGAATAGTTTGATCATGTTTACATTCGGAGAGCAGCATTTACAGCGGATCTTTCAGTCTATAATATTGTAGTGATATTAACATACTGTAAACTTAGTAACTCAATCATTTTGACTAAAGTATGTCTTTAAACACCGAAAGAGCACTGCTGACAATACAAACTAGCTTTGCCATCTGAATGAACAAAGAACTGATCGCACACTTACCAAATCTGTAGAGACAGGACCATCACACTGGAGCTGTGTCTTTTTTTAAAAGGAGATGAGCAGCAACTCCGGATTACATTATTTCCAGATGCGAAAAGCTCTCGGGTAAAAAAGTTCCTTACAAACGCATTTTTGTCGCGTACACTGTAATCCACACGAGTCCAGCAGCGCTCTCATAGCGGGAAAATTAAAACAAAACCTTCTTTGCAGCACAATAATAAACACAGCGCACTAATAAATGCAACACCGACGACCCGTGTATCCAAATTCTTGTTCTTTCACTTGTTTTGGCAACACAACGTGGCGTCTCTCTGCCGTCTGAACACTGTAACAGGTAGGGATGCAACGATTAACCGGTTTCACTATTAACCGCGCTTTAATTCGTCACGGTAATTAATCGTAAAGGCTTCTCAACACCGCGTTTCTGCACAGAACAAAACATCAGTCACTAAACAAAGTTATGCCAACTGTGCGCTAGTTTGTACACCGTTTGTACACCGAGACACTGCAATAACTATGACTGAGGCTATTAACTAAGGCAAGCTCGTGTAAGTTCATTATTTCCAATGGAGGGACGCGCACGCGACGCAACGCGCTCACGCTTTTCAGCCGCACTAGTTGAGATGGGGGCTTTTGTGACCGCGGGAACTGTAAACGGCTGAAGTAAGGAAGAAGCAATGAAAAGTACACAGGTTTGCAAGGCCACTTAAAGTGGCAAATATTGGCGCCAATGAGAGCGATCATGCGGTGAATGTTGAGCTGAGATCAATCGAGTGATTTCGGAGAGGGTGCTGAAAGACTCGGTGGATCAGCTGTTTAATGGCCCGCATCTCGATGCGTTGTATTCACTGCGTGTTCAGCACAAATGTCCGCTAAATATAAAATCTAACAGTATATAGATCTCTTTGCCAAAAAAGCTCGACTTTACTAAGTTCATACTGAAACTTCGGCTCATGAGTTATGACAAAGAACGGATGCAGGTTGTCATATGCTCTGCGCCGCTCATATATTGGGTCGGCTCGCCTGCTTTTTTTCCACAAACACAGAAAAATGTAAATCAGCGCATAACAAGACTGATCATTTAAAATGACACAAACCCAAACCAAAACTTTTAAAAGAGTAGTAGAAGTAAGACTTTTCTTTCTTTCTTTTGTCCGATCTTTCTGGTTATTGAATTGACATGCATATAAAAACAATAGTGCAAAATCTATATTTCTTACTGCAATGCTTCATTTTTGTTTGATGCAAACCCTAGATTTTTTTCATAATGTAACAGTAGAACTTTTTATAGCAGATAACTCACATTCAAGCACATTTAGGGCAGCATGATAATGTTATTCATTGTTAGTATATTATTGTTGTCATCGACATCCAGGGGCGATTTTAGGATTTTCATTTTAGGGGGGCTCAGCTCCTTATAGGGTAAAACATTTTTATATATATAATCATAACCATTTAAGTTCTGAATAAGCCAAAAAGGCCAACCCCCTTGTTTACTGTAGTAAAAACCACTTTCTATATTTAAGTGCATTTTTTGTTTCCGTGTATTACATAAATAAACTGCCACTTTTCTAATTAAATGACATACATATAAATATATATTTTTAAACTTACAGGCTAATTCACATTTTTGTCGATCTGAATGATAATAATAAATAAAAAGTATTTTTTTTAATACTAGACAATACTTTATGTTTTAATCTCTGTCAGTGACTCAGTGACAGTTAAAACGAGTACATTCTCTAAGTCAGGGCTGCTCAAACTCGGTCCTGGAGGGCCGGTGTCCAGGGTATTTTAGTTCCAACCCCAATTAGACACACCTGAACAAGCTAATCAAGGCTCTTTCTAGGTATACTAAAAAGCTCCAGGCAGGTGTGTTGAAGGAAGTTGGAGCTAAACTATGCAGGACACCGGCCCTCCAGTACCGAGTTTGGACACCCCTGCTCCAAGTGGTTCTGTCACTGTGTTTAATCCTTTCTGTGCAAGACTGTATGGTATAGTTAACGCCACATGAACTGTAAAATGTTCAATATTGGAAGTTCATTTTGAGAGTTACGAGTTTAAGAGTTACATTTTTCGCTGAAGGAAACAGCTGTGCTGATGAAGTGAACGCCGTGAAAACCCGACTGCTCCTCCGTGACATTGAGATACAGGTGATAATCTATATCAAAGAACTGCAGATAAGCAGATATTATAACAATTTCTCAATAAACACACACCTTGCTGTGGTTTGCCGATCAAATGAAAAACAAAAGACGGGGAGGAGCCAAATTCTGCCGCCGTTTTTTTAAATCAAATTTACAGGGGACTGAGGCGATAATTTAGTGTACAGTTTGAGCTAATCGCAAAAGTTTTAGGGGGGCTGAGTAGAAATATAGGGGGGCTACAGCCCACCTAAAATAGGCCTAGCAACGCCCATGTCGACATCATTAATATGTTATATTCATTTTGGAATTATTGCACAAATATCAATAAGTGATTACAGAATTAGTTAGTTGTTTCTGGTTTTTGTTAGTTCTGAGTGATGTTGTTTTCAAATGCAATAAATCTGTAATATACAATTTGCAGTGGTGATCATTTTTTTTTGGTGGGTGCTCCTAAATTTTTTATGGTGCTCCTAAAATTTTGGAAGTATGAAGCAACAGTGCTACCAAGTAAAAAAGTTCATTTCAAGCACTGCATTAGACAAATACCATTTTTTATTTATTTATTCATTGTTCTGTCATTTATTTACAGTGTAAAAATTATGTATGTTTAAATGTCAAAAAGTTTACATATTTTTAAGCACAAAGAGAGAAATGGGCTATTGTTTGTTTTTAATATTATTTTGTGCTGTATTAATTGCTTACTGAGCAGCAATAAATAACACTTCAAAATATGAGTTTTCATGTGATTTTCTAAACTAGCAGTGTTTTGAAATTAATGAATGCATAATAATCGTGATAACCGTGAAACCGTGATTATTTCTCAGACTATAATCGTACAACCAAAATTTATAATCGTTGCATCCCTAGTAACAGGTAAAACAGTCTTGAAGCTATCATGCATATTAATGAAGTTGCACGTCATACACAATAGAGCGCGCTGATTGGTTTGAACAAAGTCTTTCTCATGAATTAATGCCGCACCCTCAGAGACGTCATGTTGTACTCGCAGGGACAGACAGCCAATCTCCACTCTGGATTTACACGCAAGTATCTCATGGTCGTGTTGTAGCTTCAAAAATTTGTTTCAAACCGGAAGAACGAATTTGCTCAAAATAACGCAAAAACAACCAATTTTCACTTTTTACTGCAATATATGTGTCATAATAGTGTTTATAGCAGCGTGGGACACAGATATGACTGTCAACAGCTCAAAACATGTGTTTTGGTGTTTCGTGACCCTTTAATAGTTGCGCTATATGTAATAGTGCTCAACATATCCGCCTTAAAGTTTAATACTCTTGAGTATAAATGCATGTTTTTCAAGATGTTAATCAAATTATATAATAATAATAATAATAATCCACTTTTTCCCCACAATTTTACAAAATGTGTAACCTACTAATTTAAATGTAATGTTCAATATTGTTTTTAAATAGAACAAGTTGGTAATAAACATTTTAAAGTCAGCAAAACTGCTAAAATTATGCAAAGTATAACTTTAAATGTGGTTTAAATGTGGCCCCCTTTGCCTCTGAACTTGAATAACCCGTTCTGGAATGCATTTAGGAAATTATTTTTTTATCAGTGCAAGTCAGGATTGTCGACCTGAGTAAATTATGATGTGCACAAAAAAATAGGAATATTAAAACAAAACTTCAACACACTGAACCACTACAGCCTCCATTGTAGTGTTGCTAGTTCACAGTATGGTTAACTCTTAGCCATGAACCAGCTGATGAATGACAAAACTCTTTAAAACTGATAAATCTTTATATAAATTTAGTCTCTCCACTGAAATGCTTAATACAGAAGAGAGCCTAGCATGAAAAAAAAAACTACACAAAGGCACTACCTGAAAAAAAGTCTTGTGGCCTATCCAAGTTTTAGGAACAACAAATATTAACTTCTAGTTGTTCATTTGGTATTAGAAGGGGCTTAAATGAAAGGCAAAGGCCTCTAGATTACACTGATTTGACCACAATAAAATATGATCATGCCTTGATTTTTAATTATTTATTAGGACAGTAAGGTCTGACTTTGCTTAGACAAAAGTCTCATCACTGAACAGAAATAATGTCCAGTATAGAATATAAAGTCATGCTGCAGTGGAAACAGAATGAATATGGTGTCTGACTGCATCATGAGCTTGGAGGACTGCATCATACATCTCTGCACTGACTCAAATCACGCATTAATAAAGTCATCTGGAATGGCAAAGAAAGCGTTCTTGCAGGACTGCCAGTTTGGATTCATCTCCAATGCCTCCTCCTCCAGCTTACCCCAGACATGCTCAATAATGTTCATTTTTGGTGACTGGGCTGGCCAATTCTGGAGCACCTTGACCTTCTCTGCTTTCAGGAGCTTTAATGTGGAGGCTGAAGTATGAGGAGCAGTGCTATCCTGCTAAAGAATTTGCCCTCTCCTGTGGTTTGTAATGTAATGGGCAGCTCAAATGTCTTGATACCTCAGGCTGTTGATGTTGCCATCCAATCTGCAGATCTCTCGCGTGCCCCCATACTGAATGTAACCCCAAACCATCATTTCTCCTTCACCAAACTTGACTGATTTCTGTGAGAATCTTGGCTCCATGTGGG
Organism: Danio kyathit; assembly: GCA_903798195.1. NCBI lineage: Eukaryota > Metazoa > Chordata > Actinopteri > Cypriniformes > Danionidae > Danio > Danio kyathit. Next base: position 43,797,610 of record LR812522.1, on the reverse strand, counting down.
TTCCAGTAGGTCTTCTGCAGTATTGGTGATGATTGGGATGCAGATCAACAGATTATTCATGGGGGAAATCCACCTTCTGACACTTTTCCAAATGATCAACTAGAATTTAAGTTATTATTTGTGACTCTTTCAATTGGAAATGACGACAAGACTTTTGTCAGGTAGTGTATAATTGCATTAAGATGGTCCATGTAAACGCACTCAGTGATATACTGTCTATCTGGGTAGGCCAGTGGTTCCCAATTCCAATCCTCCTTTATAGAGGATGCAAGAGACCCTTAATTTGTCAAATTCCTATTTGGTATTGCTTCTATTCCCTATATACTGTTCATAGGACTGTCACTCCTAATCTAAAAGATAAAAGGAATAATATCTGGATTTGTCTTTTTCACCTTTAGATCAGATGCATTTGAATGAGGAGATTGAAGAACTGAATGACGTCAAGGAAGAGAAAGTTCTGGAGGAAGAACAACACAGTACGTCACGGAAAACAGCTCAGAATGAAAGAGCCGCAAGTTGTTTCATCTGCCAACAGTGTGGAAAAGGTTTCACTACAAACAGAAAACTAAACATCCACATGCGAATCCACACCGGAGAGAAGCCGTTTGCATGTCAACAGTGTGGAAAATGTTTCGCTGAGAAAGGCAACCTTAAAAGCCACATGATAACTCATGACGACACTGGAGAAAGACCCCACACATGTGAGCTGTGTGGGAAAAGCTTCTCTAGAAAGAGGTATCTTGATGTCCACATGATGATTCACACCGGGGAGAAACCTTGCAGATGTGAACGGTGTGGGAAAAGTTTCTCTATAAAGAAATACCTTGATGTTCACATGAGAATTCACACTGGGGAGAAACCTTACACCTGCCCACAGTGTGAAATAAGCTTTATTCACAAGAACAGCCTTAAAAGGCACATGAGAATTCACACCGGGGAGAAACCTTTTGCGTGTCCACAGTGTGGAAAACAATTCACTAGAACTACGAACCTTGAAGTTCACATGAGAGTTCACACTGGGGAGAAACCATACGAATGCGAGCAGTGTGGAAACTCTTTTACTACACACAAAAAACTTGAAGTTCACATGAAAACTCACACTGGAGAGACGCTTTATGATCAGTGTGGAAAAACATATGAAAGTCATAAGAGTGAGAAGCCTTACATATGCCCTCAATGCGGGAAGCATTTTAAACACAAGTCAACACTTACTCTCCACATGAGACTTCACACTGGAGAGAAGCCTTACACATGTGAACAGTGTGGGAAAAGCTTTTCTCGGAAAGACTGCTTCGAAAGCCACAAGAGAATTCATATGGATGTGAAGCCTTACGTTTGCCCTCAATGTGGGAAACATTTTACCCTAATCAGGTCGTTTAATCTGCACATGAGAACTCACACTAGAGACAAGCTTTTCACGTGTGGTCAGTGTGGGAAAAGCTTCGTTCAGAAATGCAACCTTGACAGCCACATGATCATTCACACTGAAGAGCGGCCTTTTGTGTGTTGTCAGTGTGGAAAGTGCTTCAGAAGCAAATCAAATCTTAAGTCCCACATGAAGGTTCATTCAAAAGAGAGCTGTTATATGTGTCGTCAGTGTGGGATGAGTTTACCAGACAGCGGTCAGCTTAGAGATCATGTCAAAACTCACATCGGAGAGAAGCCCTACATGTGCCTTGAGTGTGGAAGATCTTGTACTAAGAAAACAAGCCTCAAGATTCACATGAGGATCCACAGCGGAGAGAAGCCTTTCACCTGCTTGGAGTGTGGAAAGTGTTTTTCATGTAGCAAGGGCCTGAAGTTTCATTTACAAAGTCATTTTGGAATAAACCTTAAAGTGGAACCAATTACGCACCGTTCAACTTTAAATGATGTTAAACACTGATGTGTTTCCACAACCAGCAAATAACAGAGGTCACCAATCTTGGACCTGGAGTGCTGGTGCCCCTACAGACTTGCCTCAATACACTTACCTGGAAATTTCAAGTATACCTAGTAAGACCTTGATTAACTTGTGCAGCTGTGTTTGATTAGAGTTAGGGCTAACTTCTGCAGGACACCAGCCCTACAGGAACAAGTTTGGTGACTGCTACTGGGAACTTCCTTGTCTTATCTTTCCAGATGTCCATTTAAGTGCCATTTTTGGGATTCGGTGCTGGTCCGTACTTAATGCATGCCCTAATCCGGTTGTTTTTAATCCTGGTCCTGTGGTCCCACCACACAGCATATTTTGTGTGTCTCTCCTATGTGACACATACAACTCAGTCCATGCTTCTCTCTGATAATGAGCTGATGATCCAAATCTAGTGTGTTAGAGTAAGGCAGGGGTGTCCAAACTTGGTCCTGGAGGGCCGGTATCCTGCATAGTTTAGCTCCAACTTTCTTCAACACACCTCCCTGGAAGTTTCTAGTATACCTAGAAAGAGCTTGATTAGCTGGTTCGGATGTGTTTATTTGGGGTTGGAACCAAAATATGCAGGACACCGGCCCTCCAGGACCGAGTTTGGACACCCCTGGATTAAGGAGACAAGTGAAACATGCAAAGCAGTGAATCCTTAAGATCAGAAAACCATTTAATTTGATCTCAACAACTACACCAGGGGTGTCCAACCCTGTTCCTAGAGATCTACCTTCCTACAGATTTCAGTTGCAACCCATACCAAACACACCTGCCTGTAATTATCAAGTGCTGCTCAGGTCCTAATTAATTGGTTTAGGTGTGTTTGATCAGGGTTGGAGCTGAACTCTGCAGGAACGTAGATCTCCAGGAACAGGGTTGAGCACCCCTGAACTACACACTTGGTTTTACTGTAAAGCTCTCTCAGGCCAGAAAATACTACAGGTTTTCCTCAAACAAGAGTTCTGGAAGACATCCAGCTTTCTCAAATCATTCTGCACCACTCTCCAACATTTGGAGCTGTATATAATTGACTCTACATCGCTTTTATACACTTTGATCTTTGTTAACCTTTTGCTTAAGTTGTACAGTTTGGAATTTGTGACAGGGCTTGAAATTGTGACCATTTTGGTTGCCTATGTGGCCGACGTTAAACCCCAAAATATATTTGGGAGCTTTAGCGGGAGTGCATGTAATGGTTTTCATACGAGCTGTTTTTGTTTATTTGAATTGAATGTGCCTTCACTGTGCTGATACAGTGATTGGTCAGTTATGCTTTGCAGATTTTATATACATTGTAGGTAAATACTATGTTAATCTGATCATATGGTGAATGTAAATGCACCAGCCCAAAAATAAAGCAGTTTTTGGTAAGACTGTTTGAAAGACTGTGATTGGCTTGGCCATGAAAATGACTCAATGCGCTGCTTTCACTATAAAGCCTGTGGGATGCATTTACCACTGAATCTACACATTTTATGCACAAGAGTTTGGTTAAACAGAAAGAATGCCAAACAAGAAATGCAGGGACATGTGCTTGGTAAAAAGTTTTCAAGTTTAGTATCCCATTTATACAATCTTTCTTTAAATTGGGATTCAATTAATTAAATGATGCTAAATCTGGGCCAGAGTCTAGTGGAGGTTCTGCGAGTCCTCCCAAGATGTGCATTAATGTCATTTATGAATTGTCAGTGACATCTAGACTTCCCATATAAGAGAATTTCTCTACCATCTCTAGTGGGTTACCATCATCTGTGATGGGTGTATTTACATTTGATGCACATAATTTGAGCTATGGTAGGGGGACTGATTTTAAGAACTGTATGTTTAGCTGCCTAGTTGTTTTCACTTGAGGAATTACATAGCAAGGTTGTCTGCAAAGTCTAGATCAGAGGTAATCCAATCTTGGTCCTGGAGGGCTGGTGTTCCTGCAGAGTTTAGCCTCAACACACCTGTTAAGACGTTTGTCCAAAATCGCATACTTTCATACTATATAGTACACTAAAATCAGTACATGAGCCGAGTAGTATGTCTGAATTCATAGAATTTAAAAACCAATATGTGAGAATTACCCAGATGACCCACTACTTCTGCTGAGATTCTGAAGTGTGCATCGGATGGATGACTGAGAGTGAAGTAACGCAACTGATGTGGGTAGGTCACGTGGTGATGACAAAATGGCGGATGTAGTACTTCCGAGTTCCATTATTACTACTGACATTCATATTGTATAGAATGTACTTTTCTAACAGGGAGCCCTACTGAAAAAAACAGCTTAAACCAGCCTAGGCTGTTGGCTGGTTTTAGCTGGTCAACCAGCCTGGTTTTAGAGGGGTTTTGGCCATTTCCAGGCTGGTTTCCACCCTGGTCTTAGCTGGTCAGGCTGGGAGTTCACCAGCTAAAACCAGCTTAACCAGCCTAGGCAGGCTGGGAGCCCAGCCAAAACCAGCTATGTCCAGCTTAAACCAGGCTGGTCAAGTTGGTTTTAGCTGGTCATTTTCCAGCCTGACCAGCTAAGACCAGGCTGGAAACCAGCCTGCAAATGGCCAAAACCCCTCTAAAACCAGGCTGGTTAACCAGTTAAAACCAGTCAACCAGCCTAGGCTGGTTTAAGCTGGATTTTTCAGCAGGGAGGCCATGATGGGTAAGGGCCGATAGAAGGAATTTGGCCAGGACATTGGGGCTACACGCCTACTCTTTACCAGAAGTGCCATGGGATCCAGAGTGTCAAGACCTCGGTTTAAAGGGGAAATGAAGCACTCAGTCAAGTTTACCTTATTTTGTACATTTTATTCCACTTTAATGAAAATATAATAAACAAACTCGATTAATGTAACCATTTAGCAGAAAACGGCATGTTTTACTGTAGATTTTAGACCTAGGGCGCCGCCATCTTGGAATATCGCTGTCTCTGACGTCACGGGGTTGGTTTGCGGTGATAAGCTGAACGGACACAATAGAAGTAAAGGAGTGAACGCGGAGACTGGACAGCCTAATTTAACCCAATGCGTGAAGTTGTGGGCGTGGAGCTGCTGCAAATACAAGCATCAGATGTGTGTCTAATATAAAAGTATATAAATGTATTCTACTTTCCTTTTCCTCCTTTAATCACCGATCATTTGATGCGATTTGATTCACTCTCTGTATTACTCTGCCTGACTGCCTGACTGGGTTTCAAACGTGACTGTAACGGACTAAACACGGACACTGAACAGCTTAATTTAACCCAGTGCATGAAGTTGTGGATGTGCATCACAGAGCTGGTGAAAACACAACAAATACAAGCATTTAAGTGTCTTGAGTTGTGTATTTTTCTTTTGATAATACCTCTCGTTTGATGCGCTGTGATCAACTCTTTCACGCTGCTCCAGCACTGCCTGATGAGGGGATTTACATTCAGACTAATGCAATGATTTAAATCATACATGACTTCATGCTTTACTAAGTCACGTCTGTCTGGATTGTCAAGACATATTCCCTCTTCAAGTCCATAGACTCAATCTCTCAACATGTATGAAGGATAAAAACCTGCCATAAGAAACACCGCGCTGATCTGAGTTTGGTTTAAACACGAGCAGAGGCGAGGGGGTGTAGCGGTGAAAAGTGAAAGTATCCGCCCCATGACGCTTACACCGGACCTAGTTGAAAACCACAGTATTGGGAGAGTGAATCATTACTGACGTCATGGGGGCGGGTACTTTCACTTTTCACCGCTACACCCCCTCGCCTCTGCTCGTGTTTAAACCAAACTCAGATCAGCGCGGTGTTTCTTATGGCAGGTTTTTATCCTTCATACATGTTGAGAGATCGAGTCTATGGACTTGAAGAGGGAATATGTCTTGACAATCCAGACAGACGTGACTTAGTAAAGCATGAAGTCATGTTTGATTTTAATCATTGCATTAGTCTGAATGTAAATCCCCTCGTCAGGCAGTGCTGGAGCAGCGTGAAAGAGTTGATCACAGCGCATCAAACGAGAGGTATTATCAAAAGAAAACTACACAACTCAAGACACTTAAATGCTTGTATTTGTTGTGTTTTCACCAGCTCTGTGATGCACATCCACAACTTCATGCATTGGGTTAAATTAAGCTGTTCAGTGTCCGTGTTTAGTCCGTTACAGTCACGTTTGAAACCCAGTCAGGCAGTCAGGCAGAGTAATACAGAGAGTGAATCAAATCGCATCAAATGATCGGTGATTAACCCTTGTATGGTGTTCGGGTCTGTGAGACCCGTTTTCAGTTTATTTCAAAAGAAAAATTAAACAATTATTTATTTTTTCAACCTGAAATTCATTGTCTTTGGCTTATTTTCTGTGAAGAACATAAATCCGAACAAATTTTCAATGACCGCATACTGCACCTCCCCCTACGCATTTACATTACATACAAGGTGTTCGGGTCCACTGGACCCAGGTCTAATAAAAGTGTAGAAAGTGTAGGTCCAGTGTTCCTACACTCTGTCTTCCTCCTTTCTGGTGCTGCTGTTTTCTTCCCCTCCCCCCTGCTCCCGCACAAAGTTGCAACATTGTTAAAAATTCAACTATCAACACTGTCTGCTCTTGCATTCCCGCACATTTTACCCTCTCTCTTGCGGGAACCAAGCTTTATTTTCTCATACCCTGTCCCACCTGCAAATTAGGGGCATAATACTATAAATAAGACTTTGCCAGTGTGGTTCCTGATCAAGATGGCCAAAAGATTATCTCCTGCAAGGCCCTTGCAAATGATTTTGGAAGAGAGAGGAGCTTCTGATGATGATGTCAAGGAAGAGGTTTTAGAATATGAGGATCCCATTTCTGAAAATTCAGAGTCTGACAGTGACTTTGAAGAAGAGGATGAGGTTGAGCACCATTTAGTAACAAAATGAAGACGAGTACCCCATCAGCAGCCAGCTCCAGGACCAGCTTGTCAGCAGCCAGCTCCAGGACCAGAGCAAGCCCACCAGACAGCAAGTGAAGAAATATGAATGTCAGAAAATGGTGAAATTGAATGGTCTTCTTGCCCAAGAAATAAGCCACCCTGCAGAGCTGCTAATGTGATAAGGACGCAACCAGGGCCAACCTGGCTGGCAGTTACTCATGTGCAGGACATCAAGTCTTCATTTGAGCTTTTCATCTCAGATTCCATTCAGAAAATTATTCTGGATTGCAGTTATCTAGAAGGAATGTGTGTTTTTGGAGAGAGGTGGAAGGAGATGGACCAAATTGATTTACAGGCAAAAGGAGGACCCTACGCTGGCCTCTGGTGATATTCTTTGACATGTTGGACATCTCAGCATACAACTCCTTTGTCATCTGGATGGCTGTGAACGAAGAGTGGAACAGGGGGAAGCTCCAGAGGAGACGCCTCTTTCTTGAGGAACTGGGAAAGGCACTGGTGAGACCTAAAATCCTCAGAAGACAATGTCTTCCAAGAACACCAGCTTCTGCAGCCATCATGAGACGAATTCAGGAGGAGAATGTAGGCGCCCCATCCACCCGACCTACAGAACCACCATCTGCCGAGCCTGAAGTAAGTGTGTGATGCTGTTGCAGTAAATGTCTGACATTTATGCCTTGCAAGAGAGGTGTTAGTAGCATTTCTGATTGTTTCAACTAGGTTGTGGCCAGCAGCAATAAAAAGAAGCGCTGCGAAGTCTGTGGACCCAAGTTGGACAGGAAAACTCAATACACATGCAGCAAGTGTAAGCAATACATATGCAACACACACATAGTAAAACTCTGCCCCTCATGTTTTGGATAGGCTGGTGTAAACAGGCAAATTCTGCGGGGCTTATGTGTCGAGACTGATGTTTTTACTGTATGTGTTCAACTTGTGCTATGTAAAATGTTATTTGTTATATGAGTTATATGTCTAATGATGTTCAAATTAATAAAAATTAATAGTTGTGAGACATATTGCTTCATGTGTAAATGTGTTGTGGCTTTCCACTCATTCCACTTGATTATAACTGATTTTATTTTTTTCATAACATTAATAAAAATAAAACCGAGAAGCACATTAATTCATCAATGTGATCTAACAAAGGTAAAGGGTAAAATGAACCATGTTTGCTGTTCATATGGCTTGTAATTGGGATGAAGTAAACATTTGTTGAATAATTTAACATAAAATTGTTTGATAGTGTTAATTTGATAAGCCAAAACTCTGGCGGGTCCACCAGACCCATGAACACTGGCTGAGTAACAAAAATACGAACACCACACAAGGGTTAAAGGAGGAAAAAAGGAAAGTAGAATACATTTATATACTTTTATATTAGACACACATCTGATGCTTGTATTTGCAGCAGCTCCACGCCCACAACTTCACGCATTGGGTTAAATTAGGCTGTCCAGTCTCCGCGTTCACTCCTTTACTTCTATTGTGTCCGTTCAGCTTATCACCGCAAACCAACCCCGTGACGTCAGAGACAGCGATATTCCAAGATGGCGGCGCCCTAGGTCTAAAATCTACAGTAAAACATGCCGTTTTCTGCTAAATGGTTACATTAATCAAGTTTGTTTATTATATTTTCATTAAAGTGGAATAAAATGTACAAAATAAGGTAAACTTGACTGAGTGCTTCATTTCCCCTTTAACAGACAGCACCCACTGACAGTATACTGTCCCCTTCACTTTACTGGGACATTAGGACCCACTCAGACCCCAGGTTGAGCGCCCCCTGCTGGCCTCACTAACACAACTTCCAACAGCAACCTAGTTTTCCCATGTGGTCTCCCATCCAGGTATTCACCAGGCCCAGCCCTGCTTAGCTTCAGTGAGTAACCAGGCTTGGGCTGCAGGGTGATATGGCTGTAAGGTGCACTAGGCACTATATACAATAGGGGTTCTCTACCATATTCACATTCTTTGTATTATGTGTTTGTCATGAAGTTTATATATATATATATATATATATATATATATATATTTTTTTTTTTTTTATTATTATTATTTTAAATAAATTAATCTAGCCTGATCCAAATGTTTTTATGACTGAGAAACGTTTCGGAGGCAGTGTGTCAATATGAGCCAGATAAACTTCTGCTAGTGATTGTCAATTTTTTTTTTTTGTTTGAATTAATATTTTATTAACATCATTATTTTTAGACTTCTTTTGAGTATTTTAAACACACAAAGTAAAATGACATTTTATATATAAATATATATTTATATATAATTAGCATATACTTTCATGTATCAGATTTCTCTATGGGCACATTTCACATTATATTTTGTTTATATCAATTAAATATAACGTTTCTTTACCCAAGCATTAGAACTTTATATTTGGACAGAATCTGCCACTCTTTCGTTAGTAGTTCTTATTTTCATATGAATATTTCATAATTATTTGATAGCTTTCACCTGCTTGTTTATTGTATGTCAGTAAAAGGAACTTTTATTTTGAAATAACCGAACGGCAGTATCAGGCTGCGCCGCACTTGGTCTGTTGTGATTTCAGCAAAGAGAGGTTTGTATTCATACATTTACGTCATACATTAAATTCCAGGCTCTTCTTATTTTAGGCGATATACAGATGTTTAATTGTCATTGGGTTCAATATTGTTATAGTTTATCTACCAGTAATACACGTAATGTTTTGTGAGTAAAGTTAATTAATAACAGAAGAGCTGCGTCTTATTTCTCTCCATTATTGGTTATAATGAACTCAGTCACTGACACTTAAGAAGAAACTAAGCTTTTAGGCAGGAAATAATCCTTTAGAAATTGAAACTAACTGCAGATGTATTTTATAATAGTGTAATATATATTTAGTGCATATCTACAGATCATTAAATGCATCATAAATGACTAAACATTAAGTGTCTGTACAGTGTGGGTCATTTTATTAATAAATTAAGATGTAGATGGATTAACTCTACCTGTTTAGGTGAGTCTCTTGCAGACTAGTGAGCTAGAGAAGTGACTGAGACACAGACAGAGGTTTAGTCTTGATGTCTTCTTCTTTGTGTTGATTCTTCTCCTCTTAAACAGACAGAAAAACTCCTGCTGAAGCGACTGAGCTCCACTATTATAAAGATGGCGTTTATTAAAGAGGAGAGTGAAGACCTGAAGATTGAGGAGACAGTCAGATATGAAGATGCTGAGCAGCAAACAGGTTGGTTTTCACTTATTACGTCCTCATTCAGATCTGCAGATCTACACAAATGAAGGATGTTTTCATGTTAGTGTTGATGCAAAGATTTCAGGGAATGAGATCCAGGCGTTCAAGTTTCAAATGCAGTTATTTTCAGGGTCCCCACGGGTTAAAAGGTCTGTTTCAGACATTGAAAGTCTTTGTCCTAGTCATGGTATATTCAGGATTTTTGTTTGTTGTATTTATCAAAATTCATTTATTTAATTTGATGACGAAAATTCAGCTTTGAATCACAGGAATAAGTTCAATCTAAAACAACATTGAAAAAGAAATGTGTGAAATTGTAATCATATTTCACAATTTAACCCTTTTTTTCTGTATTTTTGATCAAATAAATGCAGCCTTGGTAAGCACAATTGGCTTCTTTTAAAACATGAAAAATCTTACCGTTTCCAAACTTTTGACTGGTAGTGCACACTCACTGGCCACTTTATTAGGTACACCTTACTAGTATAAGGTTGCCATTTTGCCTTCAGAACTGCCTTAATCTTTCGTGGCATAGATTCAACAAGGTACTGGAAATATTCCTCAGAGATTTTGCTCCATATTGTCATGATAGCATCACGCAGTTGCTGCAGATTTGTCGGCTGCACATCTATGATGTGAATCTCCCTTTCCACCACAACCCAAAGGTACTCTATTGGATTGAGCTCTGGTGACTGTGGAGGCCATTTGAGTACAGTGAACTCATTGTCATGAGCAAGAAGCCAGTCTGAGATGATTGGCGCTTTATGACATGGTGTGTTATCCTGCTAGAAGTAGCCTTCAGAAGATGGGTACACTGTGGTCATAAAGGGATGGACATGGTCAGCAGCAATACTCAGGTAGGCTGTGGCGTTGACACGATGCTCAACTGGTACTAATGGGCCCAAAGTGTGCCAAGAAAATATCCTATATATAAGGATTATCCTTAATTCCAATATAAAATATAAGGAATTAACAGGAGTTTTTAGCTTTTTCAAAAAAAAAAAACTGCTAAACATCAAACCCCTGATTGTTTTATGACATAAACGTGTTATAAAACAAATAAATTGTGCTAAGCTAAACTTAACTTGCTCTAATAATGACCAACAATTAACTTACAATAAATAAAATAATAGCAACAGTATTAAAATGCACGGGCATAATTTAGGCTACCAATTGCAAGATGCAGCCGCTGACCAAAGCACTGCAACCTGATGCACTTATTGAGGGCGGCCACCTTTACCATGTTCGCAGTGATTGCTGTTGTTCTCACCCAGGCAGTGTTGCCAGATGTAACTGACTTTTTCTAGCCTAAAAGCTGTCCAAAACCCGCCCAAACCCATAAAAAAAATTAAAAAAAAAACGCCCAAAATATTAGATTAATATTTTATTTTAATTTATTTAAATTGAAAATAACCTAGTTACTTTTACTGTTATAATTTTTTAGCCATACAGCAACCAACATCAGCAGTCACAGAACCACAACATAACCGGATCACATCGAAACACTGCCCCCTCTGACTCGCACACTGCACTTGATGTGTAGATTATACTACCTATTAGAGTGTGTTTTACTTTCGAAATGGGGTATAAATTCGTCCCATTTGGCGTTTTAAATCCTTTTGAACATAATAAGGTGCTGCTTGTCAATCAGACATTGCTTCTGTGTTTGTTCTAAAAAATTATCAATAAAAGTATCATGATAAATCGATGTGAGGTTAACTGTAGGCGCTGGGTGATGCGCGTGCATGCGAGTCAGATTTTGATACAACTTTACATCACCTCCTCTTGCGGGTGGGCCTACACAGTTTACACTATGCACTGGTCACTACTAACTGAATGGAGTAGGAGCACACGGTTATGTTTTGTTGAATAAGTTGCATATACAATTTACGTTCCAAATTTTGTCAACGCGCCTATGCCTTTTTTTACCCACGCACAATCAAATTCAAAACCGCCCAATCTGGCAACACTGCATCCAGGCCACAAGCAGCTAATGGTTTCCTCTTCCCCATTGCGATGTTCTCGTATGTATAATCATTCAAGAAAAATGCTGTTTGCAAACAGCGACTTCTCAACTGGAAGCCCTCATCCATAGGCCTCTAGGGATTGTGACCTGTGAAGAGATGATGGCAACCATAGAGGACTTCTAAAGGTATCCATAACCCTGGGCCAGGTTGTATCCTGAGCTGATGCTGTGGCATTCATGGAGGAGTGAAGAGCATGAGATTGATTGCTGAAAGACCCCAGTGACAGACAAGTCTCCGGATTGATCCCATGGGTCAGCCTGAACACCCGCCGGTGACCTACTCACACCTGCAGCTTCTCAATGGCAACCAGCGTTCTCCAGCCTCTGGCTCCTAGACTGCAGCTCTGCACAAGAAGTTTGGCCGGAGGAGAAATGGTCGTGCCCAACTGAGCCTGGTTTCTCTCAAGGTTTTTTCCTTCACCTTCGTCATTTGGTGAAGTTTGTTCCTCGCCATTGGCTTGCTTGGTTTAGGACTGCATTGTAAAAGTGCTATAGAAATACATAAACTGAATTCAATCGACAAAGAGTACAGTCAGAATTATGTAGGGCTCGGTTGTTTGGCTTAACTGAAATCTATTGTTTTTGCGTAATATTTAACTTGTGAAAACTCAGTTTCCACTTGTCCCTTGCATTTGTCGTACATCTCTGGCATAACAGCACTTGCCAAGCGACCGGATCATGTTTGTAAAACCTTGTTTGGTAACCGCGTTTATGGTACCCTGTCTTTTGCAAGGGGAAATGTAAGTGCATGAGTGATATCTTTCTGCGTTTGCAACCCTTTTCATATGGCGTCACACTGGCAAAGGAATCCGAAATAGTTTTTTTTCCTTTGGACGACAATCTGATCTGGCTTTGCCTTTGTCATACAGTGCTTTGTGATGTCGACTTAATTGGTCAACAAATTAGTGGTGTTTCGGCGTGGTGTGGTTACAACTGCCAGGCACTCCCAGCAAAGAACCGGTTTTTGGTCAGCGTCATCATTTTTGTATCAAAAATAATTTGACCTTCCACATCTCTTTGCTGCTTTCAATACTTTCTCTGTGGTTAAGAAGGATAGGAGCTTGCAGCCTTGTATTCATTACCGGGCATTAAATAACAAAGGCAATAATGAAGGTGACTGATATAGTAATAGGCTATATTAGAGTTGCCCAAACAGGTTATTGGATATTTACACATCTGTCTTTAATTACCAAGGGTTGCTTCAGATCCTGCTTAGTCAGTTTAGTTGTGTTTGATCAGGATTAGAGCTGAACATTGCAAGAAGATCTCCAGGAACAGGGCTGAGCACCACTGGAATATATGAATGAGATGTTCTGGGAGTTCCTGCTTTGTTTTATTCTGATGTATATTGCAAGTCCTGGTCTACTCAGCCAGGATGTGTCTGAAGTTTTCCAAGCACCAACTGTACCTTAGGGCAAGGAAGTGTAATTTGTTATTAAACCTTTCAATTCCTGGGTTACCAAATCAATAATCATGGCATCAAGACAGATAGAGGAATGTAGAAGCCATTTAGTCCTGACAAAACCCACGACCAGCAAAGAGCTCCAACAATTATTTGATTTCTCCTATTTTTACAGTTGCTTTATCAAGAACTACAGCCATTACTGCATTCTAAACTAACGTTCTGAAAGGCAAGTATCTATCCTGGAGCCCTGAAGCTACCAAAGCCATGAAAACACTCCAAAATGCCCTTACATCAGGTCCAATGCTGGTCCATCCAGTTAAGAGCCGTCATCCTAAATGATGACTCAGCTACATAAACAGTCGTGGTCATATTTTCATATAAGCAGTTGGGCAATCTTCCATGTCTCCATCCATGTGCCTACTTCTTCATAAAAATATCTCCTGCAGAACAGAGCAATAAATTTGGAAACAAATTACTGGCCATCAACCTCGCCTAAGAAAAATGGAGACACTGGACCATCAAAACCTAAAACAACTCTAATACATCTACCCCCGGTTTTACAAACAAGGTTTAAGGCTAGTCTTGGATTAAATAGCATGTTTGAGCTCTCTTAAATGAAAATAACTTGCAGTGAGATGTCTTAAAAAATGGCAGTGTCATTTTTTGTCTCCAGGTGCACACCAGTAATGTATTATTCTAAGGCCGTTTTTATAAATGTGGTTTAAATAGGTCTAGTCCTGGCTTAAGCTAAGCCTGGTTTGTGAAACTGGGCCCTAATGTCTAAATCCCAGACTAGCCGGCTGGGCCCTCTTGTTCTCATGCTTTAACTTTACCATCTCCTACTATCCAGGAATTACACACCCCTCTCCGCTGATTGGTTACTCAAACAGTTTTGTCTTCAGTTTAGCTCAGTGAAGTAACACCACTTTTATTACATCAAAGTTACTTTTCTCCTCAAACCACCAGACTTACATGACCATAGATGAAATCCAATCCACAGTACCATTCAGAATATCAGTCATGTCTGTGTGTCTTGTTCCAGTTATCTGAGCCAATTTAAGTAAGATTCTGACAAGATTAGAATGAATTGTGAACAAACGGTGTCTACAACTTGTTGAATGAAAGATTCTGGATATGATCAGTTTATGAAAGAAATTATATATTTTAGAAGCAAGGATTCAAAAGGTAAACAAAAGAAAATATAACTGGTTGTGGTCCAAGAGGCCCCTAAGTTTGGGAATAATACCTGTATTTGTCTTTTTCCGCTTAGATCTTATGCCTTGGAAAGAGGAGATTCAAGAACTAAATGAGGTCAAGAAAGACAAAGATCTGGTTGTAGAAGGACATTTTATATCTGGTCAAACAACTTCAGAGAGAATGTCTCAACAGACTGGACCTGTCAGTTGTTTTACCTGCAAACACTGTGGGAAAAGTTTAAGTACAAAAAGAACACTTAATGACCACATGCAAATTCACACCGGAGAGAAGCTTTTCAGATGTCAACAGTGTGGAAATGGTTTTACTAGAAGGAGTACCCTTGAAGTTCATATGAAAATTCACACCGGGCAGAAAACTTTCACATGTCATCAATGTGGAAATGGATTTACCTCAAAAAGTAACCTTAAGGTTCACATGCGAATTCACACAGGAGAGAAACCCTACATATGTCACCAGTGTGGAAGTTGTTTCTCTACAAAAATGCCCCTTAAAGTTCACATGAGAATTCACACTGGGAAGAAACCTTATTCATGTGAACAGTGTGGTAATAGTTTCACTACAAAACAAAGCCTTAAGGTTCACATGAAAATTCACAATGGGGAGAAACCTTACACTTGCCAAGAGTGTGGAGTAAGCTTTATTCACAAACACAGTCTTAAAGTGCACATGACAACTCACACTGGGGAGAAACCCTTCACTTGTCAACAGTGTGGAAAAGGTTTTGCTAGAAAAAGAAACCTTGAAGATCACATGATTATTCACACTGGGGAGAAACTTTTCACATGTGGACAATGTGGAAATAGTTTTGCTCGAAAAAGAAACCTTGAACTTCACATGAAGGTTCACACTGAAGAGAGGCCTTTCGCATGTAAACAGTGTGGAAAAAGCTTTAAACGTAAAGACAACTTTGAAAGCCACAGGAGAATTCATATGGCTGAGAAGTCCTACACTTGCCCTCAATGTGAAATGTGTTTTGAACATAGAACAAAACTTACTGTTCACATGAAGATTCACACTGGAGAGAACCTTTTTATATGTAGTCAGTGTGGGAAAAGCTTTGGACGTAAAGCAAACCTTAAACGCCACATGGGGGTTCACTCAGCAGAGAACTGTTTTATGTGCCGTCAGTGTGGGATGAGTTTCCCAGACAGCGGTCAGCTTAAAGATCATGTAAAAACTCACATCGGACTGAAGCCCTACATGTGCCTTGAGTGTGGAAGATCTTGCACAGAGATAACAAACCTCAAGGTTCACATGAGGAGTCACACTGGAGAGAAGCCTTTCACCTGCCAAGAGTGTGGAATGAGTTTCTCATACGGAAAAGCCCTGAAACGTCATCTGCAAACTCACTCCGGAATAAAACTGTAAAACAAACCCATTATGCACAATGATATGTGAGATTTTTATGTTTTATTTAAACATTTATAGAGATAACAGTGAGTTTAAAATAATCTTATTGGTTTGCTAATGATTACTGATGGAAGACCAGCCACAGTAGAAATTTATACTCTAAACCACAGGTGTCAATTTCAGTTCCTGGAGGGCTGCAGCTCTGCACAGCTTAGTTCCAACCCTAATTAAACACACCTGATCAGGCTAACTGAGTCCTTCAGGCTTGTTTGAAACCTACAGGTAAGTATGTTGAAGCAGGGTTGGAACTAAACTGTGCAGGGCTGCGGTCCCCCAAAAACTGAGTTTGACACTCTAAACTATACCTTTAAGCATCATAATGTGATGAGTCACACCCTCACACACCAAGGACACACCTCATTGGTCGTGAGGGGTCTGGATGCAGACCTGGTGCAGTGCAATCTGAGCTGCATCCAATGCTTTTTAATGTGCTCACCTAGTCTCACCCTTAACCCTACCTGTCACAGTGACGTCACTCACTCCATTGAGTGCATTGTTTCTGACATTGCATCGCATCGCAATCTCAGCTTGCATCATAAAGGCTGCATCCAGATACTATTGCATTGGTCCAGCACCATTAAGGAGGCAGGATCACCAAATGGCCCAGTGGCAAGAGTGTAGTCTGCCATTGTCCACCCCAAGTTCCCTTCCAGCTCAGGACAGCTCAAGATCTTCTTCAGGTACAGCGAGCAGACCCTGACTAAGATGGGATAACAGCACAGCCAAACGTTCCCATCTCTGTTCTTTCGCTCAAGAGTCTAGTTAAGTTTAGTGCACTGCAAAACCAGAAGTCAACACGACTATAGTCTTGCTGACAAAAATCAAACTGCAGTAAACACAAACAGAAAACATCAATAAAAGTAAATTAAAGGTCAGTGCCCTCTAGGGCACCACTAGCAATCCCTGTAGCATTTGTCCCTGTCTCTGTCCTTTGCACTTTGAAGACTTGTTTTATTGGTGGCTTCTACTTCACAAGACATTCCTTGACTGAAGTTTGCCACGGTATCTATACTTAAAGTATTAGACTTGACTCTTTTGTGTACTTTGACATCCCTACAAGTTTTTCTGAGATATCATTTATTGTATGGGAGGTCTGTCTTCCAAGGGAAACAACATGCATATAATCCAGCATGAATTGTGTTACCGTTTCCAATCTTCATTTGCTGAGTATGGAGTGACCTATGTGGTGGTTGTCATCACGCAGTTCAGTAAAGGACTTATCTGTTCTCAGTGAGGCATATTATTTGTGAAATGTCATTGTTTTTGTCCCACATAAGATCCTTCCTTGCATGCAATGATCACAACCTCTATATTTTCTGTGCCCCATTGTTTTATAAATGTAGTCCAGGGGTAGACGAATCTTCTTATCAACATTGAAACCTTGGCCTGAAGTGGAAACCTCTTCAGCAAAATCTTGTAGATATGGCGTGGCCATGTAGGGTTTCCACAAAATACAACGAAAACAAATTGATCCCTTTCAAAAGCAAGTTTTCCTAAAATTGGCCTAAGGTGAGTTGATGTCATAAAAGTTTGCTTGGAACTAGTTAAATTACGCTATCTTATTTTGACATTATGTGTGAATGTGAAGTTTTCATCAAAGATCTCAGACACTTTGGAAGTGAGGGGATGTGTTTATTAAGTAGGCTGTGAGCTGCATTTTGCCACAGCAGACTTTACAACCCACTGACACAGTTAATCTGACAATTAAAATGATCTCACTGTCTAGTGCAGGGCTGCCCAAACTTGGTCCTGGAGGGCCTGTGTCCTGCATAGATTAGCTGCAACTTCCTTCAACACACCTGCCTGGAAGTTTCTAGTATACCTGGAAAGAGCTTGAATAACTGGTTCAGGTGTGTTTAATTGGGGTTGGAATTAAAATATGCAGGACACTGGCCCTCCAAGACCGAGTTTGGGCACCCCTGGTCTAGTGTGTCACTAAAAAGGACTCAAGCACTATAGGACATTAGCTCCATTGGATGCAGAGTTGGGTCACCACTTACCACCTCAGTCCTCTCAGTTGCCAAGGATCTAGATGGCCTACTCTTGTCAGCAGTTTTGGCATCTTTTGTGTCTTTAAATAAATACCTCACTGTTTCCAAACACTTCTTCACCTCAGTCTTTCCAACTGAGTCAAGAAAACTAGTTTTCTTTTGGGGTGGTATATGAGGATGGAAGTGATGGCCATGATGGTTTTGTGATGATGAGGTCTAGAGGTGTAGCCGAAGGGTGTTGTTCAGTTTCTTTTAGGGGTTTTTTATGTTGTGGTCCGTCAAGGATCATGTGGGGTATATGAAGTCCATCTTCTTTAAATAATTTTAAATTTGATATTTCTCATCCCTCAGATCAGCACTTTTGGCTTTGATTTGTACAATTTCAAACGGTCCCAACCAGCACCGCTTAAGCTTGCCCCCCTTCCTCCACTAACTTATCCTCCACTGTGCTGTTGACCTTTTGGGAAATATAAAACTTAGAAATGTATTCAGTTTGTAATTTAAACCTGAATTCATTAAAGACTGAATACATACCTCAGAAGGATATCGTGCCTCAATGCCAAACATCTGGAAATATGGTGGTAAGCTGAGGCTTGGTTCTTAGACCAAACATTACTGCATCTAGGTACTCTTCCCATTTTTCAGGTCACTCATCTACGAGTTTACACAAGGCTCTAGAGATACAAAAAGAGCAGAAAAGTATTTTGTAAGGACAACCAATATTACATTAATATTGCATTCCCACAATGCCAATTCACCTCTGGATGGTTTCATTTAGTTGTTCCACAAGGCCATTAGTTTGTGGATGGTATGAGGCACAGAGTCTTCTTTCCACAATGAGGTAGGCACAGAAATCTACTTTCAAAACATATTAAAGTTCTGTATAATTCTGACTTGCACAAAACATATTATATATATTTTCCAATTGTTTACTCAGAAAGTTGCAAACCTGGTTCACAAATTCTGTGCCTTGGTCAGTTATGATCCTCTTTGGTGCCTTAACCTATAAAATAAATTAATAATGCAGCGGGACACAACTGCAGCTGATTTGTTGGGTATTGGATAGGCTTCATTATTTGGTATAGTAATTGACATGGACACAAATGTATTCATTGCCCTTGTCAGTTTTGGTAACTTTCCCCACCAGGTCCATACCCAACAATTCTAGTGGCCTATCGACCTTCAAAGAAAAGAAAACAGCTCCAATAAGTATTATTGCTGTGACACATTGCATTTGAACAGGTGAACAAGCTTACATACACATATTGTAATGTATTTTAGCTTCTGTTTCATAGATGGCCTGCTAAACTGACATTGAGCACGTTGCAAAACCTGAAAAAAGACATAAGCAAATGAAAAACAATCCATTTGTATCTCATAATAAATTTGACCCATTTATGAATATCCACCCCCATTCCAGGCCAGCAACCTATGTTTTTTGGTCAGACATAAAACAGACACTTCATAAACAATGAAGATGTGAATGGCTTAAATTATATGTAAGTTCACTTGCATGAACTGCTTCATTATTTGCCAGACAATTATCAATAGCTAAGATTGTTTGAGGCAACATTATTAACAAGAATTAATGCAGTTACTGTGATAAGGGATAAAGCACTCTTTAAGGCCATTATATGACACTTTTCCATGGTTATTACCATGGCAAAGCTATAAAAATTATATTTACTTGTCAAAATACTACAACTATATACACTCTCCAACCACTTTATTAGGTACACTTGTTTAACTGCTTGTTAACGCATATTTCTCATCAGCCAATCACATGGCAGCAACTCAATGCATTTAGGCATGTAGACATGGTCAAGACGACCTGCTGCAGTTCAGAGCGAGCATCAGAATGGAGAAGAAAGGGGATTTAAGTGACTTTGAACGTGGCATGGTTGTTGGTTTGAGTATTTCAGAAACTGCTGATCTACTGGGATTTTCACACACAACCATCTATCTCTAGGGTTTACAGAGAATGGTCCGACAAAGAGGAAATATCCAGTGAGCGGCAGTTCTGTGGCGCAAATGCCTTGTTGATGCCAGAGCAGAATGACCAGACCGTTTCAAGCTAATAGAAAGGCAACCGTAACTCTTGAGTATTGCTGCTGACCATGTCCATCCCTTTATGACCACAGTGTCTCCATCTTCTGATGGCTACTTCCAGCAGGATAACGCCCCATGTCATAAAGCGCGAATCATCTCAGACTGGTTTCTTGAACATGACAATGATTTCAGTGTACTCAAATGGCCTCCACAGTCACCAGAGCTCAATCCAATAGAGCACCTTTGGGATGTGGTGGAACGGTAGATTCGCATCACGGATGTGCAGCCGACAAATCTCATGTCAATATGGAGCAAAATCTCTGAGGAATATTTCCTGTACCTTGTTGAATCTATGCTATGAAGGATTAAGGCAGTTCTGAAGGCAAAAAGGGGGTCCAACCCGGTACTAGTAAGGTGTACCTAATAAAGTGGCCAGTGAGAATTGGTACAGATTTGGTGATTTCATAGTTTTTTTTTTATACTATTTTAATGATATCATCCTGTCATGGCTGTTGGAATGTTGAAGGGAATTACAAGTATGCTAAACTATAGGGGCCCAAAAAGACAAAACTGTTGTCTTTGGGGCATTTAGACAGGGTTTGTGTTGCTACAGTGCGCCATAGTACACCCACACCTACCCAAAGTGGACATACAGTAGCATGCTTGCTGAGAATTAAATAATAATTAATACTGTCGCATCACAGCAAGAAGGTCGCTGGTTCGAGTCCCGGCTGGGTCAGTTGGTGATTCTGTGTGGAGTTTGCATGTTTTCCCTCCGCGTGCTCCGGTTTCCCCCACAGTCCAAACACATGCGCTATAGGGGAATTGAATAAATTAAATTGGCCGTAGTGTATGTGAGTGTGTATGCATGTTTCCCAGTGCTGGGTTGCAGCTGGAAGGGCCTTGTGAATAAAAGGACTAAGTTGAAGAAAAATTAATGAACACAATTTTGAAACCAACACAAATAAAATAACATTTAGCATGCATTTATACTCTGCATTTAACACTATTTTGTTTCTTCCAGTTCTTTATATTTAACATGCATTTAGATTCACAATTATTTCATATTTAAAAACTCTTGTTTGTATTTATTTTACTTGTGTTTAAGGAGCTTTTATTTTGGTATGGCCATGTGATGTCATCAGGCTGCGCCGTTCCTGCATCTGATGTGGTTTGCTTGAAGAGAAAGGTTTGTTGTTTTAACTTTTTGTACATTTGCTCACACATCATATCATTTGTAACATTTTTTTAGCAATGATAAATGTAATTTATAGTGAGCTAAACCCATCTGTGAGTAACAGAACTGTCTCATTTCTCTCCATAGATAGTGAATTAGTTCATCATAAACACTAATGTTGACACCAGCGTTGTTGAAAGTTACTTTTAAAAGTAATGCATTACAATATTGAGTTACTCTATAAAAAGTAACTAGTTGCATTACTCAGTTACTTTTTATGGTTAGTAAAGTGTTATGTTACTTTTGAGTTACTTTTCCTTCCCTTTGCTGAGGCTTGAGCTCTTTCAGAACTTGCAGGGTTGTTGTTTTTTTAAATAGAGGAGCTCTGCGACTAACATTGCACTGTATAACCTATAACTTCATTAAACTTTACATAAAATAAATGATAATTTAGGATAATGTTATAAATATATAGTCAATAGGCATGGGCCGGGATAAGATTCTGACGGTATGATAACCTTGGATAAAAATATCACAGTATTGTGCTCTCTGCTCTAAAATATATTCTCTTTAAATGTCTGGGTTAAAAACACAAACTTTTTCCCCCCTCTGAAATCAATATACTTTATTTTTTTGAAAGATTTATAATAATTTGAAACAGTAAACATGTCAGGCTAAATAATTCAAATGAGTCATTGACTTCTGCCGTCTTCATTAGTTTCAATAACACTAAAAATTAATTAATTCATTTTCTTTTCAGCTTAGTCGCTTAATTAAACTGGGGTCGCCACAGCGGAATGAACCGCCAACTTATCCAGCACATTTTTACACAGCAGATGCCCTTCCAGCTGCAACCCATCTCTGAGAAACATCCATACACACTCATACACTACGGACAATTTAGCCTACCCAATTCACCTGTACCGCATGTCTTTGGACTGTGGGGGAAACCGGAGCACCTGGAGGAAACGCAGGGAGAACATGCAAACTCCACACAGAAACGCCAACTGACCCAGCAGAGGCTCGAACCAGCGACCTTCTTGCTGTGAGGCGACAGCACTACCTACTGCGCCACTGCGTCACCCCAAAAACATTGATTTCTTTACAATTTAAAACGGCATCTTTGGATATTTTTTTTGCTGGAGATACTGTTGTCCTAAAAATAAATGTAAATAAAAAAATCTTACACACACCTTAGGAACTGTATTACAGAAAATTTTGGCGGTTTTAAAACCTTGACTTTTCCAAACCGCGATATACCTTGAAAATGGTTATTGTCCCATGCCTAATAGTGAACCCTGAGTTATACATGCCATATGTACAGATTAATGAAAGTTCATTTTAATTCAGCTATTTATTTGTTTACTAATTGATTAAAATAAATAGCAACTTGCAATAAAAAAAATTTAAAAGTAACAATATAAATACTTCATTTTTTACATTTTAAAAGTAATGCATTAGTTTACTCATTACTTAAAGTAATTTGCGTTACTTGTAATGCATTAACCCCCAAAACCTATTGTCACTTTAAGAAATGGCTTTAAGAAGTTTGAAGCTTTCAGAAATAATAAAATATTTTTTATTTAATGTGGTAATTACTTAGCCGAAACTTATTTTTTGTAATCATTTATTTCATTCAATATTTGATCAAATGTTCTCTGACTGATGCTGGCTGCTGAATAAAAGTACTAAACATTTTTAGGGTGCTTTCACACCAGTGAATCGATTCAGTTGTTCCGAAACAGGGATTAAAATTGTTACATTGTTGCTCTTTGTTGTTGGTGCGGTTCGCTTTCACACTGCAAAGTTTCTAAACGGACCAAAAGAGCTAAAACAAGTCACGTGTGAGTAAACTCTCCTCACATTGGTCAGAGTTTCATGGTTTATTTAGCAGAGTCCCGCTCAGCTCTCGGGGGTGGTTTGGTGGTGTTTGACAGCGTGCGCGCGACATGTCTGAAGAGCGAGGAGGGGAGGGGTGATGAGAAGGGTGCGCGACGTATTTTGAGGACCGGGAGGAAGACGCGCGATTTCCGGGAGATTATCACTCGTTTGCGGGCATCTAGGAGTCTCTGTGCATTTGCGGGATACTCCCGGAACTTCCGGGAGACTTGGGATGTCTGGAATGACTCATAATCTACTCATAATAATTCTCTCTTCATATAGCCATATGCCTATTACATATCCATAAAACACTGTGATATAACCGGGCTCGGATCGTATCGCTTTCTCACTACAATCGATCCGCTCCAGGGTTCGTTTCAATCGAGCCGAGACCACCTCATTCAGGCGGTCTCGGAGCGATTGCTTTGGCGCGATTCCGAGCGCGATTGCCCTGTTCACATATGCCAAACGAACCGCGCTAACTGGGCAAACGCGCCACGTTCCGGAACAAAAGTCTAGGTGTGAAAGCACCCTCAAATTTCAAAAGTAGCCTTATTTTAAAATAAGCAAATAAAATAACACAAATAGAATATGTTTACACACTCCATAACGAATACGGCATTTATATAGCATTTAGACTAAAACACTTATGCAAGTTTAATCATATGTGGTCAGTCTCGATTTTGCAGCCCTGTTGCTAGTGTATTCAGGGGAAATTTTCAGACCTCGTCATTTGTATTGTGGTCCGGAAAGATCTGTGTTTGAAGGACTGTTTGACAAGTAAAAATAAATTGGGACTTCACTACCCTTTTCATGTGAACATGCGAACCGAAGGTTAGAGGAAAGTGTGTAACTCCGCCGGTCCTACACCACCCAACCTGCTCCGAGCTGGGATCGAACCGGCCACCCTCCGCATGGGAGTCGGTTGCTCCAACAAGGAGGCTAAAGACCATGGCCTCTAGTGCCTGTTGCTAGAGCATCGTTAGAGGTCAGAGGAGTGAGGTCTACCTGCACAGCACTTCACTAGCTGGCCTCTGTTACGCTCACCCCCCTAAACCTCACTCCCATCCAGGTCAAGGCACCAATGTAACCCATCGGTCCCACACCACCCAACCCGCTCCGAGCTAGGATTGAACCGGCGACCTTCCGCATGGGAGTCGGTTGCTCTAACAAGGAGGCTAAAGACTATGGCCTCTAGCGTCTGTCGCTACAGCACCTTTAGAGGTCAGACGAGTGAGGTTAAGCAGGGCTGCGCCCGGTCAGTACCTGGATGGGAGACCACATGGGAAAGCTGGGTTGCTGCCGGAAGTGGTGTTAGTGAGGCCAGCAGGGGGCGCCCAACCTGCGGTCTGTGTGGGTCCTAATGCCCAAGTATAGTGACGTGGACTCTATACTGCTCAGTGAGTGCCGTCTTTCGGATGAGATGTTAAACCGAGGTCCTGACTCTCTGTGGTCATTAAAAATCCAAGGATGTTTTTTGAAAAAGAGTAGGGGTTTAACCCCGGCATCCTGGCCAAATCTGCCCACTGCCCACTGTCCAGCATGGCCTCCTAACCCTCTCCACATCATAATTGTCTCCTCTTCACCAATCAGTTGGTGTGTGGTGTGGCTGCCATCATGTCATCCAGGTGGATGCTGTACACTGGTGGTGGATGAGTGTGTGTAAAGCACTTTGAATGCCCAGAAAAGCACTATATAAATGTATGGAATTATTATTATTACTACCTGGCCTCTGTTACATTGGAAGGGGTGAAATTGGGATTGGGTCTTAATTTGCATTTCTTCTTCTTTGTGTTGATTCTTCTCCTCTTAAACAGACAGAAAAACTCCTGCTGAAGCGACTGAGCTACACGTCACACTATTATAAAGATGGCGTTTATTAAAGAGGAGAGTGAAGACCTGAAGATTGAAGACACATTCAGAGTCAAACATGAAGATCCTGAGCAGCAAACAGGTTGGCTTTCATTCTCAGAGCTCAACTCAGTCATTTGATCCTCCTTCAGATCTGCAGATCTACAATAATGAAGAATGTTATGAGTGTTGATAAAGACTTGAGGGAATGACGTTAAGGCAGTCAAAGTCTTTAAGTTTCAAAAACAGTCATGTTACTTTAACAAAAATGATGAATGATAAACAGTTACAGATATGCTAGTATTCAAAGATCTGGGCAAACTTAGATTTGGCTGTCTTTGTTTCCTTCGATTGCTCTACTTTCCCCCAAAGCCCATAGACATGTGGTATAAGTAAATAGGATAAACTAAATTGGCTGTAGTATGTGAATAGGCGAGTGTGTGGGTGATTTCCAGCACTGAGGGTTGTACTTGTTGCGAGTCCGCCGTGTAAAACAATTGTCAGAGTAACCGCCTGGGTGACCCTGATAGAGCAGGGAATAAGCCGAAGGAAAGTGAGTGAGTGTTAGTAAATGTATTAAAGGCAAGTCTAATGTAAACAGTAAGGTATAGTAGGAATGCAAAAGTAGTATATTTAATGTGCAGATATTAAACTTCTTAGCAAAGGGGTGCTCACTTAATTGTCTTCATTTTTAATTATATTCAATTTTGTTAAATGTTATTAATTATCTAAATTTAATTTGCCGTTGGTTAGACAATACATGGTGTCGGGCTATTTTTTTTCAAATGTATTATAGTCAAAAAGTTGTGGAACTAGGAAAGGCAATGGCTAATATATCAGCCATCGATTTAACTAATTACATCGCAGTAGCTCTGTGATGCGTGACCACAAATTCGAGTATTACGTAGTCGCGTCTTTGCAGTTTATTTACCCTCATTGAGTTCTCAAGGACGCATGTTAGAGTCTCTGCTATGTGAAACACCCGCAGGTCACAGATCAAATGCAGGCAAAGCAGTAAAAGCATAGAGACACCATATTATGGCAATGCCCACACCTGGGTAACACACCTCTGGCTCTCCCGGTCTCCTTTAGGTAAGATAGTTGAAACCAATATGCAAATTTGTCAAAGCCAAAGGTAGCATTGACTTCTCCTATAATTGGAAGAGGTTATGTGTTATACCCATCAAGCTCCAAGTAGGCCAACTTCATGTGGAGGATATCACGTTACTAGTTCTGGAGGAATGCACTACTGGCATAGGAGTGTGCCCATGGCTCACTTTTCATAATCACTCCATCTCCTGGTCATCTAGTGAAATCCTGAAGAGGGTTAAGGTTTGTTTCACTCATTGTTTCTCTGATCTTCCAATGCCTGTTCAGTCTTCAATAGTTGAAGATTGCCTCCATCTACTTTTCCAAGAAGTATCAGTGATGTTTTGCCCAAAAGAAGCCTCTAAGTTACATCCTCATTGATCATGTGACATTGACCGTCTGTCCAATAAACCAGTGCAGAGAAGAAAAAACTTCTCTCTCCATCCCTCAACAGAAAACCATGAATGGGTTAATTGGGGATGCTCTTCAGCAAGGATACATCTGACCGTTCACTTGCTGCTTCCAATTTTTTCTTTGTGGCTAAGTAAGACGGAAGCTTGCAGCCTTGTATTCATTATCACGCATTAAATACCAACTGTCAAATACAGGTATTCACTTTCCCCATCGCAGGAGCGCTGGAACAGCTTTGTGGAGCAGGGATATTCACTGAGTTGGAATTCAGAAGTGAATATTATCATATTTGGATATGTGAGGGGGATGAGTGAAAGACAGCATTTGTGAAACCTACCGGCCAATAGGGCTAATGTGTGATGGCATATAGATTATATGAATGAGATGATCTGAGAGTTCCTGCATTGTTTAATTCTGGTGTACAATGACAAAATCCTGATCTACTCCTGGAAAGAGGCTGAACACTTAAAGCACATTTCTGAGGTCCTCCAATGACTTCCAAGCACCAACCGTACCTCAGGACATTTTCAGTAAACCTTTTAAATCCTGGGCTACCATATCAGTAATCATGGCATCAAGAGTGACGGAGGAAAGCAGAACCAATTCAGTACTGGCCAAAACCCACCACCAATGAATGCTAACAATTCATTGATTTCTTCCATATTTACAGTTGTTTCATCAAGTACTACAGCCATTACTGCTCAACTAACCAATCTTCTGAAAGGCAAGCCTAAAGCCTGGTTTATACTTCTGCGTCAAGTGATTGGCATGACCCACGGCGCAAGCCTCGCGTGTAGCCGTGCATTTATACTTCTGCGTGCTGTTTCTGTTTCTCTGCAATACACTTCCGAAACGTTAGGTGTTCGTTTCTCTGTGTTGAGTTTCTTCGCTGGTGTTTTGTTTTTTCTGAATGCTTAATGTACAAGTGGCTCAAATTCGCTCATTTTGAGGCGGGAACCGGTGGACGTGCAACAACTTTAATCATAAGGTAAACACTAAACAACAGTCTCCATCCGGAGCTCCTTCACGGGACTCCACACTTGTAAACACTCGCTGCATCGGGCGCGCGGCTCTCACCTCCGCCCACACTTGTCAGCGCTACCAAGCCGACCAATTACAGAGCTTGCACTATGCGTACGCGTTACATTTTTTTGTGAGGTGCGCGTCAACGACGCCGACGGCAAGTGGCTATGCGTCCACACGTAGGCTGCGCCGTAGCATATGCGTGCGCTTGATGCTGAAGTATAAATCAGCCTTAAGTCTCTATCGTGGACCCTTGAACCTACCAAAGCCATGCAACCCCTCCAAAATGCCTTAACTTCACTGCTGGTCCAGCTAGATTTGCAAAAAGCCTTCATCGTAAATGTCCACTCATTCACTTCATGAGATGGGGCCATATGGTCAAAGCAGTGGGGAATCTTCCATGTCTCCATAAATGTGCTTACTTTTTCAAGAAGTTGTCCCCTGCAGAACAGAACTATGATTTTGGGAACAGAGTTACTGGCCATCAAACTCACCCTTGAAGAAAATGGAGGCACGGGCTGGAGGTGGGCCATCATCTTTTCAATGTTTACATAGACCATCAATACTCAGAATACCTTCAAGACATTTCATGTCTAAATACCAGACTAGCCAGGCAGGCACTCTTCTTCACATGATTAATTTACCATCTCTTGTCTTTCATAGGAATTACACCCCTCTCCACTGATTGCTCAACCAAACAGTTTTGTCATCAGCTGTTTGTCAGTCACATCAATTATTACATCAATGTTTCATTCTTAATCAAACCACCATGCTGGACACTGTCCCCAACACAGTTCAGAATTTCATTCAGTCATTTCTGTGTGTCTTGTTTCAGTGAACATCTGAGCCAATTTAAGTAAGATTCTGACAAGATTAGAAGGAATTGTAAACAAGTGATGTCTACCACTTGTAAGAATGTAAGATTCTGGATATGTCAATATATATCAAAATATACATTTTAGAACCAAGGATTCAATATATAACCAAAAGAAAAGTTTATTTTGAACTGGTTGCAGTGCTGTATAGATGGTCCAAGAGGCCCCAAATTTGGGAATAATACCTGTATTTCTTTTTTAATCTTAGATTTTGTGCCTTGGAAAGAGGAGAATCAAGAACTAAACGATGTCAAGGAAGAGAAAGATCTTGATGAAGGAGGACATTTTAGATCTGGCCAAACAACTTTAGAGAAAAGTGCTCAACAGACTGGACCTGTCAGTTGTTTCACCTGCCAACAGTGTGGAAAATCTTTACCTACAAAAAGAAAACTTAATGACCACATGCAAATTCACACAGGAGAGAAGCCTTTTACATGTAAACAGTGTGGAAATTGTTTTACTAGAAAGAGTAACCTTAAAGTTCACATGAAAATTCACACCGGGCAGAAAACATTCACATGTCAACAATGTGGAAATGGATTTTTTTCTAATAGTAACCTTAAGGTTCACATGAGAATTCACACAGGAGAGAAACCCTACATATGTCACCAGTGTGGAAATTGCTTCTCTAGAAAAATACTCCTTAAAGTTCACATGAGAATTCACACTGGGAAGAAACCTTATTCATGTGAACAGTGTGGTAATAGTTTCACTAGAAAACGAAGCCTTAAGGTTCACATGAGTATTCACAATGGGGAGAAACCTCACATCTGCCAAGAGTGTGGAATAAGCTTTATTTACAAACACAGTCTTAAAGTGCACATGACAACTCACACTGGGGAGAAACTCTTCACTTGTCAACAGTGTGGAAATGGGTTTACTAGAAAAAGAAACCTTGAAGATCACATGCTTATTCACACTGGTAAGAGACCCTACACATGTGGACAATGTGGAAAAGGTTTTACTAAAAAAAGTAACCTTGAAGTTCACATGACGGTTCACACTGAAGAGAGGCATTTTGCATGTGAACAGTGTGGAAAAAGCTTTAAACGTAAAGACAAATTTGAAATCCACAAGAGAATTCATATGGCTGAGAAGTCCTACACTTGCCCTCAATGTGAAATGTGCTTTAAAAATAGAGCAAAACTTACTGTTCACATGAAGGTTCACACTGGAGAGAACCTTTTTGTATGTAGTCAGTGTGGGAAAAGCTTTGGACGTAAAGCAAACCTTAAACGCCACATGAGGGTTCACTCAGCAGAGAACTGTTTTATGTGCCGTCAGTGTGGAATGAGTTTCCCAGACAGCGGTCAGCTTAAAGATCATGTAAAAACTCACATCGGACAGAAGCCCTAGATGTGCCTTGAGTGTGGAAGATCTTGCACAAAAATAACAAACCTCAAGGTTCACATGAGGAGTCACACTGGAGAGAAGCCTTTCACCTGCCAAGAGTGTGGAATGAGTTTCTTATATGAAAAGTCCTGTAATGTCATTTGCAAACTCTGGAATAAAGCTTTAAAACAAATACATTATGCACAATTATATATGTGATTTTAATGTTTTATTTAAATATTCCTAGAGATAACTTAACATAGAGGAACTCGACACGAAGAGTTCCTTTGATCACAACACCTACTAGTCCAAATCTACAGGAGGCAGAAGCCCTGGGGGACATCAAGTTGCCACATAGTTTACCAAGGCCCCGTTAACACTAATGCATTTTCGTTTTGAAACGGAGTTTTAGATCAAAAACGATCCGCATCCACACTAGCGTTTCATCTAGCGTTTCTAAACTTATCTCCGTCCACACTTCTCCACCAAAAACGTATATCACGTGACCATTCGCGCACTCTGGGCATGCGCGTCCAAGTATAAACAGGAAGCATGTGTCTCGCTCGGCATTTGGTTATTGTTAGTCAACAAACGCTGGTTGAACGATGAACGCGAGCGATTAGCGAGTGCTCGACCAATAGCTTGCCTCTTGCGAATATATGCAGCTGCTGTAGTAAAAAAGGAAGAGTTTAACTGCACAATGGCGCCTAAAACGGACAATAGTGCAAACAACGCTCCCATTTCTGTGTCCATGTTGTTGTTTACAGTGAAGGCTGGTCTGCCGTCTTCCAGTAGCATTATAGTCATGTGATAGGGGCTTGACAAATAGAGAGAGGATACACAATGACCCAAAAGCCCCAATCATTTAGCGAATCTCAGCAGCCACGCCTCCGTTTTCAGATATCTCCGTTTTCCCCCATCCACACTGAGACGGAGCAGCAGCGTGTAAGAATAAAAACGACCTGTCCAGCGTTTTCAAAACGCTCCGTTTTCGGGGCTCGAAAACTCCGTCGTAGTGTGGACGGATGGCGTAACCGTAGCAAAACTTATGCATTTTAAAACGAAAACGCATTAGTGTAAACGGGGCCCAAGACTACGGATCTGCTCTGTTGCTGTTCAGAGTATCAATTCACGCACAAGTGATAATTGTATGAGGAAAACTACCCAGCCAACATCCAAGTTAACTCCAGAATAAATAGTTAAAACAAACTTTTCTTCCAAACAGAATTAAATCCTTCATAAAAACCAACAGATCATCATCAAAACGATGAGTCACAGTCCCACACTCCAAGGACGCACCCCATTGGTCCAGCACCATTAAGGAGGTGGGATCACCAAATGGGACAGCAGACCCTGACCAAGATGGGAGAACAGCACAGCCAAACGTTTCCATTACTGTTTTGTCGAGGGTCTAATTAAGTTTGGTGCGCCACGAAACCAGAAGTTAACACGACTACAGTCTTTTGCCACCTCAGACTTGAACCTCTAGATTCACAGAAACAAAGAACCGGCCACCAGTGAACCCACCAAAAGTAATGCCTCCAGATTACTACTGAACTAGTGTAATTTATATGTAATGCCTAGTTAGGTCTTACAAAATCTGAGGTTTTTACATTATTGCACTCTCTCAAACTCTTCCTTCCTTTACTCCTCTCTACAACCTGTATGAATGTGTGTGTGTGTGTGTGTGTGTTAGGAATTAGTTTCTGTTAAAAGAGTCAAAGTTTTTTGTATTTAAAGAAAAGCATCTGTGCATATTTATGAATCTACTGCCTTCAAATGAGATCTTGTTACCCTGCTTAAATGTTAAAGGGTTTTTACTATATTTTGGATAGTAATATCCATAGTTGAATCAACTGATCCTGTCCGTTCAAATGATCGCTGGACAATTTCTGTTCAGATCTAAAGATTAGATTCTCTTTAAGTCCCATTTAAATGTATCTTTAATTACCTATGAGCTGATTTAAAATGTTGATGCCCAACATGAAGAATGTGTGATTTCTCAGTTCTCTGACATTTATTAAACTGGTAGAAGTGCAAATTCTAAACAAATTTGGATTGTGAGCTTGTGATCTTTTACGTGTGGTCAAATTTTCTTTCAATTACAGTTTGTAATAGTTTAATAGTGATAGAATAAATTAAAACTTTATATGCTGGGGGTTTTCAGGAATCAGTATCTTACTCTCCACACCTCTAGACCACCACAGCATTTGTTCAGGATATGTCCTGGTACAGGTCTATGGAGACCTTGGGAGAAGGAAGAACAGACTAACATAAGCGTAGATCACTGATCATCAACTAGCGGCCTGCGGGCCGAATCCGGCCCGCTGAGCCGTTCAATCCAGCCCGCGACTGGATTCCAAAATTGTGAGGATCTAAAATAAAATAGTGGTCCACACTATTAAAGCAACTAAAAATAACAACAACGGAGTCTCTTGTCATTTCTGACTATAAGGCTACACTCCGAAATGAGGACAGACTCAGACAGACTATGCGGTGTTAAGCATTTATTGTTTCAAACAGATTTTAGCGTAAGTCAGGGGTCACCAAACTTGTTCCTGGAGGGCTGGTGTCCTGCAGATTTTAGCTCCATCCCTAATCAAAAGCACCTGAACAAGCTAATCAAGGTCTTACTAGGTATACTTGAAACACCCAGGCAGGTGTGTTGAGGCAAGTTGGAGCTAAACCCTGCAGGGACACCGGCCCTTCAGGACCGAGATTGGTGACCCCTGGCGTAAGTGAAGCCCGGGTGGGATGTAGGCGCGCGACGTGTGTGTGTATGTGTGGTGAAGAGCAAGGAGGGATGCGTTGGAGAGAGGTGCGCAACGTATTTGAGGAGTGGGAGACGTGTGATTTCCGGGAGATTATTATTCGTTTGCGGGCATCCGGGAGTCTCTATGCATTTGCGGGAGACTTACAGAAATCGTCCGGGAGACTTGGGATGTCTGCCTCAGGCCTAAAAAATGAGGAAAAACAATCTGGCACAACTTAAAACAGCATGATAAATAAATAACCTGGTACCAGAGCAAAACAGGTCACAAATAATGTTTGCACATTAAATGAAACGTTAAGTGGGGTTGAATTCAAAATCACAATCCTGCAACGGGCTACTCGCAGTGCTTAATCAATGACTAAAGTTACATTTCCCCTTGTTGACTTAGCCTGATTGAGTTGAGGCAAAATATCTATCACTCCTAGTGGTTGACTGTGGTATAGGTGATGGGAGCCTGAATCAAATGCCTTCCGTTTGTAATGAAATTGAAAAAGTTTAAACATTAAACATAACGTTAAGCCAAAATTAGATTTTTATTTGATTTTCTTCTTAGGGGTCCGGCCCCCCCAAGGAGACTGGTAAAAATCTTGCCCTCTGACAAATGTAGTTGATGACCCCTGGCGTAGGTGCTGTCCGAATTCTAATGTCTATATATAGTTTCACCCCTGACAAATATTGTTTCATTACAACATTTGATTTGATCATCCTTGGTGTCAGCCTGTGTAACTATTTCCATTGTAGTGGTGTGGGATGGAGGAGAGGAAAGATTGGCAGTTAAAGCGGGTGGAGACACTTAAGAGGAAGACATGGGGGGAGACAAGGAGAAAGTTGTGGTGCATCTGGTGAGGATGGAAGTGATGGTCAGGGCTGCTCTTTTGTAATGGTAAGGGCAAGAGGTGTAGGTGAAGGGTGTTGTTCAGGTCTTTTATGTCATGGTGCATCAAGGATCCTGTGTGGCATAAAAGGTCCATTGTCTTTAAATATTTTTAGATGGTCTGTGCTGATTTTGTGGTAAATTTGATCTTTCTCATCCCTCAGATCAGCACTTTTGTCTTTGATTTGTACGATTTCAAAAGGTTCCAACCAGCTCTGCTCAAGCTTGCCCCCCCCTTCCTCTGCTGGGACCTGATGATTTTCCTTAGGACCTTTTGACTGACAGAGAACTGTGCCTACATTCTCCTTTATAAAGTAGTCGATTTTGTCTTTCAGAGAAATGGCCCCTGACGCAGTGTCCTCTGCTAACACATCCTCCTCTGTGCTATTGACCTTTTGGGAAATATAAAACTTAGAAATGTATTCAGTTTGCAATTTAAACCTGCATTAATTAAAGACGGAACATATACAGATGTCTGAAGGATATCGTGCCTCAATGCCAAACATCTGGAAATATGGGGAGTAAGCTGAGGCTTAGTTCTTAGACCAAACATCACTGCATCTAGGTACTCTTCCCATTTTTCAGGTCACTCATCCAGAGTTTACACAAGGCTCTAGAGATACAAAAAGAGCAGAAAAATATTTTGTAAGAACAACCAATATTACATTAATATCGCATTCCCACAATGCCAATTCACCTCTGGATGGTTCCGTTTAGTTTTTCCACAAGGCCATTAGTTTGTGGATGTTATGAGGCACAGATGCTTCCTTCCATGCCAAGGAAGGCACAGAGATCTTTGTTGATCTATCTGCAAAGGTTTGTATGATTCAGAATAGCACAAAACATTTATATATTTTTCCATTAACACATTTTGCCCATGCATACACAATGTAGTTCATGCAGACGGTTGCAAACCTGGTTCACAAACTCCTGGTGCCCCCACCTATAAAATAAATTAATCATGCAGCGGGACACAACTGCAGCTGATTTGTTGGGTATTGGATAGGCCTCAGACCATTAGGTATAGTAATTGACAAGGACACAAATGTATTCATTGCCCTTGTCAGTTTTGGTAACTTTCCCCACCAGGTCCATACCCAACAATTCTAGTGGCCTATCGACCTTAAAAAGAAAGGAAAACAGCTCAAATAAGTGTTATTGCTGTGACACGTTGCATTTGAACACGTAAACAAGCTTACATACACATTGGAATATATTTTAGCTTCTGTTTGATAGATGGACTGCTAAACTGGCTTTGAGCACATGGCAAAACCTGAAAATCATAAACGAGGTAATAAAAAAACATTCCATTTGTATCTCATAGTAACATGTTTAAAAAGAACAATTAAAATGTTACCCATTTACCAATATCCAGGCCAGTAGAATCAGGCTAAAATGGCAGGTTTTGTCCTCTCCATTCTACGGTGTGATCCATGGGAGCTTAGAAACCTGCAATTAATAATGGCTTGTGGTAGTGGCTGTTTGACTCACCACAGCTGAAATCTACTCGCATTTGGTGTCAATATCAAGCCCTGCTGGCACATAACTATGACTTCGCCTCCCATCTTTTATCCAAACCCATGATTTTCGGTCAGACATAAAACAGACACTTACTAAATCAATTTAGGTGAATGTCTTAATTTAAATGTAAGTTCACTTACATCAGGGGTGTCCAAACTGTGTCCTGGAGGGCCGGCGTCCTGCTGACTTTAGCTCCAACTTGCTTCAACACACCTGCCAGGAAGTTTCTAGTATATCTAATAAGAGCTTGATTAGCTGGTGCAGGTGTGTTTGATTAGGGTTGGTGGTAAACTCTCCAGGACACCGGGCCCTCCAGGACTGAGTTTGGACACCCCTGACTTACACGAACTGCTTCATTATTTGCCAGACAATTGTCAATAGCATAGATTGTTTGAGGAAACATTATTAACGAGAATTACTTAGTGGTGGGCAAAGCGAGGCTTCATGAAACACTGAAACAGTCGAAGAAAATGCGTCGAAGCTTCGAAATGTTTTGAAACTCCAGTCTACGGTGACACCTAGTGGTCATTTTTTTATGTTTTGCACTGGACCAGCTCCAGCAAAGAACAGTTGAGCAAATTGAGGTATTAAATCTCACTAGGATTAAACCATCAAGTGATTTAGTGGAGCGGTATGGTTCCTGACTACCTTGCAGGGATAGAGGCTTTGAATCCAGGCTGATACAGCTATTTTCAAATGCTTAATATCAGTTTGAAATGCTCTGTACTTTTATCGTTTTGTTTCAACATTGGTCTGAAATCCGAATAAACACTTTGTGAATAAATATGTCTTGTTTTGGTCATAAAACAGGGTTGCTGCTAGATCAGACACGGTTGTGGCCAGAAGTTAACAAGAATTATTTATATTCATTAAATTTCCCATTTATTGTATTTTATTAATGTCTACCCAAAACTTAAACCCAACCATCACAGTACTGTAAATACTGATGCTATATTGATGGCGTATCAGCAGCTGTATCCTATCTAGACTACACCATAAAACAGTAACATGATTAAAATACATAAAATCGTGATTTCGGAGTATTTGTACAAGTCGGGATTTGAACACAAAAGTAATTTAAAGCACAGCAACTAACAACGTGCACACGCACGGACCACTAGGCCATATGAGGCAGAATATTTTACTGACCCTGTCAGTCAAACGCAAATTAGCCAGGTCTCGAAACGCTTCTGAACTGATCGATGCTTTGAATCGCTTTAGTCACATGACCAGGTGTTTCAAAACACTTTAGTCACGTGACCTGGGTGTTTCGGATCATGCTTCAGTGCAGTGTTTCGAAACGCTTGCGCTTCGGGATCTCAACACTGTGTCGAAACGTCAGTTTCACGTCAGCCATCCCTAGAATTACTCCAGTTACTGTGATAAGGGAGAAAGCACCCTTTAAGGCCATTTTATAGAATGCAATGACACGTAAAGCTATCAAAATTACTATTACTTGTCAAAATACTTCAACTATATATGTATTGGTACAGATTTAGTGATTTATTAAAGTCTTTTTTATACTTTTTTAATGATATCATCCTGTCATAGCTGTATGAATTTTGTGGGTTTGTGTTGCTACGGTCCACCCAAAGTGGACCCACAGTATCATGCTTGCTGAGGGTTAATTAATATGCTTTTACACAAATAAAATAACATTTAACATGCATTTATCTAACACCCTTTTGTTTCTTTCAGTTCTTCGTATTTCACATGCATTTAGACGTGCATTTCACAATTATTTCAAATCTTTTTTGTTTGTATTTATTTCACTTTGTTTTTAAGGAACTTTTATTTTGGTATGGCCATGTGATGTCATCAGGCTGCGCCGTTCCTGCATCTGATGTGGTTTGCTTGAAGAGAAAGGTTTGTTGTTTTAACATTTTTAGTGTTTAAATAAATGAAACATTGTTTCATGTTTTATTTTTACAGATGTTGTACATTTGCTCACATATTATTGGATGCTACTTTGTAGCATTTTTTTTTTTCTAGTAATGATAAATGTAATTTATAGTGAGTAAAACCCACCGGTAACAGAATAGCTATCTAATTTAGCACAACATCACAAAGATCTTTATGTGAAGGACTGTGTGGCAAGCAAAAATGAATCAGGACACCACTACTCTTTTATGAGAATGCGTGAACCAAAGAGTAAAGTGCAGTGAAAGGTGTAATGCAGGGGTGTCCAAACTCAGTCCTGGAGGGCCGGTGTCCTGGAGAGTTTAGCTCCAACCCTAATCAAACACACCTGAACCAGCTAATCAAGCTCTTACTAAATATACTATAAACTTCCTAGTCGGTGTGTTGAAGCAAGTTGGAGCTAAACACAGCAGAACACCGGCCCTCCAGGACCGAGTTTGGACACCCCTGGTGTAATGCATAGAATTGGGATTGTGCCTTAATTTGCATTTCTTCTTCTTTGTGTTGATTCTTCTCCTCTTAAACAGACAGAAAAACTCCTGCTGAAGCGACTGAGCTCCACTATTATAAAGATGGCGTTTATTAAAGAGGAGAGTGAAGACCTAAAGATTGAGAGATTCAGAGTCAAACATGAAGATCCCGAGCAGCAAACAGGTTGGCTTTCATTCTCAAAGACCTACAGATCTACGCTAATGCAGGAGGATTTTGAAGAATGTCATACAAGTGTTGATGGAAAGATTTGAGGGTATGAGATCCAGGCAGTCAACGTCTTGCAGTTTTAAATACAGTGATTTTATATAAGCACAATGATGGATCAGCAATTCTAATTACAGATATGCTAGTATTCTAAGATCTGAGCAATTTTAGCTCTGTCCAGCTGAGTACAATCAGTGGTTCGTCTTTATATTAATTATATTATAGTATATATTAAATGTGTTTAAACTAATAATTTGGTACAATTCACCTATTACATAAATATACTCATTGTATGAATGTTTTTGTTTTGTATTTATATTTTTTAAAATATATTTAATTCATTTCTGTATTTACATTTATAATTAGACTGTTGACCCGTCCCTTACACTAGAATCTGTAGAAGAATTTTCTAGCGCAATATTGAAGTGGACTGCTTTAGTGTTATTTAGGACATATTCCCAAATAATCACAATGTTAGCCCGCATGCTTGCCTTCTAGCAAGAAGGTTGCTAGTTCGAGTCCCGGCAGGACCAGTAGCCCTTTCTGTGTGAAGTTTGTTTGTTCTCCTCATGTTCGTGTGGGTTTCCTCCGGGTACTCTGGTTTACCCCACAGTCAATAGACATGCACTTTAAGTGAATAGGATAAATGTAATTGGCTGTAGTGTGTGAGAGTGTGTGGGTGTTTTCCAGCACTGAGGGTTGCACTTGTTGCAGGTCTACTGTGTAAAACAGTTGTCAGAGTAACTGCTGTGGTGACCCCTGATGGAGCAGGGAATAAGTCGAAAGAAAGTGAGTGAGTGTTAGTAAATGTATTAAAGGCAAGTCTAATGTAAACAGTAGGGTATAGCAGTAATGCAAAGGTATAGAGAATGTGCAGATATTTTTATGCAGCTCTAAACATCCTAAAAAGGGTTGCTCACTTAATTGTCTTTTTTAATTATATGCATTTTGAATAAATAGATGGTGCAGGCTATTATTTAAATGTACAATAGTCAAAAAGTTGAGGAACTAGAAAAGGCAATAGCTAATATAACCATCAATTTAAATAATCCTTTTGCAATAGCTCTGTGATGCATGTCCACAATTTTAAGTATTACGTAGTCACGTCTTTTAGTTTATATACCCTCATTGAGCTCTCGAGGGGCTCACGTTATAGTCTCTGCTATGTAAAAAAACCCCGAAGGTCACAGATCAAATGCAGGCAGCAGAGATGGGATATTAAGCCAACGTCCAAACCAGGGAAACACACCTTGGGCTCTCACAGCCTCCATTAAGTAAGACAGTTGAAACCAATATGCAAATTTGGCAGAGCCAAAGCTAGCATTGACTTCTCCCACACATTGGAAGAGGTTATATGTTATAGTGTGTTGGACTCATCAAGCTTCAAATAGAGAAATGTCATGTGGAGGAAATCACATTACTAGTTCTGGAGGAATACACTGCTGGCCTAGTACTAGGGCATCCATGGCTCATTTCCTACAATCCCTCCAGTGGGGTAAGGCTTGTTTCACTCATAGTTTCCCTGATCTTCCAATGCCTTTCCAGTCTCCAATAGTTGAAGAATGCCTCCATCAACTTTTCCAAGAAGTATCAGTGTAGCCTCCGAGTTACCACCACATTGACCATAAGACTGTGCCATTGACCTTCTGCTCAATAAACCAGTGCTGAGAGGAAAAAACTAGTCTCTCTCCATCCCCTAACAGAAGACCATGGATGAGTTAATTGGGGATGCTCTTCAACAAGAATACTTCTGACCTTCCACTTGCTGCTTCTATTGCTGGTTCCAATTTTTTTGTGCATTAAATAATAAGTGTCAAATACAGGTATTCACTTCCCCCATTGCAGGAGCACTGGAACAGCTTTGTGGGGCCAGGATCTTAATTCTCCAGGAGCCAGGAACCCATTTAGTCCTGGCCAAAACCCATCACCACCAATGAATTCGTTAATTTCTCCAATTTATACAGGTGTTTCAGAGGCAATACGGCTGCACTAACCAATCTTCTGAAAGGCAAGTCACTAACCAGGACCCTTGAAGCTACCAAAGCCATGCAAACGCTCCAAAATGCCTTTACTTCACTGCTGGTCCCTTTAGATTCGCTAAAAGCCTTCATCGTAAATGTCCACTCATTCACATCATGAGTTGGGCCCATAATGTCAAAGCAGTAGGGGAATCTTCCACGACTCCTTCCATGTGCCTAGTTCTTCAAGACGGTGTCCCCTGCAGAACAGAACTATGACTTTGGTAACAGAGTTACTGGCCATTAAACTCACCCTTGAAACATGGAAACAATGGCTGGAGGTGGGCCATCGTCTTTTCACATGATTAACTTTATTTTATCTTTCAAGGGATTTACACTGAATTACACACCCCTCTCCGCTGATTGGTCAACCAAATAGTTTTGTCATCAGCTGTTTGTCACTTGAGCTCAATGAAATGACATCTGTCATCACATCAATGTTTCCTTCTTCATCAAACCACCATGCTGGACACTCCTCAACACAGTTCAGAATTGCATTCAGTCATTTTTATGTGTCTTGTTTCAGTGATCATCTGAGCCAATTTAAGTAAGATTCCGACAAGATTAGAAGGAATTGTGAACAAGTGATGTCTACCACCTGTTAAATGGAAGATTCTGAATATGTCAATATGTATCAAAGTATACATTTTAGAACCAAGGATTCAATAGAGAAACAAAAGAAAAGTTCAATTTTGAACTGGTTATGGTGCTGTACAGACAGTCCAGGAGTCCTAAAATTTGGGAATAATCTTTGTATTTCTCTTTTTTTCACCTTAGATTTTATGCCTTGGAAAGATGAGAACGATGTCAAGAAAGAGAAAGATCTTGACGAAGGACATTTTATATCTGGTGACAAAACTTCAGAGAATAGTGCTCAACAGACTGCACCTGTAAGTTGTTTCACCTGCCAACAGTGTGGGAAAAGGTTAACTACAAAAAGAAAACTTAATTTCCACATGCGAATTCACACTAGAGAGAAGCCTTTTACATGTAAACAGTGTGGAAAAAGCTACATTTATAAAGGCACCCTTAGAAGGCACATGATAGTTCACACCGGAGAGAAGCCTTTCACATGTCAACAGTGTGGAAAAGGTTTTACTAGAAAGAGTAACCTTGAGGTTCACATGAGAAGTCACACCGGAGAGAAGGCTTTCACATGTCAACAGTGTGGAATTGGTTTTACTAGAAAGAGTAACCTTAAGGTTCACATGAGAATTCACACAGGAGAGAAACCCTTTATATGTTACCAGTGTGGAAATTGCTTCTCTAGAAAAATGCTCCTTGAAGTGCACATGATAATTCACACTGGGAAGAAGCCTTACACATGTCAACAGTGTGGTAATAGTTTCACTACAAAACGAAACCTTGATGTTCACATGAGAATTCACAATAGGGAGAAACCTCACATCTGCCAAGAATGTGGCGTATGCTTTATTTACAAAAACAGTCTTAAGGAGCACATGACAGCTCACACTGGGGAGAAACTCTTCACTTGTCAACAGTGTGGAAATGGGTTTACTAGAAAAAGAAACCTTGAAGATCACATGATTATTCACACTGGGGAGAGACCCTACACCTGTGAGCAATGTGGAAAAGGTTTTACTAAAAAAAGTAACCTTGAACTTCACTTGAAGGTTCACACTGAAGAGAGGCCTTTCGCATGTGAACAGTGTGGAAAGAGCTTTAAACGCAAAGACAACTTTGAAAGCCACAAGAGAATTCATATGGCTGAGAAGTCCTACACTTGCCCTCAATGTGAAATGTGCTTTAAACATAAAACAACACTTATTGTCCACATGAAGGATCACACTGGAGAGAACCTTTTTGTATGTAGTCAGTGTGGGAAAAGCTTTGGACGTAAAGCAAACCTTGAGCGCCACATGAGTATTCATTCAATATAGAACTGGTTTATATGCCGTCAGTGTGGGATGAGTTTCCCAGACAGCAGTCAGCTTAAAGATCATGTAAAAACTTACATCGGACAGAAGCCCTAGATGTGCCTTGAGGGTGGAAGATCTTGCACAAAAATAGCAAACCACAAGGTTCACATGAGGAGTCACACTGGAGAGAAGCCTTTCACCTGCCAAGAGTGTGGAATTTTAAGCTTTAAAAGAAACACATGCACAATTATATATGTGATTTCAATTGTTGTTATTGATATAATCATGCATGTACATGTGATTTGTTAGTTCTCTGACATGTATATATCAAAAAACAAAGCAAAATGTTTGGCCATATGTAAGTCTTACAAGATGTGAACTCCTTTTCTAGCCCAGCCAGTGAATACCTCATATAAGTGTGAAGGTTTAAATGTCTTGCTGATCTGAAACCATATTCTAATGCTGCGTTCACACCAGATGCGGAACGCGTGGATAAATCGCGCTATTCTCGCGTAAATAGACGCGTGAACATTTGAGTTTACTCGCTTCATTCGCACGTCAGACTCCGCTTCATTCGCGTGTCAAACTCCGCTTCATTCGCGCGTCAAATTTACTTCAGAACAGACGCGGATTCGCCTCATGGGCCAGGCCTCTGTCTGCCCGGTGACTGTAGCTTCGTTGCTAAATGGCTAACATGGATTTTATTGATAAAATAACTGTGTTCATGTGCTTTATGAAGGCTGTAAAACAGCATTGATTCGTTTGGAGCAGTGTCTGAGTCCACTAGATACTTTCAGAGGTGCACCCAGCTCTGTGAGCTCATAAACTCCTCCAGAAACTTAACCTGGATGTCGGAGGCTTCCAGTGGTGCTTCAGACTGAGTCAAGCCCAGTTTGATGAACTGTTGTCGGTGTCGACTGGAGGATTTCCCCCGGGACACCAACAGCAGGTGCTACGTCACAATCATGCCCCCACAAGAGCAAGCTCCTGATTGGTTAACGCGACGCGAATGTCCGCAGAAGTTCAGATTTTTGAACTCGAGCGCTTTGCGCGTTGAGCGCGTCAAACGCGCAAAATGCTCAATTCGCGTCTTTCACGCGTATCGCGCCGCAGGATGCCTATTCGCTCGTTTGCATTGACTTAACATGTAAATCACTCGCCCTTGACGCTTCTTCCGTGTCTGGTGTGAACGCAGCATAAGATAATTATTAATCATGAAATGGGATCCCACTGCAGTTTTAGATATCTCTGATGCTGCAACAAGGAGAGACCAGTTTAAATTACTCTGTTTATAATCACAAGCCATGAGGGAAGATCATCTGAGAAAGTGTCTAGCTTTGGGTTATACCAGTAAGTTACAGCTCTATCCCAGCAAACAAACCTGGTTTGTTTCTATATAGGGTCATTGTAGGCAGCACACAGTGGGCCCAGATACCAGAATGAAATGCGTCCCAAACTGGGAGTTCCAAGTGGGCCCCCTTTGTGCTGACTTAGGGTCAACCCACACTAAACCGAGTGGGCCCCTTGGGTTCAATTGTGAGACCACTAATCAAGACTTATATTATCGACAATGAAACTTTGGCCTAGAATGGAAACCTCCTCAGCAAAATATTGTAGATATTAGTTAGGCATTGCATAATTTAACTATAACATTTTGATCGATTTCAAAAGGAAGTTTTCCTAAAATAAGCCACATTTACTACTGGGAGCCAGTCCATCTATATTCCCTCTATAGTTCCATTTATAGTAAGTTTGTGACATAAAACCATCTTTTTTTTTTTTTTTTGAACAAGCATTACTCTCAATCTTATTTTGACATTATGTGAATGTGAAATTTCCAGGTATTTTGGGAATGAAGGGATGTGTTTATTTTAAAATGTAAGTAGGTTGTGAGCTGCATTTTGTCACACCAGACTCTCCAACCCACTGACGCAGTTCATCTGACTATTCATCTGTCTAGTGTGTCACTAAAAAAAGACTCAAGCACTATAGGACACTAGGACTACTTGCCACCTTAAGCCTGGTTTATACTTCTGCGTCAAGTGATCGGCGTGACCCACGGTGCAAGTCTCGCGTGTAGCCATGCATTTATACTTCTGCGCGCTTTTTCTGTTGCTCTGCAATACACTTCTGAAACACTAGCTGGCAGAAGGTGTTTGCTCCTCTATGTTGAGTTTCTTCGCTGGTGTTTTGTTTTTTTCTGAACGCTTCCTTAATGTACAAGTGGCTCAAATTCGCTCATTTTGAGGCGGGAACCGGCGGAGGTGCAACAACTTTAATCATAAGGTAAACACAAAACAGCAGTCTTCATCCGGAGCTCCTTCACGGGACTCCACACTTGTAAACATTCGCTGCATCGGGCCCGCATGGCTCTCACCTCTGCCCACACTCGTCAGCGCTACCAAGCCGACCAATCACAGAGCTTGCGCTACGCGTACGTGTTACATTTTTTGAGAGGTGCACGTCAACGTTGCCGACGGCCACAGCGAGGGGCTATGCGTCCACGC
Organism: Danio kyathit; assembly: GCA_903798195.1. Classification (NCBI taxonomy): domain Eukaryota; kingdom Metazoa; phylum Chordata; class Actinopteri; order Cypriniformes; family Danionidae; genus Danio; species Danio kyathit. The sequence goes on along the minus strand of LR812522.1, from coordinate 43,753,674 downwards.
GTATGCTGCGCCGTAGCATACGCGTGTGCTTGACGCAGAAGTATAAATCAGCCTTTAGTCCTTTGAACTGCCAAGGATCCAGAGGGCCTATCCTAGTCAGCACTTTTGGTGTCTTGTGTGCCTAGGCTGCACATTTTCCCACTACTAGCAAACAAAGACTAGATATACAAAGATGGTTCACTTGCATTACTATGAATGGGGAAAAGTTTAGCACTCAGTATGGTGAAGGAAATCGGTCAAAATAGCCAATCTTTTATAACCAAGTGGTTTTGTTGGGGAGGGGTCTGTACAGATTCACTTGTTACAACTGGCTCTTGTTTGGTGAATACTGTGTTCCTTTGTTGATTTTGACAGGGCACAGATACTGTGTCCTTCAAGTGTCATCCTCCAGACTTTACTCAGGATTTGTCTCTGTTTTTCCAGTGTTTCTAACCGCGTCCTCTGGTTATCATGTCTAACCAATCTATACTATAGCTGGAGCACACTGAAAATTTAATTTTGAGCTCATTCATTTAGATATGAGTTTGGTCTTGGATTAATGCCCGAGGGCATTGGAAACATGGTCGCCAAGTGAACTGACTTTTGGACTTTGTAGCAAAGCTGTTAAGCCTGGTCGAGTCTATGTCCCTGTTTCATCATGGTCCCCTAACCCTGGGTGGATGCCTACCCTGCCGGTGTAGCACTGCTGTACTAGCGCCAACTATGACTTCGCTTCACAGTCCAGGCCATCCACATCCCATGCCCTGTTTTTTTTCCCTGTCAGACAATTGAATAAAGACACCTACTAAACAATTGAGATGTTTAGTCGGGCTTGTTAGTTGTCATTTAATTAATCATGTTAACATGGCTGTATTATTAAACATTATTTACCTGTCAATTGTCAGTAGCATAGATTGTTTGAAGCAACATTTACAAGAATTACTGAACATGCAAACTCCACACAGAAATGCCAACTGACCCAGCCAGGACTCGAACAAGCGACCTTCTTGCTGTGAGGTGAAAGTGAGTGTGGAAGATCATTGTTTAACAAAACCTAACCTTTACATCCACATGAAGACTCACACCGGCGAGAACCCTTTCACCTGCAAAGGCAGCCTTACAAGGCATATGAGAATTCACACTGGGGAGAAACCGTACGTCTGCCCTTGATGTGGAAAAAGCTTTCAACGTTCAAAAACATTTCGCATCCACATGAGAAATCACACCAGAGAGAAGCCTTTCAAATGTGGTCTGTGTGGGTTTCACTGAGAAACTTTCACTTGATAGGCACACCAGAATTCACAATGGGGAGAAACCGTACACATGCCAACGGTGTGGAAATAGTTTCGCTGAGAAAGGCAGCCTTAATAGACACATAAGGATTCACAGCGGAGAGAAGTCGTACACCTGTAACGAATGCGGAAAGAGCTTCAATGTTAAAGGCAGCCTTAAAATTCACACAAGAATCTATACGGGCGAGAAGCCTTACATTTGCTCTGATTGTGGAAAAGGTTTTAAAATAAAAGAAGAGCTTAAAGCTCACATCAGAATTCAAACTAGAGAAAAGCCTTCTATATGCGGTCATTGTGGAAAAGGCTGTAGACGAAAACCAAACCTTGTACGCCACATGAAGGTTCACTCAAAAGCTAAGCATTTAACGTGCCATCAATGTGGAGGAGCTTACTTGACGAACGCAAGTCTCAAACTTCATGTGAAGAGACATCGGTTCAAACAAAGTCCTTGAAGCCCCGGTCAGATCACACAATTTTGTCATAATTTTGGCACGATTTCCTTGACATAGGGTCAAGAAGGGAGTCGTAAACGACAAATCGGCGTCATGACACTAGATTCAATCGTTTCTTCTCGTGTACTGTGGCACTGTTCACAACAACTGATAACCATGCCTGCAACGCCTCACAACACCATTGCAGAAAGTCTAGAATGTTTGATTTTTTCCCTGATCTTCACGAGTCTCGTAGGTTATGCACGTAACTTAAAACACTTGTAATATTTTAGAGAAAGTAGTTAAAGCAATTTTATCTGACAGACTGGCACAAATATATAGACATGTCCATTCTCACAACGAGTTTCTGAGTTTGTTCTTCTGAGGTAATCTAGACACACGTTTTTACATTGTAAAAGCCTGCCTTGCTTATTCAAATTACTTGAATAAACTAGTTAAATTGAAACTCACCAGCAATGGATGGTTTTGTCATTAAAAATGAAAAGTTTAATACAAGTTTCTCTGAAACATGTGAATTTTTCACTTTATTTAGGCTAAATTTTATTTTATCAAACCAGTGTTTTGCCGCTAAAGCATGACTGGTTTTGAAGCACGCCACCTCAGATGTTATTCTTGTTTATCTAGTAGATAACTGACGCACAAAAAATAAAATTAAAGATTAAGATACAAATTATACCAAACTAAATTTGTTTCAAAAATTTTATTTTTTCTAAGAAAAATATGCGCATTTTATTTTTGTTTGTGCCCGTCCTCTACTCAACTGTGCGGGTGGATTTGTTTTGCTCTGAGGAAAATAAGGATTTAATGAATGTTTCACTGTAATTGTTGTATCAAAAACCTCTGTCATATTTTTGCAAATTTTTAAATATGTGATCATTTTAAAGTTTTCATCTGATTTTTCCTTGCTGCTGCTGTGCTTTCATTTTTTCCGTCTAACTCGTAATACGTTCGATCCTATCCATGTCATAACGAAGGCCCTTTAAATAACGTAACTCAGCAAGCATGAGTGTTTATTGAGATTGATATAAGATTAAAAAACATTAAATATAAAATATTGTTATAACAACCTTTGTGACTGCTTTGGGTAATAACACACGTCGTAGACGTCACGGGATGACTGATCGTGAAGAAATGTGTAGTCTGGCACATTTGTTACCCATTTATTGTCAAGATAAAATTGCATAATCTGACCTAGTGACTTTAATAATCGACAATAAAAATTGTGTGATCTGACCGGGGCTTAAAACTAGAACTGGAATTGGCATGAGCCCTGAGCTCATAAGATCTTCGAGCCCAGGGCTCCCTCCAGTTGCAGGGCAAGAGCGGAGTATGATCTCAGATCGCGTAACTCCCCTGCTGTAGTAGCTAATAAACAGATAATGATTGCTCCTAAGATATAACTACTTACTAGGAGCATGTCTATGGTGCCGATTTGGATTAGTCAATTAACTTAAGTTGCATGTTTTTGGACGGTGGGAGGAAACCGGGGGAAGCCCACGCGATCACAGGGAGAACTGTCAGGCTCGGACAGAAAACAGAGAGTTTTGCAGTTCAAATAAGGAGTTTATTTAGAATAAGGATAACAAAGACAGCTGCCGTTCCTCGACCACCCGTGGGAGAACGCAGACTGGCAAATGGGTGTGGAACATCCACCTCAGCTCCCTCGGCGCGGAGCGAGGGCTGGAGCTGGCGAGCGCAGGTGAGGAGCTGGGTTTCAACAGCGAGATGACTGCGCAGATCACAGGTAGGCAAAAATAAAGATTAAGAGAACAAATTACCGGACCAGACTAGACGGGAAAAGGGTTATTCATGCATTGAGAGAGCGTCCGTAACTTTAATGAACACAATCATCTGACAACATGTGATAAGATAAGACAAGTATAAGTAGAGAGGCGAATCAGATCCAAAATAGAAACAGGTGATCAATGCATGTGCGCTAATGCTGATTGTAAGAGGGAACAGCTGAAGTGAACAGAAACTGGTTAGATCAAACCTGACTCATGACAGTACCCCTCCCCCGAGGAGCGCCCCCTGGCGCTCCCAGAGAGAGAGGCTGTGCAGATCGAGAGAAGTCCTCGATCAGCGAGCGGTCCAAGATGTCCCGGGCCGCCACCCAGCTCCTCTCCTCCGGACCGTATCCCTCCCAATCGACTAGATACTGAAAACCCCTGCCACGGGGACGTGCGGCAAGAATCTTTTTGACAGTGAAGATGGGGGCATCTTCGACAAGAGCGGGATGGGAGGAGGGGGAAGGTTTGGAGGGAGCGCGAATAACGGGTTTGATACACGAGACGTGGAAAACGGGGTGAACGCGCTGCAAATAGCGGGGTAATCGGAGGCGAACAGCCGTTGGATTGATTATCTTGGATATAGAAAAGGGACCTATGAATCTTTGAGTGAGTTTACGAGAAGACTGTAACGGAAGATTACGAGTAGAAAGCCAGACTTTCTGGCCGCAGACATAGCGCGGAGCTTTGACGCGATGCCGATTAGCATTGCGACGTGTTCGTTCGCGAGACTTGAGTAATGACTTGCGCGCTCTCTGCCAAGTGCGTTGGCAGCGTCTGATGAAAGCTTGTACCGAGGGTACAGACGCTTCGGATTCTTGAGAAGAAAATAGGGGAGGTTGATATCCCAAGCAACAGTGGAAGGGGGAGAGACCAGTGGATGATGTGGGCAGTGAGTTATAGGCATATTCCGCCCATCCCAACTGCTCGCACCATGAGGCTGGATTGTGGGCGACTAATGTGCGGAGAAGACGACCAAGAATCTGGTTAACGCGTTCGGCCTGCCCGTTGGTTTGGGGGTGAAACCCAGACGATAAACTAACCGTAGCCCCAATCTGCCGGCAGAATTCCTTCCAGAATTGAGAAGCGAACTGCGGACCGCGATCGGAAACAACGTCAGAGGGTAAACCGTGGATCTTGAAGACATTATCGAATACAATTCGAGCGGTCTCTTTCGCCGACGGGAGTTTGGGTAGAGGGATGAAGTGTGCGGCTTTGGAGAAACGATCAACTACCGTGAGAACGACAGTATTACCGGCCGAAGGGGGTAACCCTGTGACGAAGTCTAAAGCGATATTAGACCACGGACGTGAAGGAATGGGGAGAGGTCGCAAAAGACCGGCAGGAGGAGAGTTGCTAGATTTAGCTTGAGCGCATACTGGACAGGACAAGACAAATCGGCGAATGTCGTGGGCCATGGATGGCCACCAAAAGTGTTGCGAAGCGGCGGCGAGTGTGCCTTTAATGCCGGGATGGGCAACGAGTTTGGATGAATGAGTCCAACGCAGAACCGCTGGGCGTACGGATCTGGGAACGAATAATTTTCCCTTCGGACAGCCGTGAGGAATAACAGCGCGAGTCAATGCCTTTTTTACCTGGCGTTCTATGTTCCAAATAACCGCGCCTATTACTCTCCCTTCGGGGAGAATGGTCTCGGTAGGTTGCTCGTCTTCGGTGGTAATAAATTGACGAGATAGCGCGTCCGGTTTAACGTTCTTACTACCGGGTCTATAGGAGATGGTGAAATCAAAACGGCTAAAGAAAAGAGCCCATCGCGCTTGTCTGGCATTGAGTCGTTTGGCAGATCGAATGTAGGTCAAATTTCGGTGGTCGGTCCACACTATGAATGGTACGGATGAACCCTCTAACCATTGACGCCATTCTCCGATGGCCAGACGAACCGCAAGGAGTTCGCGATCTCCTACGTCATAATTTCGCTCAGCGGGAGAAAGGCGATGAGAGAAAAAGGCACACGGATGTACCAGATCATCCTCAGCCCTTTGCGAGAGGACCGCTCCAACGCCCACGCTAGACGCGTCTACTTCGAGGATAAATTGGCGTGTGGGGTCGGGGTTAACAAGGATGGGAGCGGAGGAGAATAACTCCTTAAGGCGATCAAAGGCAGCTTGGGCCGCCGGGTTCCACGTGAATGGGGTCTTAGTGGAAGTTAACGCGGTTAGCGGAGAGGCAACCTGGCTAAAATTCCGGATAAAACGGCGATAGAAATTAGCGAAGCCGAGGAACCTCTGTAACGCGGTGCGAGAGTCGGGCTTAGGCCATTCTATTATTGCTCGAACCTTAGCGGGGTCCATACTGACCCCTTCAGCAGAGATTACGGAACCCAAGAAGGTGACAGATTTGGCGTGAAATTCACATTTCTCGGCCTTAACAAAAAGGCGGTTCTCGAGCAGGCGCTGTAGGACGCGACGGACGTGCTGGACATGAACGGATAGATTGGGGGAGAAGATTAGGATATCGTCTAGGTAAACGAATACAAAGATATTGAGCATGTCCCGAAGAACATCGTTAACCAGAGCTTGGAAAACGGACGGAGCGTTAACTAGGCCGAAGGGAAGAACCCGATATTCAAAGTGGCCGAGCGGGGTATTGAACCCCGTCTTCCACTCGTGTCCCTGTTTTATCCGCACTAAGTGATACGCGTTTCGTAAATCCAATTTGGTGAAAATCTTTGCGCCCTGCAGAACATCGAAGGCTGAAGCCATAAGAGGTAAAGGATAGCGGTTCTTGACAGTAATGTTATTTAACCCTCTATAATCTATGCAGGGGCGCAAAGATCCGTCCTTCTTCTTTACGAAGAAAAACCCTGCTCCAGCCGGAGAGGTGGACGGGACTATGGTTCCCGCTGCGAGTGATTCGGTAAGATAAATTTCAAGTGCCCTGCGTTCGGGAGCGGATAAGGAATAGAGCTTACCGCGGGGCGGGGTGCTCCCCGGAATGAGATCAATGCTGCAGTCATACGGGCGGTGCGGCGGGAGAGAGGCGGCCCGGGAACGGCTAAACACAGATCGCAGATCGTGATACTCCTCTGGAACACCGGATAAATCACCGGGCTCCTCCTGTAACACAGGAACAGAAGAAACAACCGGCACAGCAGAAACGAGGCATTTAACATGACAAGGTACACTCCATGATAATATTGTCCCTTTGGACCAGTCTATGTGTGGGTTATGTTGAATGAGCCAGGGATGACCCAGTACTATGGGAGTGAAAGGAGAGCGAAATAACTTAAAGGTGATTGTCTCCCTGTGATTGCCAGAGACGGTGAGGCTCACAGGAAGTGTAACGAAGTCGATCCTGGTGAGAGGACGTCCGTCGAGGGAGTACATGGTGAGGGGAGGGTCTAGAGTCTGAAAAGGTATCTTATTGTCTTTAGCCCATATCTCATCCATAAAGTTACCCTCTGCTCCCGAATCGATGAACGCCGTACAGGAAATGGATGAATCCTTCGTGTGTATCGTGACGTCCATGGACGAACGGGACAGGAGTGATGGGGAGAAAGTTGATGCGCTCGCCAGTAATCCCTTATCTACTGACGAGCGAGGTCTCTTTACTGGGCAAACTTGTGCGAAATGTCCAGCGCCTCCACAGTACATACATAGTCTCGCCGCGAGGCGGCGCTGTCGCTCCGCGGGTGAGAGATGTTTGGCACCCAGTTGCATGGGCTCAGCGACGGAGAAGGACGTCAGTGATGCAGGACCCGGATGAGGAAGAGTGGGCGTTGGAGCAGAACTGCGGACACGGTTGCGTCGATCGAGGCGTCTGTCCACTCTGTGAGCCAGTTCGACCAGAGGATCGAACAGAGTGGGAAGATCATGAACCAGCAACTCGTCCTTAACTTCAGCGTTGAGGCCTTCCAGAAAACGGGCTGTGAGAGCGGGCTCGTTCCAGTCGCAGGTGGCAGCCAGAGTGCGGAACTCAATAGCATAGTCCGCTGCAGATCTTCCTCCCTGGCGAAGAGTGGAGAGGCGACGCGAAGCCTCGCGTCCATAAACTGAGCGGTCGAACACCTTTATCATCTCCTGCTTGAAACTGGGGAAGTGATTACAACAATCAGAATTGGCCTCCCATAGAGCCGCTCCCCAGTCTCTGGCTCGCCCGGTTAGCAGGGAAATTACAAACGCCACTCTGGCGCGATCATTAGAGTAGGTGTTGGGCTGGAGGGATAAAACCACCTCGCACTGAATCAAGAAGGCCCGACACTCAGTGGACTGACCTGAGTAGTGCGGGGGGTTGTTGATCCGCGGTTCTGGAGGATGGTGAAAAGCAGATGCCGGGGTGGTACCGCTACTTAGACCCCGCAGCTGGGCGGTGAGCTTGATGACCCGAGCAGATAAACTCCCAAAGGCGTGCTTTGCGGCTACCAGCTCTTGCTCATGCCGACCCAGCATAATACCATGCATCTTCGCGATGGAGAGTAAGGGGGACTCCGTTGGCGGTTCCATACCGGGAGGTTTGGTCAGATGATTCTGTCAGGCTCGGACAGAAAACAGAGAGTTTTGCAGTTCAAATAAGGAGTTTATTTAGAATAAGGATAACAAAGACAGCTGCCGTTCCTCGACCACCCGTGGGAGAACGCAGACTGGCAAATGGGTGTGGAACATCCACCTCAGCTCCCTCGGCGCGGAGCGAGGGCTGGAGCTGGCGAGCGCAGGTGAGGAGCTGGGTTTCAACAGCGAGATGACTGCGCAGATCACAGGTAGGCAAAAATAAAGATTAAGAGAACAAATTACCGGACCAGACTAGACGGGAAAAGGGTTATTCATGCATTGAGAGAGCGTCCGTAACTTTAATGAACACAATCATCTGACAACATGTGATAAGATAAGACAAGTATAAGTAGAGAGGCGAATCAGATCCAAAATAGAAACAGGTGATCAATGCATGTGCGCTAATGCTGATTGTAAGAGGGAACAGCTGAAGTGAACAGAAACTGGTTAGATCAAACCTGACTCATGACAAGAACATGTAAACTCCACACAGAAACTTCGACTGGCTTGGTAAGGACTAGAACCAGTGACGTTCTTGCTGTGAGGCCTGACAACAGGTTTTGATCTTTGGTTTTATTCGGTAATACTAGACCGGTCTTTCTATGAGTGTTTAAACAAGAGAGAAAAGTGTGAAAATGTCAATGCCTGTTTGAGTAAAGTGTGTCTATAATAATTGTAAAAAAATTAATCGGACTACTTCACGGATTTCGCCTATTGCGGGGTATTTTTAGAACGTAACTCCGGCGAATAACAAGGGACCACTGTGTTTTATGTTGTGCAAAGCAATGCAAAAGTGATCCATACCAACCTGCTCCATGCAGTGGAAAAGCATCATTGTAGCCAGTAATACTAATGTAAAGCTGTATTTGTTTGGTGTTTTATAGTTATGTTTTTTTTATTTTTATCATTTTTGAAATGACACGCTATAAACATTTTCTGAAAATATATAAGCCTTGTTGGGTTTTTGTTTTATTTATTAACAACTGAACTGAACAGCTAACACTGTTTTTGTTTATTATTGACTACTTTTGAGTGAGTTCTGGGAGGGGCATTTTTCCAGGATTTGGCAACCCATCTAATAAATGAAAGTGAAAGCTAATGGGACGCTTTTTAAAGCAGACCATATCTGTTATTCGCAGTGGAGAATATTTTGAATACTTTAATGGAATCATTTATAGATGCGTAGGGCTGTACTTGTGCAAAACCAGTAGGTTTTCTGTTATTCTGATTGAACAATATATATTTGTATGCTATGCTTCATCTGTGTTTCTGGCTGACCGTAAATCTTCATGTCTAAACAATACTGGGGATTATGTATCCGAGTGAACAACAGTACTTTGTCTGTTTCTCCATCCTGCTGAACTAGAGACTCCTGAATTGCTGTATTTTATGACTGTTTTTCAGCTTCCTCCAGAGTGGGCGTTGGAGATAAAACATTGCGTTCAGCTCCATCATGGAGGACACACACACATCTGCAGAGCAGGATTTGATTGGAGGATGCAGGTACTTTCAGTCAACTCAAGGATTACTCAATTCGAGTTTGTCTGTATATAATCTTTTCATAATTCATTTTGAAATGCAGCGTTTCAAAGGGTGCGGTTGTTACATACATAATAAAAGTACTGTACTTTTATCAAGCATGTACATATGTAATCTGAAGTAATATTTTAAAAAGGTGATATAAACAAAATGATTCACCCTCCTGTAAGCTGTTTTTCTTTAAATGTTTAACAGCAATTTTTCACCGCCTTTTTCCTCTAAGAAAGTTTTATTTGTTTTATTTTGGCTAGAATAAAAGCAGTTATTGATTTTTTATTTTTATTTTATTAGCTTCACATGAGGGTTTGACTACATTCAACTGTAAAAAAATTATAATAATATTTATGGAAAAAAACATAAAGCTCCTTCAAAAGTGTTCAACAAAAAATACCTATTAAAATCTTCTGTTTAAGTGATTGTGATCAATAAAGATTGAATCTGTTGTGTTTTAGTCCAGCTCAGCAGGAGAGATCAGAAGAGGGCAGCTGTGTGTCTGTGAAGAGTGACGCGTCTCTGGATCGACCCATACAGTTTAAGGATGGAGATGCGCAGCCTGATCTCCAGTGTGTATACAGCATTCATTGAAGAAGATGTACCATTGAAAGCAAAATTATGTAAATTCTTTTTAAAAAGATCTTATAAGTTATGTGAAGCAAAGGACCTGCCATATAACAGGGGAGGCCAAGTTAACCAAGTTAAATTGACAATGCACCTGTGATGCCTCTGCAAAATGTAAAACTTATATTAACATGGGTGTTGCTAGGGCTGTAGCCCACCCCCATTCGTCTCCTCAGCCCCCCTAAACGTTCCCCCTGTCTCCGTTCCACTCTTAAGTCTGCGATCACTTAGCCACACTGCCCCCCTCTCAAACCGGTCCTCACTTTAGTCCAGGATCACCCCACCGGTTTTCACTTAAGTCTGGGATCACTTATTCACACTGCCCCCTCCTCCCTGCCCCGGCGGTCCTCACTTTAGTCCGTGATCCCACCCCTGGTCCACACTTTAGACTGCGATCACTTATCTACACTGCCCCCCTCCCCCACCGGTCCTCACTTTAGTCCGTGATCCCACCCACCTCCCCTAAACTTTCCTCCTGCCCCTGGTCCACACTTTAATCTGCGATCACTCATCCACACTGCCCCCCTCCCCCACCAGTCCTCACTTTAGTCCGCGATCACCCCCCTTTTCCCCCAGGTTTTTACTTTAGTCTGAGACCACCCACTACTTCCACAACCTCCCCGCCCCCCAACCGCTCGGTCATTACTTTAGTCTGTAACCCCTTCCCACCTTTAGTCCGTGATTCCATCCCACCCTCACTAAACTTTCCTCTCACCCCTGGTCCATACTTTAGAGTGCGATCACTCATCCACACTGCCCCCATTCCCCACCAGTCCTTACTTTAGTCTGGGACCACCCTGCCGGTCCTCACTTTAGTCTGGGATCATCCTGGGGTCATCTGGATCATCTGGGGTCCTCACTTGAGTTCGCGATCACTCCTCCCCCTTCCCAGGGCTTTACTTTAGTCCGAGATAACCCACCAACACCCCTTACCCCCCACCCTGGTCCCCAGGTCCGAGATCACCCACAACCCCCCCCAGTCATTACTTTAGTTCGTAATCCCATCCCACCCCCTGTCATTATTTTAGTCCATGATCTCATCCCACCCCCCCCTAAACTTTCTCCCCGCCCCTGGTTCACACTTTAGAGTGCGATTACTCATCCACACTGCCCCCCTCCTCCATCAGCCCCACCACACCTCAGTCCGGGATCACACCACCGGTCCTCACTTTAGACTGGGATCATCCCACCAGTCCTCACTTCAGTTTGCGATCACTCCTTCCCCTTCCCAGGGCATTACTTTAGTCGGAGATCACCCACCAACAGCCCCCCTGCCCCCACCCCCTGGTCCTTACTTAAGTGTGTGATCCTATCCCACCCCCCCTCAACTTTCCCCCAAACCCCTGGTCCACACTTTAGTCTGCGATCACTTATCCACAACTTTAGTCCGTGATCACCCCCCTTTTCCCCCAGGTCTTTACTTTAGTCCGAGATCACCCACTACCCCCACAAATGGTTATATGCAAGTAGATTTATTGAATCTAGTCATTTACAGCTTTATTCTATCTTCTGTTTTAGTCAAGTTCATCAGAAGGGATCAGAAGCAGAGCCCAGCTGTGTGTCTATGAGGAGTGATGCTTCTATGACTCAGCCAATACGTTTTAACAGTGGTGAAACACTACGTGATCTCAGGTATAACATTATATACCCGGATATACATTATATGCCTGTATTTTAGCAAACAACTCTAATTTAGTAAACACTCCTATTTAGGAATGTGTTAAAAAAGTGACAACCTATATTGGGAAAGTGACAACCTATATTGGGAAAGTGACAAACCTATATTGTCATATACACTTATATTGGATTTACATGCACAATAACTTTAAAGACTTCCAGCACATCAGGAAGGAGTCAACGTAGTGGTAGAATACTGATGTAGTTCTAGTCAAATCAAGACTGAGTCAGTTCAATTTTATACAGATTATCACTGTTGAATTTAATAAAGAGCAACTCCACTGATGCGTGGCTCCAACTACAGCCTCAACTAGGCAAGTCAGAGGCAACATTGGCAAGGAACCAAAACTTTCCTAATTGATGGAAGTGAAGAACAAAAAGAGAGAAACCAAGTTCAACTGGGGTGACCAGTTGTCCTCTGGCCAAATGTAAAGTGCAGAACTGCAGTCTGGACATTGGAGAACAATGAGTGTCTGTTGTGGAGAAGGTGCAGGTCAGAGTAGGTCACTAGGTGAGTGTTAAGACAACGTGAGCTTTGGGATAAGGAGAAACACACAGACTGTACATCACCGTTTTGGAGAGTGTTCTCATCTCTGGTTGCCCTGAATAATGCGGCCTCACAATTCTTTGGAGATTACTAGAAGCAACAACAGCTTCAGCTGTGGGGAGGCTTTACAGAAGGGTTAGGAGTGAGTTTATGGGGATTTTTTATGGGAAGCTCATTAGTGAGGTCAGGCAATGGTTTTGGGTGAGGCCTGGCTCACAGTCCTCACTCTGATTTATTCCAAATGTGTTCATGGGGGTTGAGGTTAGGACTCTGCGCAGGCCAGACAAGTTCTTCCACACCAAACCTGCTTTATGGACTTTGTTTTTGGTCGTGAAGTCACTTTGGAACAGGAATCCTAATCCTCAAACTGTTTCCACAAAGTTGGGAGCAAAAAATTGTCAAATATGTCTTGGAATACTAAAGCATTAAGAGTTCCTTTCGCTGGAACTAAGGGGCCAAACCCAGCCTCTGAAAAACAACCCTACACCATAATTCCCTTCCGCCAAACTTCACACTTGGCACCATTCTCCTGGATACCACCAAACTTGGATTTGGTCCCGACTGCTCTAGAGTCCAGTGGCGGTGTAGTTTGTACTACTGCATTACACTTGATGATTAAAGGCTTGGGTGCAGCTGCTCATTCATGGAAACCCATTACATGAAGCTGGTGAGAAGACTTCACTGAAGGATGTGTAGCACAGTTTGTCAGTAGCGATGTTAGCATGTTGTCTGTCAAGAATCTTAACCTTTGTAGGACTGACCATCATATCAGTTAGTACAAAGGATATGACACTGTTTGGGCCTCCTCTGTTGTTTGGTTTTAACCACTTAGTAGTGGCTAATGGAGATATAAATAAACAACTGAAATAATCATCCATCTTTTCCTGTGGGCCATACAACTGGATTGGTCATTTGGTTTACACCCTCCAGAATGCTTCTGAGGCACAGTCATTATACAAATGCCCATGAAGAATTAAGCTAGCCTACAGCAATCTAGAACATCTCACAACTAGTTTGTTGCCTGTGTTTTTCAGAGATGATCAGACTGGAGACATGCAGCAGAATTCAGTCCAACCAGTAGATGATGTACTACAGAAGGTCAAAGAACAGCACAAAACCACCATGAAGAGAAAATATGATAGCTTATATGAGGGAATGAAAGTTCAAGAGAATCAAACCCTCCTGAACAGGATCTACACCCAGCTCTACATTATAGAAGGAGAGAGTGAAGGAGTGAATGAAGAATATGAGTTTTTACAGATGGAGAAAACTGCCACAACAAAACACTCAAAAGACACTCCAATGTACTGCAATGACATCTTTAAAGCCTTATCCGAACCAGGATGTGAGGAAAAACCTAAAATAAAAACTGTTCTTACTAAAGGCATCGCTGGAATCGGAAAAACCGTCTCTGTGCAGAAGTTCATTCTGGACTGGGCCGAGGGAAAAGCCAATCAAGATGTAGATTTCATGTTTGTGCTTCCATTTCGAGAGCTGAACTTGATCCGAGATCATCAGTACAGTCTTCACAGACTTCTGCTGGACTTTCATCCTGAACTTAAAGATCTGGAGCCCAAGATTTATGAGCAGTGTAGAGTTGTGTTCATCTTTGATGGTCTGGATGAAAGCAGAATCACACTGAACTTTTCAGATGAGGAGAAAGTTTGTGCTGTGACTGAATCTTCATCAGTGGCTGTGTTGATGTGGAGCCTCCTGAAAGGAGATCTGCTTCCCTCTGCTCTCATCTGGATCACCTCCAGACCAGCAGCAGCCCATCAGATCCCCTCCAAATACATCAACCGTCTGACAGAAATTCAGGGATTCACTGAGCCTCAGAAGGAGGAATATTTCAGGAAGAGAATCAGCGACGAGCATCAAGCCAGCAGAATCATCTCCCACATCAGAAGAGCAAGAAGCCTCCAGATCATGTGCCACATACCCGTCTTCTGCTGGATCTCCTCCACTGTGCTTCAGAAGCTCCTGGAAGAAGATGTGAGTGCAGAAATCCCTCAAACTCTGACTGAGATGTACATCCACTTCCTGCTGATTCAGATCAACATGAGGAAGCAGAAGTATGAAGAGAGAGATCCAGAGAAACTCCTGCAGTCCAACAGAGGAGTGATCCTCAAACTTGCTGAAGTGGCTTTCAGACAGCTGATGAAGGGCAATGTGATGTTCTATGAGGAGGACCTGATTGAGAGCGGCATAGACGTCACTGACGCCTCAGTGTATTCTGGGATCTGCACTGAGATCTTCAAGGAGGAATCTGTGATTCATCAGAGGAAAGTCTACAGCTTCATCCATCTCAGCTTTCAGGAGTTTCTCGCTGCTTTCTTTGTGTTTTACTGTTGTTTAATGAAGAACATAGAGACAATGCAGCTGTTTCTGGGAGAGAAATATGAGAGGTACAGATCTAAGAAATTCTCTTTGTATAAGCTACTAACATCAGCAGTTGATAGAACCATTGAGAGTGAGAATGGTCATCTGGATCTTCTCCTGCGGTTTCTTCTGGGCATCTCAATGGAGTGCAATCAGAGACTCTTACAGGATCTAATGACATGCAAAGTAAACAGCTCAGAAAGCATCAGAGAAACCACACAGTACATAAAAGATAAGATCAAGAGAGATGTCCATCTCTCAGCTGACAGATCCATCAATCTGTTCCTCTGTGTGCTGGAAATGAAGGATCAGACTCTGTCCAGAGAGATTCAGGAGTTTGTGAAATCAGACAAACACTTAGAGAAGATACTCTCTCCTACGCATTGCTCAGCAATTACCTACATTCTTCAGATGTCCGGGGAGTTGTTGGATGAGTTTGACCCTAAAAAATACAACACATCAGATGAGGGAAGAAGAAGACTGATACCAGCTGTGGTCAAATTCAGAAAAGCTCTGTGAGTGTTTTCAGAAAATACAGATTAATAAAGTGTGTAGTTGAACTGATCAAATAATCTATTGAATCATAATCATGTTTATATTTTTTCAAATAAAGTACATCTGTAATAGATTTGTTTAGATGTGCTGTTTTATTACAGGTTGATGTTCACCTAAAACTGTAAGTTTTAGTTAACGCTGCTTGTCTCTTTTATTTTCTGTTCCTCTTTCTTCTGTAGTTCTGCTTTGTAACAATGGGTATTTCCCTGATAGCTCCTGAATGTAAACCCTGCCTTATAAACACTATAATGCTACTGTTTTTTTTAAACACAGGCTACAGTGGTGTAATCTCACTGCTGAGTCCTGTGAGAGTTTGTCTTCAGCTCTACAATCCTCAAACTGTGTCCTGAGAGAGCTGGACCTGAGTAACAATGACCTGCAGGATCCAGGAGTGAAGCTTCTCTCTGATGGACTGAAGAGCTGTAAGCTAGAGATGCTGAGGTGTGAGTTCAAGTACATTCATAGACTTTTAAACACATTTCTGAGATTAATCCTGTACGCAATTACTTTTTGTTCTTCTTCAGAGTTGCCATGTGTAATCTCAGTGCTGAGTCTTGTGAGAGTATATCTTCAACTCTACAATCCTCAAACTGTGTCCTGAGAGAGCTGGACCTGAGTAACAATGACCTGCAGGATTCAGGAGTGAAGCTTCTGTCTGATGGACTGAAGAGTCCAGACTGTCAACTGAAGATACTGAGGTAAAAATGATCTGAATCCTGCTGAATCCCAGTGTCTGAATGCAGACTCAGTGGATTGCTGTAGAGTAGCCTTTAGCCCTGCCAGTAATTTAGAGGATTTTAAACATGGGCGAACACAGCAGCACAGCGGTGTGTCTGAATGGTAGCAAACTTAACTAATAAAAGACATAGTCTGCCGTTCTCCAATTCGCGTATAACTCTCCTGACAAAAATGCTTGCTACACACAAACAGATTGGCTGTCCCTGCTGAAAAATCCAGCTAAAACCAGCCTAACATGGTTGGCTGGTTTTAGCTGGTAGACCAGCCTGGTTTTAGAAGGGTTTCCAGCCATTTCCAGCCTGGTCTTAGTTGGTCAGGCTGGGAGTTGAGCAGCTAAAACCAGCTTAACCAGCCAAAACCAGCTATGTCCAGCTTAAACCAGGCTGGTCAAGCTGGTTTTAGCTGGTTTAAGCTGGTCATTTTCCAACCTGACCAGCTAAGACCAGGCTGGAAATGGCTGGAAACCAGCCTGGAAATGGCAAAATTTCCTCTAAAACCAGGCTGGTAACCAGCTAAAACCTGCCAATCAGCTTAGGCTGGATTTTTCCGCAGGGGTGTTGGTAGCCCTGACAGCATCGCGGGATAAGCCATGCAACAAACCCTGTGGATCATTAAAAACTAACACATACAACTCTTCACATCCACATATCGATTTTGATCCCGGTCCAATAATGATTTCAAACCCGGAAGATGAAATTAGCTGACAAAAGCTCAAAATGATTCATTTTTCTCCACAATCAAAGCTAACAGGTGCTAACGTTGTCTTAATTGATGCTCAACACACACAAATCTGTTTGATCTCAAAAAAGTACTCGAGAGTTTCTTGAACCTTTAAAATGGGGAGAGGAGATTTTGCTGAGGAATGTAAAGATTTGGATTTGGCAGACATTTAGGCCTTATGTTGGTCTTCTGATTCTTTCTAGTGTGTGCCGCTCCTTCATTGATGATTTATGGCCCCCAGAATCTGGAAGGGCAACTTTTTGTGTAGTCATGTCTTTAGGATAATTTCAAGGGTCATCATGTTTGATGATAAGTAGACAAGAATTGTTCAATGTGCAAACGACAAATTAGCAGCATATTCCAGCTTGTGTAACTAAACTAAACTCAGCAGGGATTTGACACTCTTACTCTTAAAACAAGCTACGCCTGACAAATGCAAGTTCACACATGCAAGTTTTTGAGTGAACGGCAAGAAAAGATCCAGGGGGTGAGAGTTGTGCTTGATGCCACAGAAGGCCTGCAGGTTCACACAGAACCCCTGCCATAGTATATTGAATACCATGTGCACTCTCACACTTAAACACACAGAGCAGTGGGCAATCAGGGTAGCAATTGGAGTGAGGTGCCGTGCTAGTAAGAATGTATGTGGAAGGAGCCAACATTTGGTTTACAAGTTACAAGACTCTCTGAGCATTAGACCACAACAACCCCAATTGTCCCAGCTCTGTACACTTAACACATGAATTGCATCCTTTCTCTAGTTGCAGTATTTAATGTTAAGCATAATCCCAACGTTCATCGCATTTATTATTCCTCATGCTGTATAATCTGAAGTCACTGATCTGCAACAGAACAGTCTTCTGTGTCCTGTCTACTTCTACTGATTTCTCAGTATATGACATTGTCTAGCAGATTTTACTGGAGAGGTTTAGTTCATGTCTTTTAGACCATTACGCTGATGATAATGTGATTTACATTACATTATATTACATATTTCATCCTCTACAGGAGCCTTCTCACCGTATAAATGCAACAAAAGCATGGACACGTCAAAATTTAATGCAGTTCAAGAGTTCACACTTAGCTGACGATTGATAATGAAGCTTGTTTGGCATGCTGTCCCGAGAGAGAGCCCTGAGCTTATGAGATCCTCGAGCCCTGGGCTCCCTCCAGTTAGCAGGGTGAGAAGAGAGTTTGAGCTCAGGTAGATCTCGATGAACTCCCCAGACTTATTCCTGGCTAATAACAGATATAGGGATGGCTAAGGAAAGATATACGGCTTGCTAAGAGCTTGACTATGATGTCAATTTGGTATGTTCAATTTACTTAGGTTGTGTGTTTTTTGGACTGTGGGAGGAAATCGGAGAATCTAGGGGAAACCCACGCGAGCACTGGGAAAGCATGTAAACTCTAAACGAGAAACATTGACTAGCCTAGTAAGGACTTGAACCAGTGACATTCTTGCTGTTAGGCAACAGTGCTAACTATTGGGCTGACATGCCGCCTTAGCAAGGAAAAGGGAGGAGGAGTAGGGGTGATTCTTCAAAATGAAGATACTGAGGTAAGAAACTGTGGTTATTTATAGTGAGTTAGGAATCATCTGATTGGTCAATCATGTGTTAGCTAATGCGGGACCAGCTGTGAACAATCATAAGCACGTGATCCTCTCGAAATTAGTTTATAAATAAACTTCACTTAAATTAAGACTTTTCCCCTGTGTGTTGGTAGATTGTCTGGCTGTATGGTGACAGAGGAAGGCTGTGGTTTTCTGTCTTCAGCTCTGACTTCAAACCCCTCACACCTGAGAGAGCTGGATCTGAGCTACAATCATCCAGGAGATTCAGGAGTCAAGCTGCTCTCTGAAAAACTGGAGGATCCAAACTACACACTGGACGAACTCAAGTACGCTCAGCACTTAGTATAGAGGTGGCACGCCTAGTTGTTAGCCGATTAAAAGTCACAGTGTTGTGTTTTATAGGGTGGATCATGGAGGAGAGTTCAGGATTACAGCGGGACTACGTAAATGTATGTCTATGCAAACACACACACCCCTTTAGTTCTTTTTTGTAGTGTAACAAACTTCTCTATCTTGTTGTGTTCAGATGCCTGCTTTCTCACACTGGATCCAAATACAGCAAACAGTCGTCTTATTCTGTCTGAAGAGAACAGGAAGGTGGCATGTGTGAGAGAGAAACAGCCGTATCCTGATCATCCAGACAGATTTGATGTCTGGTCTCAGGTGTTATGCAGAGAGAGAGTGTGTGGACGCTGTTACTGGGAGATTGACTGGAGTGGAGATAAAGATGTGGTTATATCAGTGTCATACAAGAGCATCAGGAGGAAGGGAGGAGGTTATGAGTGTTTGTTTGGAGTTAATGATCACTCTTGGAGTTTGATCTGCTCTCACTCCAGATTCCTATTTAGACACAGTAACAGAGACACTCATCTCCCAGTAGAGCTGCTCAGCAGGAGAATAGGAGTGTTTGTGGATCACAGTGCAGGAACTCTGATCTTCTACAACATCTATAGAGACACAATGAGCCTCATCCATTCAGTCCAGACCACATTCACTGAGCCGCTCTGTGCTGGGTTTACTGTTTGGTGTGGATCATCAGTGAAGCTGAGCTCATGAAAAAATACTGCATAAATGTAAATAACAATCTGCAGTAAACAAAGTAGACTTACATTTATTACAGCATATTCATGTCTTCACTTTCAAATAACCCTACAACATGCACTCTTGATCCAACTGTGTTTTGTTTTCTTTAATTAATTTCCCTTTAGTTAAAGGAGAAGTGACGAAACCAAACATATAATGCAAGCCAAGAGGAAACACAAAGAACCTGTCTGTTTTTGGCCTTGTTACTTAGACTTATTTGCAGTAGCAAATCCCTTTGTGGTGATTAACATAGTACAGTAAAATGTTTACAGTTTTTATGTGTGCAGCACTAGTTCTGCTTTCCTTTATGGATTAAAATTAAAAACTATACTGCCATCTGCAGGAAAGGTACACCCTTTCATGTAGACACAACATTTTCGAGAAGGGTATAAACGGAGGTCAGAGCCTGCTCAAAATGGGCAGTTCAGCTCCAAATGAGTGGGACTTGAGCTTTAAGTGGGCTGTACAAACCTCCTAGAGTTTTCATTTATTTAATGCCTTGTAAATGACAAGTCCAACCTATTGTGTTTTAGGAATGTCTACGCTACCCCAACCCTAAACTCAAGCTCACAGTAACCTGTTGTGTTTTATTGATGTCTACACCTACCCCAACCCTAAACCCAACCTCACAGTAACCTGTTGTGTTTAAGTAATGTCTACAATAGTGTGTCTCAACCACGTTCCTGGAGGACCACCAACACTGCATGTTTTTGGTGTCAACTATGTCTGTCACACCCATTACAGGGCTGCGTCCGAAACCACATACTTCCATACAATACAGTACACTAAAATCAGTATGCGAGCCGAGAAGTATGTCCGAATTCATAGAATTGGAAAATCAGTATGCGAGAAGTAACCGGATGACTTACTACTTCTGGCGAGATTCTGAAGTGCGCATCATATGCACGCTGCGCTATCCCATGATGCCCCGCAAGAGAATTCATGAATGGTAGTCAAGCGACGCAACTGACGCAGGTAGGTCATGTGACCATGACAAAATGGCAGATGTAGTACGTCCGAATTCCATTCATACTGCTTACATTCATACTGTATAGAACATACTTTTATAACGGCCGAGTAGTACGTTTAAATTCAAATGCAGTACCTACTGTGTAGTAGGCGATTTCGGACGCAGCCCAGGTCTTTCAGTCTCTGCTAATGAACTGAATCAGGTGTGTTTGGTTAAGGAGACATGGAAAATGTGCAGGGCTGGTAGTCGTCCAGGAACGTGGATGAGAAACACTGGTCTACAACACCTACACCAACCCTAAACCCAGCCCACTTGCTGTGTAATCCCTCCAATTTGGAGGTCTCGGGGCTGAAGTGATACCTACTTGTTTCAGTCTGCTGTCATTCATTTGGTGTGTTCACATGCAGCCAACAACGCAGCTGTTTTTTGTCACTGTTAGTTTTTTGACCTCAGCTTGGTGTGTCCTTAACAAAAGGGCACATGTTGTCACATGTTTAAGTTTTGCATTAGTTTGTACTTGCAGAATAGGTGCCCACATCAGATGCAAGGCACTGATTTTCTCATAAAACACAACCACTGGCTCTGCACCTTTTACCTTTAAATACCCTATAAAGTTCACTACTTGACTTAAGATGCTTTACCACTCTCAGGTCAAACAGTTCTCCATGCTTAACTGTTCCATTAAGTGCCGATCCGCTTGTAAGACTGTACCAGGCTCTCATGGAAATACAACTGGAACTGTACCTTAATGTTGAGGTCTGCATTCCAGTGGTTGTACCACGGGAGCCACAGGACCGACCAGATTTCTTGCGACATGGGAATAAATTTTCAAATAAAACGTGGTAGGGGTCGGTAACTCTGGTATAATTTAGACAATATAGTGCTTCCGAGTCCTGACGTTATTTCGGAACAGCCTATCTGTGATTTCCTCATTCTTATTGAGCACCGCTACAGCAAGTGCTTAGGACTGTTACACATGCTGAACGCATGGCCCACCAGTGCTTCCTGCACATGCATTTGATTTGCACAGTCTGTGCTTGCATCATCTGCATAACGGTCCTCAGAGCGGGCTTTACCATAGCAGAGCAAACTGAAGATGCGCTGTCTTTGAAGGACGTTCAGCTTGCATTAGAAAATGGTCCGTTTACTGTTAGGAAACCCACATCAGGGAAGTCTGATCT
Organism: Danio kyathit; assembly: GCA_903798195.1. Taxonomy (NCBI): domain Eukaryota; kingdom Metazoa; phylum Chordata; class Actinopteri; order Cypriniformes; family Danionidae; genus Danio; species Danio kyathit. The sequence continues at coordinate 43,732,073 of LR812522.1, read as the reverse complement.
ATGGGGGTCTTTTACATGCGTCATAGAAGCAAATGGAAAAATTACCCTTTGCGTGATGTGAAAATACCTTAAAGTTTTACCCTTTAGCAGTCAAGGGGGTCGCACACTGGATGCGCCCAGGGGCGTAGCTGACATTTTAAAAGTGGGGGGAGCGCTGAATGAGATCCAAAAGTTTACGTTCATATAATTATTAATCACCTGTTTCTAAATGGTCTGTCTCTAAAAGTGAGGGGGACGTGTGTTTATTAATCATTCTCAGTTTTTTTCCATTTCAGATGAACTTTTTAACTCATTTTGCAAAACCCAAATGGATGAAATGAAATGTCAATGACTTTATTCACAGATACATTAATATCGACTAACGCTGGCTTCCATTAAGCCTTTTATTTGAGTGACAAATGGAGATAAATGTGTAATTCATTAATTGTGTTCATATTTTGGGTTCTGCTTGACTGTATACTGTATATATGTTTTGCCAAACTAGTGAATTTGGTCTTTGTATAAAATGTACTTGCTTTAAGGTTTTAGAATATAACAGAATACAATGCTCGTTTTGCTTTTTAATACAAATATATGCTTTTATAAACTTGATAAGTAGACCTCTGCTTTAGTTTATGCAACCAAACATAATAGTTTTACTTTATAGACAGAATTTCGAACTTGTTCTCAGTGTATTTGAACATGTATTTCAATTATAATTGAACTATGAATCCCTCTGCCGTACACATACTCAGAGAGTTAGAACGGGACTTTTATTTTGGTTTGAATTGTGACGTCATAAGGCGGCGGCGCGCTCCTGGCTGCGTCTGGGAGATTCGGTAAATAAGGAATGTTTGTGTTTTTAATCATTTAACAAGTTTGAATTACTGCAGGGTCTGACTTTTATATAGTTTTCCAGCGATGTGCAGCAGCTGAATGATCGTTGAATGTCACAATGTAGTGTTTCATATGTCAGTATTTTGAGGATAGAGGTAAAGTTGGTTTTATATTCACACATTCGTTCATTTAGAAGTCTCTGTATTGTTTACCATGTTACTTTGAATATTCGATAGGAATTAGCATGCAAGTATGACTTCAAAACAGCATTAACAATGTTAATTTGACTGTGAACAATGTTGTACTTTGTTTATCATTAACTGCTTATATGATTTCCCTATTTAGAATTTGCAAAGAATACTTTTATGAAATTATATTATTAAGGAGAATGTCTGAATATCCGAATATAAAACCAACTTTACCTCTATACAAATGCCTACATAAAACATTTTTGAACAAAGAAACAGCGGCAAAAACTTACTAATACACTTATTTACTGTTACACTTATATAACATTTCAAAACATGTAATTAATTTACATTTCAGTTTGCACATAATATATCTGTATACAAGGGTGCAATTCTGGTCTAAGAGGTGGGGGGGACCAAATCTGAGTGATGGTGATACTGTAGTTGTGGAATGTTGGTGATACTTGTGATGGCGAACTTAATTTTGCGAACACATCGTGAGTTAAAAAATAACTTTTTTTCAACTCTCGAGGGGACATTATAGCATGAAGTAAAGGCCTATCTAAAAAAAAAAGTGAGGGGGACATGTCCCCCCTGTCCCCCCCGGGAATTGCGCCACTGTCTGTATATACCGAATGCGTGAGAGTTGGCAGCACTTACTACTGTATGTACAGTAAGGGTGGTTTTGACAAAATATCGCCTGTAGTAAGTTGGTCTGGTCTCTGTGAAGTTACTACAACCTTCAAAATATGAATAAAAATCTTTGGTGAGGTACAGTAGTGTTTTTATTTGTCTATTTGACTACTGTATGTACAGTAAGGGTGGTTTTGACAAAATATCGCCTGTAGTAAGTTGGTCTGGTCTCTGTGAAGTTACTACAACCTTCAAAATATGAATAAAAATCTTTGGTGAGGTACAGTAGTGTTTTAATTTGTCTATTTGACTACTGTATGTACAGTAAGGGTGGTTTTGACAAAATATCGCCTGTAGTAAGTTGGTCTGGTCTCTGTGAAGTTACTACAACCTTCAAAATATGAATAATAATCTTTGGTGAGGTACAGTAGTGTTTTAATTTGTCTATTTGACTACTGTATGTACAGTAAGGGTGGTTTTGACAAAATATCGCCTGTAGTAAGTTGGTCTGGTCTCTATAAAGTTACTACAACCTTCAAAATATGAATAATAATCTTTGGTGAGGTACAGTAGTGTTTTTATTTGTCTATTTGACTACTGTATGTACAGTAAGGGTGGTTTTGACAAAATATCGCCTGTAGTAAGTTGGTCTGGTCTCTGTGAATTAACTACAACCTTCAAAATATGAATAACAATATTTGGTGAGGTACAGTAGTGTTTTTATTTGTCTATTTGACTACTGTATGTACAGTAAGGGTGGTTTTGACAAAATATCGCCTGTAGTAAGTTGGTCTGGTCTCTGTGAAGTTACTACAACCTTCAAAATATGAATACAATCTTTGATGAGGTACAGTAGTGTTTTTATTTGTCTATTTGACTACTGTATGTACAGTAAGGGTGGTTTTGACAAAATATCGCCTGTAGTAAGTTGGTCTGGTCTCTATGAAGTTGCTACAACCTTCAAAATATGAATAAAAATCTTTGGTGAGGTACAGTAGTGTTTTTATTTGTCTATTTGACTACTGTATGTACAGTAAGGGTGGTTTTGACAAAATATCGCCTGTAGTAAGTTGGTCTGGTCTCAATAAAGTTACTACAACCTTCAAAATATGGATAAAAATCTTTGGTGAGGTACAGTAGTGTTTTTATTTGTCTATTTGACTACTGTATGTACAGTAAGGGTGGTTTTGACAAAATATCGCCTGTAGTAAGTTGGTCTGGTCTCTGTGAAGTTACTACAACCTTCAAAATATGAATAATAATCTTTGGTGAGGTACAGTAGTGTTTTTATTTGTCTATTTGACTACTGTATGTACAGTAAGGGTGGTTTTGACAAAATATCGCCTGTAGTAAGTTGGTCTGGTCTCTATAAAGTTACTACAACCTTCAAAATATGAATAAAAATCTTTGGTGAGGTACAGTAGTGTTTTTATTTGTCTATTTGACTACTGTATGTACAGTAAGGGTGGTTTTGACAAAATATCGCCTGTAGTAAGTTGGTCTGGTCTCCATGAAGTTACTACAACCTTCAAATTATGAATAATAATCTTTGGTGAGGTACAGTAGTGTTTTTATTTGTCTATTAGACTACTGTATGTACAGTAAGGGTGGTTTTGACAAAATATCGCCTGTAGTAAGTTGGTCTGGTCTCTATAAAGTTACTTCAACCTTCAAAATATGAATAATAATCTTTGGTGAGGTACAGTAGTGTTTTTATTTGTCTATTTGACTACTGTATGTACAGTAAGGGTGGTTTTGACAAAATATCGCCTGTAGTAAGTTGGTCTGGTCTCCGTGAAGTTACTACAACCTTCAAAATATGAATAATAATGTTTGGTGAGGTACAGTAGTGTTTTTATTTGTCTATTTGACTACTGTATGTACAGTAAAGGTGGTTTTGACAAAATATCGCCTGTAGTAAGTTGGTCTGGTCTTTATAAAGTTACTACAACCTTCAAAATATGAATAACAATCTTTTGTGAGGTACAGTAGTGTTTTTATTTGTCTATTTGACTACTGTATGTACAGTAAGGGTGGTTTTGACAAAATATTGCCTGTAGTAAGTTGGTCTGGTCTCTATAAAGTTACTACAACCTTCAAAATATGAATAAAAATCTTTGGTGAGGTACAGTAGTGTTTTTATTTGTCTATTTGACTACTGTATGTACAGTAAGGGTGGTTTTGACAAAATATCGCCTGTAGTAAGTTGGTCTGGTCTCTGTGAAGTTACTACAACCTTCAAAATATGAATAAAAATCTTTGGTGAGATACAGTAGTGTTTTTATTTGTCTATTTGACTACTGTATGTACAGTAAGGGTGGTTTTGACAAAATATCGCCTGTAGTAAGTTGGTCTGGTCTCTATAAAGTTACTACAACCTTCAAAATATGAATAATAATCTTTGGTGAGGTACAGTAGTGTTTTTATTTGTCTATTTGACTACTGTATGTACAGTAAGGGTGGTTTTGACAAAATATCGGCTGTAGTAAGTTGGTCTGGTCTCTATAAAGTTACTACAACCTTCAAAATATGAATAAAAATCTTTGGTGAGGTACAGTAGTGTTTTATTTTATTTAGTTGACTACTGTATGTACATTAAGGGTGGTTTTGACAAAATATCGCCTGTAGTAAGTTGGTCTGGTCTCCATGAAGTTACTACAACCTTCAAAATATGAATAATAATCTTTGGTGAGGTACAGTAGTGTTTTTGTTTGTCTATTTGACTACTGTATGTACAGTAAGGGTGGTTTTGACAAAATATCGCCTGTAGTAAGTTGGTCTGGTCTCCATGAAGTTACTACAACCTTCAAAATATGAATAATAATCTTTGGTGAGGTACAGTAGTGTTTTTGTTTGTCTATTTGACTACTGTATGTACAGTAAGGGTGGTTTTGACAAAATATCGCCTGTAGTAAGTTGGTCTGGTCTCTGTGAAGTTACTACAACCTTCAAAATATGAATAAAAATCTTTGGTGAGGTACAGTAGTGTTTTTATTTGTCTATTTGACTACTGTATGTACAGTAAGGGTGGTTTTGACAAAATATCGCCTGTAGTAAGTTGGTCTGGTCTCCGTGAAGTTACTACAACCTTCAAAATATGAATAATAATCTTTGGTGAGGTACAGTAGTGTTTTTATTTGTCTATTTGACTACTGTATGTACAGTAAGGGTGGTTTTGACAAAATATCGCCTGTAGTAAGTTGGTCTGGTCTCTATAAAGTTACTACAACCTTCAAAATATGAATAATAATCTTTGGTGAGGTACAGTAGTGTTTTTATTTGTCTATTTGACTACTGTATGTACAGTAAGGGTGGTTTTGACAAAATATCGCCTGTAGTAAGTTGGTCTGGTCTCCATGAAGTTACTACAACCTTCAAAATATGAATAATAATCTTTGGTGAGGTACAGTAGTGTTTTTATTTGTCTATTTGACTACTGTATGTACAGTAAGGGTGGTTTTGACAAAATATCGCCTGTAGTAAGTTGGTCTGGTCTCTATAAAGTTACTACAACCTTCAAAATATGAATAATAATCTTTGGTGAGGTACAGTAGTGTTTTTATTTGTCTATTTGACTACTGTATGTACAGTAAGGGTGGTTTTGACAAAATATCGCCTGTAGTAAGTTGGTCTGGTCTCCATGAAGTTACTACAACCTTCAAAATATGAATAATAATCTTTGGTGAGGTACAGTAGTGTTTTTATTTGTCTATTTGACTACTGTATGTACAGTAAGGGTGGTTTTGACAAAATATCGCCTGTAGTAAGTTGGTCTGGTCTCTGTGAAGTTACTACAACCTTCAAAATATGAATAACAATCTTTGGTGAGGTACAGTAGTGTTTTTATTTGTCTATTTGACTACTGTATGTACAGTAAGGGTGGTTTTGACAAAATATCGCCTGTAGTAAGTTGGTCTGGTCTCTGTGAAGTTACTACAACCTTCAAATTATGAATAATAATCTTTGGTGAGGTACAGTAGTGTTTTTATTTGTCTATTTGACTACTGTATGTACAGTAAGGGTGGTTTTGACAAAATATCGCCTGTAGTAAGTTGGTCTGGTCTCCATGAAGTTACTACAACCTTCAAAATATGAATAAAAATCTTTGGTGAGGTACAGTAGTGTTTTTATTTGTCTATTTGACTACTGTATGTACAGTAAGGGTGGTTTTGACAAAATATCGCCTGTAGTAAGTTGGTCTGGTCTCTGTGAAGTTACTACAACCTTCAAAATATGAATAAAAATCTTTGGTGAGGTACAGTAGTGTTTTTATTTGTCTATTTGACTACTGTATGTACAGTAAGGGTGGTTTTGACAAAATATCGACTGTAGTAAGTTGGTCTGGTCTCTGTGAAGTTACTACAACCTTCAAAATATGAATAATAATCTTTGGTGAGATACAGTAGTGTTTTTATTTGTCTATTTGACTACTGTATGTACAGTAAGGGTGGTTTTGACAAAATATCGCCTGTAGTAAGTTGGTCTGGTCTCTATAAAGTTACTACAACCTTCAAAATATGAATAAAAATCTTTGGTGAGATACAGTAGTGTTTTTATTTGTCTATTTGACTACTGTATGTACAGTAAGGGTGGTTTTGACAAAATATCGCCTGTAGTAAGTTGGTCTGGTCTCTATAAAGTTACTACAACCTTCAAAATATGAATAAAAATCTTTGGTGAGATACAGTAGTGTTTTTATTTGTCTATTTGACTACTGTATGTACAGTAAGGGTGGTTTTGACAAAATATCGCCTGTAGTAAGTTGGTCTGGTCTCTATAAAGTTACTACAACCTTCAAAATATGAATAATAATCTTTGGTGAGGTACAGTAGTGTTTTTATTTGTCTATTTGACTACTGTATGTACAGTAAGGGTGGTTTTGACAAAATATCGCCTGTAGTAAGTTGGTCTGGTCTCTATAAAGTTACTACAACCTTCAAAATATGAATAAAAATCTTTGGTGAGATACAGTAGTGTTTTTATTTGTCTATTTGACTACTGTATGTACAGTAAGGGTGGTTTTGACAAAATATCGCCTGTAGTAAGTTGGTCTGGTCTCTATAAAGTTACTACAACCTTCAAATATGAATAAAAATCTTTGGTGAGGTACAGTAGTGTTTTTATTTGTCTATTTGACTACTGTATGTACAGTAAGGGTGGTTTTGACAAAATATCGCCTGTAGTAAGTTGGTCTGGTCTCCGTGAAGTTACTACAACCTTCAAAATATGAATAAAAATCTTTGGTGAGGTACAGTAGTGTTTTTATTTGTCTATTTGACTACTGTATGTACAGTAAGGGTGGTTTTGACAAAATATCGCCTGTAGTAAGTTGGTCTGGTCTCTATAAAGTTACTACAACCTTCAAAATATGAATAATAATCTTTGGTGAGGTACAGTAGTGTTTTTATTTGTCTATTTGACTACTGTATGTACAGTAAGGGTGGTTTTGACAAAATATCGGCTGTAGTAAGTTGGTCTGGTCTCTGTGAAGTTACTACAACCTTCAAAATATGAATAAAAATCTTTGGTGAGATACAGTAGTGTTTTTATTTGTCTATTTGACTACTGTATGTACAGTAAGGGTGGTTTTGACAAAATATCGCCTGTAGTAAGTTGGTCTGGTCTCTGTGAAGTTACTACAACCTTCAAATTATGAATAATAATCTTTGGTGAGGTACAGTAGTGTTTTTATTTGTCTATTTGACTACTGTATGTACAGTAAGGGTGGTTTTGACAAAATATCACCTGTAGTAAGTTGGTCTGGTCTCCGTGAAGTTACTACAACCTTCAAAATATGAATAACAATCTTTGGTGAGGTACAGTAGTGTTTTTATTTGTCTATTTGACTACTGTATGTACAGTAAGGGTGGTTTTGACAAAATATCGCCTGTAGTAAGTTGGTCTGGTCTCTGTGAAGTTACTACAACCTTCAAAATATGAATAATAATCTTTTATTGAGATACAGTAGTTTTTTTATTTGTCTATTTGACTACTGTATGTACAGTAAGGGTGGTTTTGACAAATTATCGCCTGTAGTAAGTTGGTCTGGTCTCTGTGAAGTTACTACAACCTTCAAAATATGAATAATAATCTTTGGTGAGGTACAGTAGTGTTTTTATTTGTCTATTTGACTACTGTATGTACAGTAAGGGTGGTTTTGACAAAATATCGCCTGTAGTAAGTTGGTCTGGTCTCTATAAAGTTACTACAACCTTCAAAATATGAATAACAATCTTTGGTGAGGTACAGTAGTGTTTTATTTTATTTAGTTGACTACTGTATGTACAGTAAGGGTGGTTTTGACAAAATATCGCCTGTAGTAAGTTGGTCTGGTCTCCATGAAGTTACTACAACCTTCAAAATATGAATAATAATCTTTGGTGAGGTACAGTAGTGTTTTTATTTGTCTATTTGACTACTGTATGTACAGTAAGGGTGGTTTTGACAAAATATCGCCTGTAGTAAGTTGGTCTGGTCTCTGTGAAGTTACTACAACCTTCAAAATATGAATAATAATCTTTGGTGAGGTACAGTAGTGTTTTTATTTGTCTATTTGACTACTGTATGTACAGTAAGGGTGGTTTTGACAAAATATCGCCTGTAGTAAGTTGGTCTGGTCTCTGTGAAGTTACTACAACCTTCAAAATATGAATAAAAATCTTTGGTGAGATACAGTAGTGTTTTTATTTGTCTATTTGACTACTGTATGTACAGTAAGGGTGGTTTTGACAAAATATCGCCTGTAGTAAGTTGGTCTTGTCTCTATAAAGTTACTACAACCTTCAAATTATGAATACAAATCTTTGGTGAGGTACAGTAGTGTTTATATTTGTCTATTAGACTACTGTATGTACAGTAAGGATGGTTTTGACAAAATATCGCCTGTAGTAAGTTGGTCTGGTCTCCATGAAGTTACTACAACCTTCAAAATATGAATAATAGTCTTTGGTGAGGTACAGTAGTGTTTTTATTTGTCTATTTGACTACTGTATGTACAGTAAGGGTGGTTTTGACAAAATATCGCCTGTAGTAAGTTGGTCTTGTCTCTATAAAGTTACTACAACCTTCAAAATATGAATAAAAATCTTTGGTGAGATACAGTAGTGTTTTTATTTGTCTATTTGACTACTGTATGTACAGTAAGGGTGGTTTTGACAAAATATCGCCTGTAGTAAGTTGGTCTTGTCTCTATAAAGTTACTACAACCTTCAAAATATGAATAAAAATCTTTGGTGAGATACAGTAGTGTTTTTATTTGTCTATTTGACTACTGTATGTACAGTAAGGGTGGTTTTGACAAAATATCGCCTGTAGTAAGTTGGTCTGGTCTCTGTGAAGTTACTATAACCTTCAAAATATGAATAACAATCTTTGGTGAGGTACAGTAGTGTTTTTATTTGTCTATTTGACTACTGTATGTACAGTAAGGGTGGTTTTGACAAAATATCGCCTGTAGTAAGTTGGTCTGGTCTCTGTGAAGTTACTACAACCTTCAAATTATGAATACAAATCTTTGGTGAGGTACAGTAGTGTTTATATTTGTCTATTAGACTACTGTATGTACAGTAAGGATGGTTTTGACAAAATATCGCCTGTAGTAAGTTGGTCTGGTCTCCATGAAGTTACTACAACCTTCAAAATATGAATAATAGTCTTTGGTGAGGTACAGTAGTGTTTTTATTTGTCTATTTGACTACTGCAGGGCTGCCAACTTTTGGCTTTAGCTTGGAGTGAGAATTTAAGCCAAGCCCATATCCACAAGCCACGCCCCCACAGCAAGCCACGCCCAGATTATTTATAAATTTATAAAATAATAAATATATTATTTTAATAAATACTTCTAAGATATTTATTAAATTAGAATATTATCACTATTATACAATTATCCTATTATAAATAAATAAATAAAAACTATGTAAAGATACAACTGAAGTGATATGCTAAGAACATTTAAGAAATCTTTTGCGTAAATATATTAATTTCAGAACAGCATGGTGGCTCAGTGGTTAGCACTGTCGCCTCACAGCAAGAAGGTCACTGATTCGAGTGACACATGCGCTGTAGGGGAATTGATTAACTAAATTGGTTGTAGTGTATACGTGAATGAGTGTGTATGGGTGTTTCCCAGTACTGGGTTGCGGCTGGAAGGGCATCCAAAGCGTAAAACATATGCTATGGCGACCTCTGAAATAGAGACTAAGCTGAAGGAAAATGAATGAATGAATATTAATTTCATTAGAATGAATTTCTACAGATTGTATAGAACACAAAAAGAGTTTTATAGAATTATCTGTTGTGTGTTGTCTTAGATCTGACTTATGGCCAAGAATTAGGTTCATTAAGTCTAAACTCCCTGACTTTATCCCTCCTTTCTGCTTCATAAAAAAAATCTATCAGGAGATATGCTTAGTCAAATTAAGATCATCATCATATTAGTTAAACTTTAATTTAGCCGATTTACAAAACTCACTAGGCGCTGACACCTGTACATTAAAGGCTGTTACCCCTGCCATAAAACACAGCCCCTCTGAAATGTGCATCTATTAACTTAAATTGATCATTATTTAATAACATCATTATGACACCAATGAGAGTGAACCCTTCCCTTACAGAAGATTACAGATTTGTTTTTACATTTATTTGTAAAACTAGTGCGTTTTAAAATGCGCTTCACTTATTGTTTTGCTTTATCCATCAAGATAATAATCATATTATGTTTTAATCAATTATGGCCTTTGGTTTTCATGTAGACAGAATCCCAATGAAAGTCTATGAAAGGCAGACCCGGATTAAAAATTCAGAGGCCCCTGGGCACAATGTCTTGTAGGCCCCTTACCTGCCACACCCCTATAGTTGAATTTAAAAAAAGATTAATAAAATATGTTTTTATGAAATTAATCTATATTGTATTGCCCGCATATTTAAAATAAATGATATACAGTACATATATTTCTAGTCTACAAAGATTTAACTTATTTTTAAAGCATTTAAAGCCCACTTTGAAAAAAAAAAAAACTAATAAAACTAGTGTAAATGACTTGATTTTAATATACTTGTTCAACTTCACAGAAGCAGTACTAAAATGTATATATAAGGGTATTTTTAGGGTTTAAAAGTTTTATTGAGATATTCATTGCAGCATTACAGCAAATATTACAACATCTCTAGTTTTTTTTTTTAACAAATAAAAGAATTCAACAAATTAAATAGCGCACATAAAAAATAAAATAAAATAAAATAAAAATAAATAAATAAATAAGTAATTCGGATGGACCCAGAATACGCTTTTCAAAAAACACAAGACGTCTAACCCCTAGAACCCACCCCATCCCTGGGACTAAAGCTTATGCAGTACTGTTGGTGTGACCTTCACCATCTGGGTATTCATCCTACGCTTTCAAGATAGAGAAGAAGAGGAGACCAAATCTTGTCAAATTTTTTCAATTTCTTTGCCATAAGAAATCTGATCCTTTCCAGATGTGCTAATTTAGTTAATTCTTCCAGTCAAGATGATGGGGATTCTGTTGATTTCCAAAACCTTAGCACTATCTTCTTTGCCACAACAAGGCTGTAAGACAACAGTTGTTTTTGGGAATCCTGGAGTGATCTAGTTTTGTCTGAAATTCCGAATATGACCAAACGTGGGTCGAAAACTAATTCACAATGTAAAATTTTAGATCGAGTTTTAAATATTTCAGCCCAGAATAGGATCAATTTAGAACACAGAGCATAACTATGTAAGGGAGTGGCTAAGTCCGTCTTGCATTTATCACAGTAGGGAGAGGTATCAGGAAAAAGTTTATGTAATTTTGTCTTGGTATAATGGAGCCGATGTATAATTTTAAACTGAATTAGACAGTGTCTGGAGTTAACAGAACAAGAATGGATTTCCTCTAACGCATCAGCCCACAGCTCCAGACTTATCTCATCTCCCAGTTCCTGCTCCCATTGTGATTTTAGGCTCTCCATATTAGGCAATTTCTTTGATAACAGCGAGTTATAAATGACTGAAATCGCATGGCGTACCTCACCTCCAAGCCCTAGTAGGTCATCTAGTCCAGCCGGATTGACCCCGTTTAAACAGGGTACATATTTTTTTACATAATCCCTGACCTGCAAATATCTGAAGAAATTGTTTGCACGGAGACCAAATTGATCCTGCAGCTGCCCAAAGGATGCGAACGTACCATTTATGAACAGATTCCCTATTTTCTGAATACCTAATTCTTTCCAATGTGTAAAACCAGAGTCCATAATTGACGGAATAAATGATGGGTTTCCATCGACAGGTAGATGGAAAGACAATGATTTAACTTCAAATTTTGATCTGATCTGTTTCCAAATTCGAACTGTATTATGAATAATGCAATTGTTGTTATAGACGGACTTGTCTATCTTTATGGGAGACAATATTACTGCTCCAATATCACAAGGACCGCATGCCTCTCTTTCCAGTTGGATCCAGGTTGGATGTGTCACCGTATGATCTAACCATGTTAAAATGGTGCGAAAGGCACAAGCATAGTAATAAAGAACAAAATCAGGAAGGGCCAATCCGCCTTTCGCTTTAGGTTTACAAAGATGTGCTTTGCTTATTCTATGTGTTTTGTAATCCCACAGGAATGGCAAAATGATGGAGTCCTATATAAGGGTATTTTTAATGTATAACTTCTACAAACCTATAATGCATATGATTTGCATATAACACCTCTCCAGTCCAGTTCTATGAATCTGAGTCTTCCATAATACACACAACTGATTAATGATTCCTACATGTCTTCCTCGTGATGAAGAGTAGGCAAAATCTGATATGTAGAAAAATGCTGGATTCGAACCGGATTCATGATCAATCGCATCAACACATGCCACGCCAGGCGCTTTACAAACTACGCCACTGTCACAGCTATTTGCTGCTCTCTTTAGTTATGTTGTCTCTGTCAATCAAAGTGATGAACGGGAATCACTCGACTAGCTTATTCCAACGAGGTGCGCTATTTGCACTTAGCCTAAATAGGGGTGCGTTTCTCGTCACAACACCTGTTGCACAAAGCGTGAGCAGCGCCTATTTTTTTCGGCATTCACAACCGGGATTCATACCGGGAGCGGCAACGCGAGCAGCGCATCAAGCAGGGGCGGTGCGAGAGGCTCGCGGGTATGTTTTCTGCGCGCATGCGTCAGTTTCTTTTTCTATTACATTGCTTTCACCAGCGTTGGATCGGTTGCACATAGAGAGAATAACATCATTATAAAGCAATAAAGATCTTTAACACCGTCTTTATTACAACGGGAAAAATATTCACGGGATGATTTTCCTGCGTGAGAAAATGGATGTGGGGCGTGAGAGCGTGAGAATACTGTCAATTGCGTGACTCTCACGCCGAATGCGTGAGAGTTGGCAGCACTGCTTTATCAACTGTGTTTTTGACCTCTCTCTGTTATTCTGTTGCTTTGTGGAAGCTTCTGTCATGAAAAATAGCTTGTATGTGTAAACAAACATGCCTATTTACTAGGGCTGGGCGATTTTTTCGATTAATTCGAATTTACGTTTTAAGACGATTTTATTTTTTATAAAATCGAGGAATCGCGATTTTTTTATAAAAATATTAAAGCCGCTTTTCCACTATCGTGCCAAACCGTTCTAAACTGTTAGACAACCGTGCTGAATTGTGCTGATTCTGTGTGTTGACGTCGCGGCTCTGTTGATGAGCTACCACAGCTGGTTTAGCGGAAGCGCGCCAGGGCGGACCGGCCATTGGGAACACCGGGACATTTTCCCGCTAGAGCAACAACAGCCCCGCAGTCAGCCAGCCAGCTTCGCGAATGTTTCCACGCGCGTCGTGCTGTTGTTCGCGTCCCGCAGCCGTCTGTCACTCCCGCACGAGCTGCGAGACGGGGACCCGCGCACCACCTGAAGGACGGTTACGGCGTGTTGTAAATGTCGGTCACCGCAGAAAGTCAAATCTTTCTTTAATTTGGACTTTTGCTTGAATTACGGAGTGGGACAGTAGCTGACAAGGTACTGTATGAATTAAATCATAACCCATATATGTACCAATAAACAAGTAAAATGAATGAATGAATAAAATAAATATGGATTCTTAAATGTCGGCAGTTTTTACTCCAAAAAATATCAATACGTATCGACAAATGTTTTATAAAAATAAATTAAGCAATTTCCAACATTTCAGCTATAGGCCATTATACGATTCAGTTGAATATAAGATAAACATTTAAATATATATAAATATGTAACAGGTTTCTGTGGGTTTTTTGTTGTTCACGGTGATCTTTAATATATACTGGGTGGTGGAGCTACGCACAAATATTTTCTAAAACGTCAAGCAGATATTTGTCTATAGCTCGTTAGTTATTTATGAAGACAAAAAATAATTAAAATAACAAAAATAAAACTATAAAATTACAAAGATAAAAAGAGCAGCATTCTGCTAAATATAGTCCTTTATATCCTGATATGCTATGTGTTGTTTCATTCGTTTTTTTATATTTAACTTGATGCATTCGTTATTTAATGTTTAAATACTAAATCGTTTAAATGGTTATATTTTACCATCAAAATGTAGTATATTTTATATCATTACCAATTTTTGATATAAAACTGCTGTTATTTTATTGATTGTTATGTAATAATTTAAGTGCTATATTTTTTATTAGTGAAAGTGCCCGCTCACTTTGACAAGGCCTGTCCAAATATATATTTCTGCCATGCCACTAATACAGATAAACTATTGTTGCATTATCATTGTTTATTTTTCTGTTATGGACAGAGATTTGAATATTTATTTCCCCTCTAATCCTTTTTAATCTTCAAGTTACATTTTGGTCATTTTCTCTCCAAATAAAATTTGCCCAAAGCTGCACAACATATGACCTGCTGTGACTTCTATTGTAGCTATGTTTAGCATCCCTATATGAGAGAGTGCCATAACCGCGTTTAGTCACACTATTGCTTTTCTTTTACAAGTGAGCATGAAAAAAACTAGTTTCAGCATTTATTTAAATTTAAATGAACAAGGTAAGCTGGTAAGGTAGTTACACAGTAAAAAAATTTTTTATAAAAAAATAAATAAAAAAATCGAAATCGTGAATCGGTCAAACTTTATGAAAAAATCGAGATTTTTTTTTTTTGCCATATCGCCCAGCCCTACTATTTACTATTATATTTCTTTTAAAAAATGCCTGTTTTCATCATCTGTGTGATTCTCATTCACACCACATTATGTATTGAATCTTTCTGAAGCAGTCTGCTAGCTTGTTTACATATACAGTAGCGCTGCTAAGTTTGAGAGGAGTTTGGAAACACTTTGACAAATGATCAGCGTTTGTCACTGTGTACATTTCTAAGCTTTTTGATTGGTTTAATACAACGTTTAACACTATATTTGGAGAGCAGAGATGTTGACGTTTCATGCGATACCCTGAATGTAGAGTATTATTTCTGGACTACCACAGGATTTCCAAAAGCTGTCAAACTGGAATTATTGTTGTCGTATTGTACTCATTAAAGAAAGGTGTCTTATTTTTGCAGGCAATATTCATATTCTTAATCATGAATTATGTGTTTTGTATTCACAGGTGTGTGAATCTGTCAAGCTGGTTTTTAATGTTGTTGTTTTCCCCCCTAACAGGTGATTTAAGGAAAATGAATGACTGATTCCCTCTCGCTCATTGAGAAACACCGAAAAACTCCTGCTGAAGCCACTGAGCAAAGATAAACATGGCTTTTATTAAAGAGGAGAGTGAAGACATCAGGATTGCAGAAGTGTTCACACTGAAACAAGAAGACCCTGAGGGACAAACAGGTTGGTTTTCGTTGAGTAGTAGGTGATTTTGGATACAGCCACTATGTAGGGAACATGCCAATCAGAACACCGTTCCTTCATGGAGCTCTTGTCTAATGAACTAGCTCTCTAAATCAGGTGTGTTAAACAAAAGAACGATGCTAAATGTGCAGAGCGAGGGGGTCACGAGGTCCAGGCTTGCGAACCGCCACATAAACTAATCGATAAATGCAAAAAATGGGGACGAAGAGCTGTAATAAAACAGGAGCTAAGCTGTAAGAGCTTAGTAAGCTGGTCCTGGAGGGCTGGTGTCCTGCAGAGTTCAGCTCCAACCCTAATCAAACACACCTGAACGAGCTAATCAAGCTCTTATTAGGTAGACTTTGTAAGAAATCAATCTACGTTAAAAGATCGATTAGGAATTATTAGCTCATATCAATGACTCGGATCATGAAGATTCGAATCATTGATTCGACTCAATTGAGTCGGATTGAATCAGATCAAAGATTCAAACTTGTCCCGCAAATAGAGACATCACATTTTTACTAATCTCGTCTATATTATTTTCGTGGACAAGCGATAATAACATAACACAGAATAGGGTTAACTTTTAGCAAGGTAACATGATCTATAGCTTGAGGCAGTGACTTAGAAGCACATAAACGAGAACACAGTTCTTACAAAGGAGAACAAAGATTTATTGCGCTACGCTACGATACATGAGGCTAATCTACATAATAAACAAAACAACAAACAAACGCACACACACGTTCACACACACGGGCAGTTCAGGGGATGCAAAATGAGTTGACAAACAGTCCCAGACTATCTAGTATCTCGTACTAGATCTTAGAATCACCTGAGAAACCACAAAAGCAGAGAATTGACTCGTCTTGAACTGCTTAAAATCATATGCACTAGATCAGAAAGAGACAACAGTTGTCGTGTACTTGCGAGTTTGTTGAAGTCTTCTTAACTGAATTTTCCCTCGCCGGGATGGTTCGAGGAAACACGTGGCGCTCCTGATAGGTTGGCTTCTGTGTGACGTCGCTGGGATTCACTCGGCGTGAGTGGAGCTTGTCCTGGGTGACCGGGGAAGCCGACTCTGTTGAGAGTCAGTTTAGCGGAAGTTTCAGCGGTCCGAAACTTAGGAGGTTTGGATGAAGAGTTTGCGGTGACCCAACCGCGTGGTGGCGATTGGGGGCGGATGCAACAGCGGGCGGATGATGCTAAAAGGCTGCACAGATTCAGGGCTGCCGGGAGTTTTTAAATGGCTTGATCTGACCCTTCCCTCATGACGCTATGGTCCAATGAACGACTAGATGAAGGGCGGGGCCACGCCCCGTACCAGTGTAATCAGGTTTAATCATTAGCCAACTGCTAGAGACTTTACGTGGTAAAATCTCTGGTAAAATTGTAACTATCTGACATCAAATGTTACAAGACGAATATGGTTCGTATTACTAAATTCTCATTTACAGCAATGTATTGCAAACAAAAAACAGCTCAGTTTAACACTAAACACGAAGCATCTCAGACACATACAGATCATTTTAGCCTGTCAAAAGGGTAAAAGTCACACATTATGAAACTGGTTGGTTGGAATAAACACAGCACATCAATACCTATAAATCTCATTCAAAATATCAAAATTTGCCTTGGTTATAACCTTTATAAGAATTGTCTTTAAGTCTCCATTTCTTTTAAAATCTCTTTTGTCTCTGAGAAACTCTGTCCATCTGTCAGGATGTGGAATGTCCCTAAGGGCGGACAAATGGCCACGAGATCGGCCATGCCAAAGTCTCGTGATGGAGGTCTTGAAAGGCGTTTTTTGTCTAGTTGGTTAACGATTAACCAAAATTGCGGCCGCATCTCTGTCCAACTTAGGCTAGAGTGTTGGGGGAAGAGAGTCGAATGAATTGGCGCCCTGTTAGGCTGATTGGTACAAGCCCCGGAGCGAATGAAGCAATTTGCGCTCAAAATTCCAAGCCTGATTCGAACTGGTCTTAATTCAGTGAGTTCCTTCAACTTGAAACTTCCATGCAGGTGTGTTGAGGCAGAGCTGAACTCTGCAGGGACACCAGCACTCCATGACTGAGATTGGTGATCCCTGAATTGGGTTTTAAAATCTATACTGTGTTTAATGGGAAGTCAACGCAATGTTGACAGAACTAGTCTAATGTGATCATGATAAAAACAGAATAACATATAGGGTCTGGGTAGAGGAGAGTGGCCCATAATGCCTCGTTTCCACTGAGTGGTACGGTAACGTTCGGTACGGGTCACCTTTATCAGGCTTGTGTCTTTACTGCCGTATGAGAAGCACTTCTTACTAAACAAATGCTTTATATACATAAATACTTATGTATTAATAAACATTACTAACCTTTCTATGAACAAGATTTGATTATAACTGCAGATCAATGATAATGCGAAATAGCCTACTGTAACGTCTGCAATCATATAAAATTAAAAAATAAATAAAACACATACATGGTTTCCGCTACATTCATTCTTCCATTGCAGGGCGGCACACCAAAACTCATCCCGCCACGGCTACATACAGCTTCTCATTCAAAACATTCGTTGTTGTTTTTTTATAGCGGGTTATAATCGCACCAAAATGTATTAAAAGGTAAGTGAATTGTAATATAACAGCGCAAACTTTTCTGTAATCAGTGCAGTGCGGTATTTGTTTAACCTTTTAAGGTGACATGCTGGCTGACAGGTGCGTGATGCGTGAGCCTGGCAAACACGACGTATAGCTTTCAGTTAAGATGAACACGGTTTTCATAATCATACTTTCTAGATAAAGGTCTGTGGTTCTGCATACAATGACTTTATCTGGCTGGAGTTTCACTTTACTTCAGGATGCATTAATGCCGCTCTGTAGGTCTATTGGAGACATTTATAAATATTCCTAGCAAATCTAATAAATGTTGGAGACTTGTTACATAAACGCACTAAATCGCACTTCAGCAGTGTTTATTTGAGAGCGAACAAGAAAATCTGCGCTTGAGCATCGTATATTTGAGGGCGTGCAAAAAAGTTTTGTGCATGAACAGAGGAAATCGATACGCAAGCAGAGAGATTCGCATGCTCGTATTACATAAATGTGATCTCGACTTGTAATACTGCGCATATGACATTTGTCGGTAAACTGTGTAAAAGGCCTGCCGCCACAGCTGGAAAAAATCCCAGAGGAAACACATGCAGAGACTTACAGTTTCCGATCAGTGGCGGCTGATCAATAGAGGGTGCTGGGGCGCCGCCCCCCCTTCAAGTTAGACCCCTTTAATATGTTAATATTTATTATCACAAATATTAACTAAATAAATTGATTTAATTATAACATTCTAACATTTATTGTAGTCATACTAACATTTATTGAAAAAAAATGTATGAACAATATTTTTTTCATATGTGTGCGGGGCGCCGGACTAATGGGTGTCTATGTAGGTACACGAACTTTTTCAATGCACGTGATATGACGATAAGCTCTAATTGGCCGGTTTTAAATTGTCCTTGGAGCGCAGCGCTCTGCGCCCCGAACCCTCCCATTTTTGTTGTTAGAACGAATCATATTTGTTTTTATATGATTGGCCTTATGTGATTGGACCATTCTCACCAAAGAGCTTAGAATGCAATTTCTCGAGATGAAGGAAAATTCCGTTGTATCTTTGCAAAGATATCCATTCACAAGGCGTTTGGATGAAGAAAAACCAGGACCAGATCGACCTTCTTTGCAAATTCACCAGTAGTCAAGTGATCGCGAGCGGGCGTATATTCGGGGCTTTTCCAGCACTTGTTATGACAAACGGAGTTGGCTGGCAGGTTTTGGATGTAAGTCATCCCTTTTACTATTTCAGTGTTTGCTGTTTCAAACAGCATGACGCAAGAGAGGCTGAATGCATTGGCCATGCTGTCAATAGAGAAGAGACTGGTGACTGAGACGACCGACTTTAACCAAAAGGTCACTGAGAAATTTGCAAGCCAGAAAGAAAGGAGAGCAAAATTTACTTTCAAGTAGTGCTACTGGCCAGTGATTAGGCAACATTTGTGTGCGTGCGTGCGTGTGCGCGTGATTTACTGATTATCTGGATTACTTCATTACTGATAAGAAACCCAAATTAAACTAAAATGAACTGATTTGGGATGCATTTATTGTATGCTTTAGTCATATTTTAGTTTTTTGATGCATCACCTGAACAATGGCTTTTACACTCTTACTTTACCAACAGTTAGATTTTTTTCTGGTGTTTGCGCCCCCCCCCACATTTTTTAACACCAGCCGCCACTGTTTCCGATATACTACCATTTACGAAAAAAAAAAAAAAACACACATGTAGGCCATTCATAAACGCAACCCAGGCTCATTGTGAAAACGTACCTCTATATATATTTCTGGAGACCTCCAAATACGTCCCAGGAGCTACGTTTTTTTTGCAGTTCTTGTTTTCGCAAATTCACCAGAGGCCGCTGTGTACGCTTTTTGAGATTTTAAACTTCTCTTGCGAGTGCAGTTCGCACCTTCTGTTCTTTCGTAAACCCACCAGAGGCCACTGTCGACTGACTGTTTGACTGACTGAATGACCGATCAACTGACCCACCCTCCTCCTTCCCTAAACCCAACCAACAATTTTCAAAAGCAATCCAGAAAAAGAAATCATCTGATTTTTACCACGTGATCAGGTTTTACCACACTCTCATCCTGTTATTTACTTGTTTATTTTATTTTTTTGGCTTGTTGTTTTTTTCTTACCTGCTTTCTGTAACCGTTCTTCATCGGACTCGAACCCTGTCGTCGTGGTCAATTCCTCTCTGCGTCTCAAGTCCGCCGACGTACATGGCGATAACGAGACAAACTGGTAACAGTAGTAAAGTCGTCCATAGAGGTAACCTTCAGCTGGTAAGGGCGAAAAGCAACGGCGTCATACCGCACCATAGCGTTCGTTTAAAAAATGAAATGCAGCCATACGTACCTCTGGCTACATAACTCGCGATCTCCAGAAACATATATAGGGCTACATTTTCAGAATGAGCCTGTGTTGCATAAACGATACAAAACGTATACAGTCAGCACAAACCTCTCATCTTTAGTCTTCACCAGCACATGTAACCTCTTGTCAGAGAGTAATTCCGTCATTCCCAGTTCATAAAAGTCCGAAAGGTGATGATAATAGTTAAACATGGCAGTTTGTTCATCTTTTAGGTTGCTGAAAGAATCATTTGCCTTTTTTCAGGCTTCTCCATTGTTTTGTTTTTTTGCGCTCGACTCTCGCGTTTGTCCGTGTCTGAAAGTATGCCAGAAGCACTTCAGTAATCACGTGCACGTTATTATTATGAGCTCAAGTTCGCTATTTCAAATATAGTCATGCAGTGAGCGATCGCGAGCTCTCTGGAGAAAGTGAAACTCCTTGCGCTTTAAGGCAGATTCTATTTTTCTTGGCTATGTGGCTGTTCATCATGACGGCGACAAGGTTTGTTTGAGCTCCGGTCAACCATGGCTGGTTATTATATGTATATATTATTACAATGTAATGTCTCGGCTGTGTATTTAACATTGGCGCTTTCTTTGTTTTCATTCTCCTGCTTGTGTACACACTAGTGACGTTTCTTTGTAAACCAATTGCACTCAGCTGCGCGCCTGGCCCTGCCTTTTGGTACCCTTTTGTTGTGCTTGGTACCCTTTGGAAATGGTACACAGAAAGTGATAATGTACGTTTCGCTTTTAAGGTACCTTTTGCCTGTGGAAATGGGCATAAAAGCGTACCGAACTGTACCGTACCACTCAGTGTAAACATTTTAACCACTGGGTAAAATGTTTGATGTCAGTTTGTTGCTAATAATCTGTGGTTAAGCCTTGTATTTGTCTTTTCCCCCATAGACCTGATGCCTCTGAAGGAGGAGAATGAGGAACTGAATAATGTAAAAGAGGAAGAAGATCCGGTTGAGGAACATCAGCATTTCATAACTGCAGGAGAAAGCATCACTTGCTCCGAGACTGAAAACGCTTCTCAAAAGACAAGATCAAGATGTTCCTTCACCTGCCAAAAGTGTGGAAAAGGTTTCGCTAAACAAACACTCCTCAAAAACCACATGAAGATTCACAGTGGAGAAGCGCCTTACTCGTGCCCTCAGTGTGGGAAGATCTTTGCGTACAAGTCCATATTTAATGCCCACGTCAGAACTCACACAGGAGAGAGGCCTTTCGCCTGCCAACAGTGCGGGAAAGCTTTTGGTCGGAAAGTGGAGCTTAAAAGGCACATGAAGGTTCACAGCGGAGAGAAGCCGTACATCTGCCATCAGTGTGGGAAGACATTTGCATATAAATCCTCAATTAATGCCCACATGAAAGCTCACACTGGAGAGAAACCTTTCTCCTGTGAACAGTGTGGGAAAGGTTTCGGTCGAAGGGGCGACCTTAAAAAGCACAAGGCAATTCACACCGGCGAGTGGCCTTACACATGCCCTCAGTGTGACAGGAGCTTTGCGGATAAATGTAAATATGTTGACCACATCAGAATTCATACCGGAGAGAGGCCTTTCACCTGTGAACAGTGCGGAAAACACTTCATGCGAAACAACGACCTTAAAAGGCACACGAGGGGGATTCACACAGGAGAGAGACAGCATGAACGAGATCTTAAAAGTCCGACAGGAGAGAAGCCGTTCATCTGCTATCAGTGTGGGAAGAGTTTCACATATAAATCAGCGCTCAATGACCACATGAGGGTCCACACCGGGGAGAAACCGTTCAGCTGTGAACACTGTGGAAAGAGTTTTGGTCGAAGGGTTGACCTTAAGAAGCACACGGCCGTTCACAGTGGGGACAGAGGACCATTCTTGTGTCCTCATTGCGGAAAGAGTTTAACCTCCAAAACCAGACTTGATGTCCACATGCAGATTCACACCGGAGAGAATGTTTTCTCCTGCGAGAAGTGTGAGAAGCGCTTCATTCGTCAAGACCACCTCATCAGGCACATGAAGGGTCACTCTGAGGAGAAGTCTTACGTCTGCCCTAAGTGTGGGAAGAGTTTCACTGATAAATCATTAGTGATTTCCCACATAATGTCACACTGGAAAGAAGACCGGGTTCAGATATCAGCAATGTGGAACGACTTTCCGTGAACGCAGTCGCCTTAAGGCACAGGTGCCAAACTCGGGTCTTGAAGGGCGGCACAGTTTTGTTCCAACCCTGCTTCAACACACTGAAATGCAGGTTTAAAACAAGTCTGAAGGACTCTATTAGTCTGATCAGGTGTGTTTAATTAGGGTTGGAACTAAACTGTGCAGAGCTGTGGCCCTCCAGGAATTGGCTTTGACACCTGTGCCTTGGGGATAGTTCACACACTTTTGAGTGTTTAACAGAAGAGTATGCAAGCTTTGGGACAAACCACTTCCTCGTTAACAGATTGTTATGTTTATTTACATCCTCTGTCAATCATCTGGACACATCATCCACATGTCTTTCATATTTAATTACCCTACTTATTGGAGAAGCAGCAGCAGCTGCAAGTTAATCTGCCATTCGTGAGTTTTTCATGCGGAGAAATCTCCGCAGGTCTTTGAATAATTATGCATTCAGAAGGTAATGTCCAAACATCTTAATATAAAGTTCACGTTGTTGTTCCAGATGAAATAAAACATGGGAAACATGATTTAAATAATTTCCAGTTGCTAGATTTTAATCTCTAAGCTCTCTACTTGAGCTCTCTACTTGACAGTTGGTCTCACGATTCTGCCATGTTTGTAGTTTATCTACACTTTTTACCTGAGTTTGTAGTTCCAATTGAATTCATGTCAGTTAGAGCAGGGGTCACCAATCTCGGTCCTGAAGGGCCGGTGTCCCTGCAGGGTTTAGCTCCAACTTGCCTCAACACACCTGCCTGGATGTTTCAAGTATACCTAGTAAGACCTTGATTAGCTTGTTCAGGTGTGTTTGATTAAGGTTGGCGCTAAAATCTGCAGGACACCGGCCCTCCAGGAACAAGTTCGGTGACCCCTGAGTTAGAGTACGAGCGCTTCTACACTTCCAATTTCTAACAGAAATTGACCACCCAGGAACCTTTGGCGTACTCTTTTCAACATACTATGGTTTGGGACACGCTGACTCTATTTTCGAATACCATTTAGGACGAATAGTATGCAAATTGGGACGCAGCAATAGCAGCTTATTAGCAGAACGTCGTGATGATGCTTCTGCAGTCACATGTTTTGAGGGATAATATACACAACTATTATAATTATTATGAAGAAAGGCAGCATGGTGGCCCTGTGGCCTCACAGCAAGAAGGTCATCGGTTCGAGTCCCAGCTGCGTCAGTTGGCGTTTCTGTGTGGAGTTTGCATGTTCTCCCCGTGTTGGCGTGGGTTTCCTCCGGGTGCTCCGGTTTCCCCCACAGTCCAAACACATGCGCTATAGGGGAATTGATTAACTTAATTGGTCGTAGTGTATGTGTGAATGTGAGTGTGTATGGGTGTTTCCCAGTACTGGGTTGCAGCTGGAAGGGCATCCGCTGCGTAAAACGTATGCTGGAAGTTGGTGGTTCATTCCACTGTGGTAAATAAAGAATTAGGCCGAAGAAAAATGAATGAATATTATGAAGAATATGACGATTCTGGGATTATTTTGGAGGAGCCTCTTCACTGGCTGGTAAATTGAGAACAGATGAAGTATGCAGCAAGATGGAAACCAAAGCATAATTTATTGTCACAATTTAATTTTATTTGGAACAACTGTGAAAGTCTTCATAAGATGACATTTTCAGTAATGAAGTGATATTAATGTATCTGTTATTTATTCTGATTATAATGTAATAAGATAGCACCTCTTCATATCTAGTAAGAATTCAACTGTTTACATCTTTTCAGAAATGTCTATCGTAGCTTGTTGAGCTTTCATTGGTCTTTATTTCTAGACTTTGTTATGGCAAATCCCTGCTCTGATTCTTGTTGGAAGAACATTTTGGATTATTTTAAGTGGTCATTTGTGAATTCACTCCCTCAGAAATGGATATTAGCAAATAAAGGTAAATAAATATTGTTTCATAAATTAACCACACTTCTTTTTGACCTGATATATAAAACTGACTTTGATACTTCTCGATATTTTTGCAAATTTATTTTGTTCTATTTTTATTTTGTGTAATTTATAATAGAAGTGTAATAAATTTAATGGGGGGGGGGGGTATATATTAAATGCAAGTTTTTGTACAGTTATTTAATGGAAGGTTAGGAAGATATTCTGAAGAATGTTGGGGGAAAGCAGCCAATGACCCCTTAATGGTAGGAACAATAAAAACTATGGAAGTTGTACTGATTGGCCTTTATTTAATCACCTTAATTAAACAAAGATAAACCAGAATCCTCTCTTGGCTATATTTCTTAGCTAGAGTTTAGTTGAAGGATCATCTTTTAAATGTGTTTGCAAAAAGAATACATTAGATCATACTTTACCACACAGGGTATCTTGATGGGCTCTGGCAAATGAATTCAATGTCCACTCCAGCGAAGTAAATTAATAAAATATACTTTTATTAACAAAATGAAATCCAGTGAAAAAGTTGAATAAACAAAAAGACATATAACAGAAACAAAATCCTTACTTTATCCTCCGTTGAGGGTAAAGGGCTGCTAACCAGCTCCAGTATAGAGAGATTGGAAAACACGCAATGCTGATCAAAATGGTTCAGCTTTTATACTTTTACAATCAGGTCATGCACATTAATTCACCTCGTACATCATTGAGGTTTTGACACATTGGATTATGTTCACAGGGTACATGTTCAGTCAACCTTCTGGGTTTTCCCCATTATATATGAAAAAGTTTATAAATCACTAAGGACCAACGATACAATGTGGTCAAAACTACTTAGTTAATGTTCCAATAGTCAGCAAAACCTATAGGTCATGTCTTATGTGAACAAATTTATAGTTGTTCCTTAATATCACAAGAACATGAATCAACATCTAAATAATTAAATGCACATCATTGAGACAGCTTTAATCCTTTAATGCATTTAAACCATCACTATGCATTCAAATTCAGTCGAGCAAGGGATGTTGTCGGGTTAGAAGAGAGGGGGTCATTAGGAGGTAGAAGTTCCTTTCCTCTCCGCTCGGCCGCCTTGCGAGTCTTTTTCTTGTAGCGCCTCTCGCTCCTCTTTCCCCTGAGAGACTCCGCGAGAGTGGAGCCTTGGAGCATAGGAATGTCAGAGTAGAGGAGAGGCCTGCGCTCGTACCTTTTTTGTCTCATATTAAAAATGGCATTTTCTCCTAAACCAATTTGCCTCACATCCCCTCTTGCCATTTGAAGTTGAGACACAAAATATTCGTGGTCTAATTCATCTAACACACAAGATTCATATATACACTGTTGGAGTTGTACAGCCCATCCATCCGTGCCAATCAACCAAAGATTGAATAACTTTTCCCCTCTACGGTAAAACAGCTGGACGGTCAGCAAGCTACTTTGCCCCAAAGAGGCCAGAAGACCCCGGCCAATTCTTTTCGTCTGCGAGAAATTTCGCGAGGTCGTGGGTAAATTCATTAATTGGGCCATTGTCATCCGAACGATCATCCCATTGTGCCAAAGGATTTCCTCCTTCTTGGTACTCTCCCATAGGCCATCCCTCCATATCAGGACCGATTCCTGCAGATTTGATGTACAGGGTTTTATCGTTAGTGACAATGCCCATGTGGATTTCCCCATCAACCCAATAAGGTCTGACAAAGTATTTGCTGCGTCTGCGCCTTGCTTGAGTTATCACTGGAGCCCATGGTAAAATGGGTTGACCAGTAGCAACCATCAAATTTGCCAATAAAGGCTGTAATTGGCTGTCTCTCCAACAGAGGATATAATTAATTGTGTCAAAATTTTGTTCATTGTTTATAAAACAATCCATACAACATTGTGATTCCACCCTATTAAAGTACCAATAAATTTTACAGTATTTCCTTTTACTATGGTCACAGATCAGGCGTTCCTGGCTTGATCCTCCTTCACACTGGTCCTAAGGAATCAATATGTCATAATTACCCCAATGTCATATTCATAGACAGTTACATCTTTCAGTTTCACTTTTCATCCCATAATTGATTCCAACTTCATGTTATACAATCATGCTAGATTACTCATATGAAAACAGCTGGTGCTTGGTTCAATATACATTGATTTTAAAAAGTTCATAAAAAACTTCATCTTCTTCAAAAATCTCAAAAGGCATAAAAACCCAAAAACCCCCCACTGATAACCATTATTTTTTGTGCCCAGGTATTTTCGCATCTTGGTTATGAACGGACAAACGGAAATAATAACCATTTGTATGATCATAACTGTCTTTTTCCTTCTCCTTATCTCCCATATTTCTGGGTCATCACAATAAATTACTTATTTATAATTTAAAATGATTAGAATTTAATTACCTGTGCAAAGTTTTTTCCCGAAATAATGGTATCAGCTCTTCCACAATCGTTGTTTAAAGATGCCATTTCCAAATCTTTAGGTTTTAGATATTCAGAGAGACAAGAAGTGTTTTCCACAGCGTTTGCTTTTGTGAGAAACACCCATTCACAACTTCTTATATTATCTCTGCTCTGATATGCTTCAGCAATCTGCTTGCTAAGTGGGCCTCAGACGCTCGTAACTCATGGCCCTGCACGGTTTACACAGGCACCCTAGCAGATTACATAGCTGTGCCAGTTTCAGGCAGACACATATTATTAATATACCTGCTAGCACACAACCCACAATTATTAGAACTAATTTTATCCATTTCCACCAACCTATGATGGTGTTTTTGATCAAGTTAACAGCGGTTCCCGTGCCTAACGCCACGATAACACCGGCGTTTACCAAAGCTCTTCTAATTTTAACTAGGGTTGAAACTTCATCAGTTATTATATCTAAACCGGAAACCCATCGGTTAACATAATACCAGTTAGCACCTACGCTCACACCTTCTATGTAATTATCTACAATGTCAGATAATCTTCGTCTATTATTGTAATATTGCAGACTAATAATACTACAATGTTTTCTGACCTGGTTCTCATACTTCGCCACTAGAGGGAGTACTGGTACAAATAGTGAATACCAGGGAATTGAACAGTTTATCTTATCACATCTTTTACGGATTTTTTCCGTTATAATTGAATGATTTTCCCATGAGCAAAAACTGTTTTCGCCCTTCCAGAGTCGTATTTCCCCCCCTTGACGAGAGTATGGTGGCATATATTTATAAGTCCAATTATTGAAGATATCTGGATCACACTCTTGTAGGTCCACTCCATACAAGCTTACACTGTTGTTTAATCCATTGTCTTCATATAAATTCCATTTAAAACCACTAAAACCCATGTTCAACGTAGCTCCCCCTTTCCAATATTCATTGGTGTTGTTATCAAAGGAAACATCGACGAGGTTTCTAGTATAAATGGTTTTTCTGAAGCTTGCATGAAAAAACCTCAGTTTATTAAATTGATGTTGATAAGCTCCTTTTAGCTTATGGCCAAAATCAAATTTAATATAGAACTTATTATGCCACAGGCCATGTACACTGTCTGTCAATCCCATATGGATTGGACTAGGCCTAATTATATATTCTTCTCCTAAAACCATTTCCCATTGGTAAACATATAATGCTAAGGCCATTCTATATTGCTGATCTGGAACAGATTTAACAAAATCTGTTATTCCACTTTCATTGGCTAATGCTTTAGGGATACCATAGCTACTATCTAACATAAAGGGATGTATACCACGCCCATCCAACCAATTCTTGTCAATAAAACATTTTATTGTTTGACAGGTTTCATTTAAAACCCTCTCTTCTCGAATACCCTTGTTTTTAACAAAAGATTTCCATATGTCAAATATTTTACTTTCATATTGGTCCATCAGGTTTTGGTCATACAGTGACTCACCTTTTATATAACAGTACCAATATTCTGTTTTAGACAGATCTGTACAATATTTAACCATATTGTGTTGGAAGAAAGACGCCCAGGAATTTGATTTTAGTGACCCATATTTCTTGATGAGAAATTTAGCCCCACTAGAGCCAAAAGGCTTCATTCCTAGTTTATTAGTGCAATCCCTTTCACTGTCGCAGTATTTTCCTTGGGTTAAGTGTTGCTGACATGTGACCCAATTAATTTCTTCATAAGGAATTATTGGTTTTGACTTGTAAACACCTAATATAAGGTGAGAACTATTCAAATCATCAGGCCAATATGTCACATGTCCTTTAGCTCCTCCCATTAACCAATTGGTTAATCTGCGTTTCCTAGATGTGTCATTACCTGCTTCTGATAATAACCCCACCCTACTTATACGGTTACTATGTAAACCTCTAAGTATTTTGTCATTTTTTGGTGCAGTAAGGGAGTCACTCATTACCCATTGCTTTTCAGTTGTTAAATTCTGCCAGCAATGGCCTACTGATTTGCTTAATTCTAATCCTACTTCCAAATTCCAGACACTTAGGCTACTTTCATTAGTCCATATTGTCTGATTTTTATTTAGGATTTCAAGCCCAATCAGTTTAACATGGGAGGCGTTTTCCACTATAAGCCTATCCCATTTAAATTTTACTTTGTTATTCATCAAACCATTATATTTGGATGGTATGAATAATGCACTTGGGTTTGAATGATTACATACCCAAAATCTGTCATCAATGTCTTTAACATATGACTTCATCATAATTTCAAAATCACTACTATTGTAGGTTCTGTTTTTTACAGCTATTTCTTGATTTGGACATACCCAATGCTCAAATTTCTCGACACGTTTACACACATGTCGGGTCTCTTCTGTGCTTTCAGTTTTAATCTCCAGTCCTGAAAAGATGACACCTGTTAAGATTAATAATAAAGACGAGGTTAGCATTATACTCATCACTGCACTCCCAATGCGTGACTCGGTACACTTAGTGCCAGCCTTCACCATTTTCTCCGGGTCACCTTTCTGCATGCTTCCTGCAACAGAGAATGGAGAAAAACCATGTTTCATCACCTAATCTGTCCCTCGACTAAATTTTTTCCAGATCCACTTTTTCAATTTAATTAGTTTATTTTCTGATTCCATATCCGATTTACCATTTGATTTTGTCAAATAGACATTAATCCCCTCAATGCACTCTCCTATCCCCAAGTAACTCCCTGTTAAATTTAACAGAATGGTTAAATCCAGAGTTTCTATTCTGGTCTTATCTTCATCACTTGGTTCTGTAGTCATTGATGGATATGGCTGAGTGGATCTGATTATTTTAATCTGAGCTTTTCCCTCTCTAAAGGACTGTCGTGATCCATACACTGATAGGTTTGTCTCACTAAAATAGCTAGGCTCATCCTTCGGTTCGCAAACCTTTATGCATTGATTAAATGTCATTTCTTTTGCTGCTATAATTATAGCATCAGACAATTCACATTTAAACCACTTGGTGTCATGCAAGAGCCATATACACGCACCCCCGCTGCTCCTCTTATAGCTCACATGTCTGTGTAGCTGTAATTTCACAGCGGTCTCCCACCCTCCCAGATGGGTGAGATACACAAGCCCATTTCGGAAGCTCTCGTTCCCTGTTAAAGACTCCTGTCCCCCTGGGATTCCCCCCGGGCAAAAGGACAGTTCTCTGAGTCTCTGGGCCAAAAATTCTGTATCTGTATTTGTCATGAGAGATACGGGATTTATATTCCAATCTGTCATTATTCTATTTTCAACCAAGGCTCCTAAAGCCTTTCTGGATTTCCTAGTCATCCATATTTGCTTTTTGCTTATTAACTTCAAGCATTTGCAATTGAATAAACACTTACATCTATCACATGATGTAAATACTTCCCCATCAAACAAACAACGACATTCTTTTCCTAATGCTATGAATCGTTGTTTACATGACTGACAGTTTCGACATAGGCATCCATCCTGTTTTATCTCATATTGTTCGATTTCGACTTTTTGATGTGATTCTCTGCAATCACCACAAATTGTGACGTCATTTAACGCACAACTATCTACTGCTCCGAGCTCGTTCCACCATGGGAAATGAGCTCCTAAACCATGCTGAATTAGCAACTCTGCTTTATTCGGCCTATTAGCATATAAGCCTTCAGCTAGTTTAATCGCTACATTAGGTTTTGTGCATACGGCGCAGTCTTCGATCCTGTAACTTATAGCAGGTGTACCTTCAACACTCATAGACTTTCTACCCAGAGCTCTGTCATATTCTGGTTTAAGCCATTTTTCAATGGTTAAGTTTCCAGAAAAACCTCTAATAATTCTGATGAAGCCTTTTTGCTTATAAAGGCCTTCACTAGACTTGAGGTCACAGGTCAAGTTTTTCTCTGCCATTATTCCGGCTTTTTAATTAGGTCACGGAGACTCCAGATGCCGTTTGCTTCTAATTCGACCGTAGTTTTAGATGGCACGGATATAACTTTATCCTCTGTACCTAAGTTTTGTTTGAATCTACGACCTTTTACCCTTCTTTGGATATATACAGTGTCTCCTACCTTTATCTGGCCCTTGCCTTGTCGGGGATTTTCCTCCTTTTCAGGTATAGGAACTCTGTAATTTAGAAATTTCAAGCAGTCATTAATCTGCTCGTCCCAATCTTTATCCTGATTTTTTACAAACCAAGATTTTGCTTCTTTGATCATTCTCTCCGCTATTCCATTACTAGCGGGTTGATATTTCACTGATTTGATCAATTTTACACCTTCATTCTTTAGAAAGTTTTCTACTTCCTGTCCGGTAAGATTATGCGCATTATCGCCTCGGACCCGATTTGGTGTTCCTCTGTATTTAAAATATTCAGATAAGCTTTTAATCACTACCTGTTCTGTAGCTCTTTCACACGGATAAATCTGTGTGTAATTACTCGCATTATCTGTTATTAAAAGAAAATAACAATTTTTCCTTTTAGTTTGAGGCCTAATAGGCCCTGCGAAATCCATGCTGATTTCATCATTTTCCTGATCTGTTTTTATAGATCCGTAATCATTATTACGTGAATCCATTGCCTTTCTGCAATTTGGACAGTTCACTTTTATCCTGTGATACTCGGATTTTAAGTTTTGAATATTTAGGCCTAAAGCATGACAATATAGCGCTAAATATTTTGTTGTAGGATGTTTTAATTCTACATGTAATTTCTCAAGAATGTCTTTTTGACTTTCTTTCGTGACAGCCCTTACTGTGCGAACATAGTCATCCACCTGTTTGTTCCCTAAGGCAGCTGTCGTATTCTGTGACGTATGACTAGTTTGATGTAATACTGTGGGCTTAATTTCCATAATTAGGCCATCGATTACTCGCCAATCTTCGGCTTGTTTTAATTGCTTCCCTTTGGAAGTATTAAAATCATTATTTTTCCATGTAGTTAAGTGTTCTTCTACAGCTTGATAAATATAGTCACTATCAGTTACTATATAACAATTAATATCATTTAGTTGTTTAGCTTTTTCTAAAGCTTTCCTAAATGCTTTTACTTCAGCAGCTTGAGCACTCAATCCTGTCTCTAAGCTACCTTTTTCTGACTCGGTGACCTTACGGCCCTTTTTCCGAATCCAGGCCCATCTAGTTTGTCCTCCTTCCGTTGTACCATCGGTATAATAACAAACTTTATTTATAGGTACCTTCGTAATTCTATCCCTCTTGGGAATTTTTTCAGCCAAAAAGCATAATTGCGTATCATTCAGCAATAAAGACCATTTGGCCCAAGTGTGAGAATGCACACGTTTGTTTTCGCTAATTAGGTTCTTAGCTTCCCTTACTATTTGATTTATACCCTCACCTTTAGCTTTCACTATAATTTGCTGGTCCAACGCCAAGCCTTTCAAGGTTAACAGTGATTTAGCTAGTGAGGCTAAAATGTCACCACCACTTAGGTTTTGCAACTTTTTCTGATTAGGCGCTTTAGTGGCGGACACGAAGCTAACAGGATTTTTTTCATTTCCTTCATTAAAGATTATCAACTCTATTTCATCCTCCGTATTAGCTATTTTCACCACTAATGGAGTGCTCTCGTCTCTTCTGACTAAACGACCACTATTTAAAGCTTCGTCGATTAATTTAGCCTTTATTTCGGATAGTTTTTCACTCCAATTCAAAACACCTCCTTTGGTTGCATTATAAAGAGGTTTCGCATGTTTAGCATATCCTGGGATTAAATCTCTTACAAAGTTTAATGTACCCAACATGCTCTGCAATTGTTTTAAACTGGTTATATTTTTTCCTCTCAATTCCTTTAATTTATTTTCTGTAGTTTGTGACAGAAATCGCTCATTACCAGTTATCTGAAATCCTAAAAACTCAACACTGTCTTTAGCAATTTCCATTTTCTTATAATTTAACCTAAACCCTTCTTTAGTTAGTCGGCTTAAGGTTTCATCTAATATTTCAAGATGCTCTTTTTCGTCGTTGGTAACAATAAGAATATCATCTATGTATACAACGATTGGAAGGCCTTTAAGAATTTCCATCATTATGGCTTGAAAAGCATTTGGAGAATTCTTAAATCCTTGTGGTAAAACATTATATACATACTGTTTATTCTCAAAGGTAAAGGCCGTGCGCGCTCTGCTTTCAGGCGTCAAAGGCACAGACCAAAAGCCATTTGCAAGATCTATTTTTGACAATATTTTCCCCTCTGGGGCTGCGCTGGTCGCATCTCTTGCATTAATCAGATATCTCGTATCTGGTATTGTTTGTTTATTTAATGCTTTATAATTCGTTACCAATCTCCATCCCCCATCTGGTTTTGCAACCGCCTGAATTGGGGAATTAGTTGGCGCATTATCAACTTCTTTTATTATACCCTTTTGTTTTAATTCCTCAATAGTGATTTTTATCTCAGGCAGCGCGCTTTTATTTATCGGGTATTGCCTTTGTGGTGGAGGGATTCCACCTTTTATTTCGTACTGCCATTTATCAGATAATTTTCCGCAATCATTTTTACTTCTTGCGGCGTGGGTTTGATATTTTCTTAATATCTCTGTTATTTTAGTGCGGTCGGCTTTGCTAGCTTCGGCCATTCTTTTTATTTCCTGCTCCAGGTCTACTTTTTTCAACCAATTCATCTGTTTACTTTGTAATATTGCGCTAGCATCTTTAAGCGTCATTAAATTATTGACACCTTTGATAATTTGCAAATTTTTCCAATCATAAACTTTATGCGTTTCTTCATTACCTCTAAAGTCTTTGACATTAAATGTAATTTCAATTTCTCGGGCTTCTTCAGGCAGCTGACCCACAACAGTGACATCTGCTCCTGTATCAAGATCAAATAATATGCCCTCATAATTTATATTTAAATTCATATCTGCCGTTTCTGTAACTTGTTCAGACATAATGGCCTTTTTCCCTGGAGTCAGGCAACCCTATTCTTCTCGATTCTGAGAGGCTTTTCTGTTGCTGTTAACAACTTTCTCGCTGTTTTTAACTTCTTTAGTTTTATTCTTTGATTTTGGCTGTTTCTTTTTATTTCTTTTTTCTATTAAGTCCTGTCTCTGTTCTGGGGTCATTTTTTCCCAGTTCTCCTTTGAGACATAGTCGCTTTCTGCAGATTTTTGTTGGAAACCTGACTTTTGCAGTTTGCTTTTATTCTTAGACTTTTCCTGAGCTCTTTGGCCCTGGTGTTTCTCTCTCGGTGCAGTTTCGGCTCTCGGCTTCTGCTGCCTGCTTTTTCGTGCGGGCGGGGCTCTTTGAGCTGCTGCCCTTGGAGGCTGTACTCTCTGTTTGTCCGAGAGTATTTTGCGCTTCCTTTCCCACCGAATAGCGAAATTGGACAATTCCACCCAGGTGGTTTCAGGCCCTAGCAGCTTCACCTCTGCTAGTCCAGGCACTAAATCTGTCAGCTCTTGGAGCTCTCGAATCAGCGCATACACGGATTCGACTTTACCCTGTCTGTCCAGACAATACGGGTAAACTCCAATCGACTTTACTAATTCAGCCCTCTCAGTTCTTTCATCATCAGGGGTTCTGCCCAGTATCATCCCTAGTTGTAACCTTACTGTGGCTACTGCGATTTTACGTTTAGTGTGATGGACTATCATTGCTTCGATTAAGTCATCGTCAGCTTTGTATAGTTCGCCCATTCTCACTATTTCCTGGGCTTTTTCCATCACTGTCGCTTCAGGCGGGAAGGTTATTTGTGTTAACGGATAAAGAGCTCTCTCTCCTAATTCAGAAACAACCTGAGAAGATTTTTTAGGCTTACTGGTTTTTCCCAGCATTACTGATTTACGGACGGACCCTCCTTCAGAGGAGCTGGCCTCGTCTGAGCTAACGGCCTCGCTTGAGGCACTGGGCAGAGGAGTACCGCGTCTCACCTTCTCTTTGGTGATTAACTGCCTTCCTCTGCTCTCTTGAGAGCCGCTTTTAGCAAAATGTTTTCTTATCTTATGCACCGTTCCTAGTTTGGGGTTTTGCTTGCCTGCCTGGTCCTCATCTATCATTCCGGACCAGATTATTCCGCTAATTAGAGCCTGCAGAGCGTCAGCCAGTTCGCAGATCATATCTAGTTTAGCTTTCTGATTAATATCAGTGCGCTCCAATATTTCATCTGCGGTGCAGGCTGAGGCCAGGTATATCATATCAGCGTTTTCTCTTTGTTCAGCCCGCGAGTCACCCTCGACCTTGTTTAGTTGGATTTTAAATCCCGCTGGGATTGTTACCCTTCTATTCCCGGCCTGTATGAAACGCCTGTCTACGTGGGCTGATGTTTTTCTGTCCTCCGAGCTAGCCCTGGCACCTTTCTGCCTAATTCTGCCTCTCGTTGGCAGGTCTCTGTCATCTTCTGATGATGAGTCGCTCGTGCTGTCATTTCTTAAAGGACTCATTCTGTGAATCCTATTTGTGGCGGTTTTTAAAGGATTTAGGGGGCTTTGTTTAGTTTTTTCCCTATCCTTTCGCATTTCCGCATGGTCTAACGGGGTGCTTGTCTTTAGTCCCCACCTCAGGGGAACTCTTTCTCTGGCATCCGTCTCTCTCTCTCTCCCCATATTCAGGGGTCCAAAGGTGACTTCAGACCTGTGCTGGGCGCCAGCAGTAGCTTGATCGCCCAGAATTGAACTAGCTCTTTCTTCTTCAGATTCAGCATAAAATTCAGGACTTATGGTCGTGTTATTTTTTAACACTTTTATCCGGCCTCTGAATCGTTCTGGGTAATTTACAGGACCCTTATGGTTATGTAGAATTATATCTACTTGTTCACCTGTAATTATAGCTTTGTCTATTGCGTTGTACAATTCCAGCCAGTTATTTTCTTGGTCATTTACGCCTATGTAAACGCTATTACCTATTGTACACGATTGAGGCGAAACATGTAAAGGATTCTCCTTTTTACGCGTTTTCAATTCCTCATTTGAGATAAGATGGATTTGAATACCTGAAACTTCAGTCATGTTTTTGTATAGAATATAGATCCGTCTTTAGGTCTATGTGCACTTATCCTATACTCAGTTTTGAGAGATTTCTTTTTCGGGCGTCCCCTACTTTTTCTCTCTTAATCTAACTATACTTCTTTTTACAAATTAAATTAGATCCTCGCTGAGGGCCTCCATGTACTGATTGGCCTTTATTTAATCACCTTAATTAAACAAAGATAAACCAGAATCCTCTCTTGGCTATATTTCTTAGCTAGAGTTTAGTTGAAGGATCATCTTTTAAATGTGTTTGCAAAAAGAATACATTAGATCATACTTTACCACACAAGGTAACTTGATGGGCTCTGGCAAATGAATTCAATGTCCACTCCAGCGAAGTAAATTAATAAAATATACTTTTATTAACAAAATGAAATCCAGTGAAAAAGTTGAATAAACAAAAAGACATATAACAGAAACAAAATCCTTACTTTATCCTCCGTTGAGGGTAAAGGGCTGCTAACCTCCAGTATAGAGAGATTAGGAACACACAATGCTGATCAAAATGGTTCAGCTTTTATACTTTTACAATCAGGTCATGCACATTAATTCACCTCGTACATCATTGAGGTTTTGACACATTGGATTATGTTCACAGGGTACATGTTCAGTCAACCTTCTGGGTTTTCCCCATTATATATGAAAAAGTTTATAAATCACTAAGGACCAACGATACAATGTGGTCAAAACTACTTAGTTAATGTTCCAATAGTCAGCAAAACCTATAGGTCATGTCTTATGTGAACAAATTTATAGTTGTTCCTTAATATCACAAGAACATGAATCAACATCTAAATAATTAAATGCACATCATTGAGACAGCTTTAATCCTTTAATGCATTTAAACCATCACTATGCATTCAAATTCAGTCGAGCAAGGGATGTTGTCGGGTTAGAAGAGAGGGGGTCATTAGGAGGTAGAAGTTCCTTTCCTCTCCGCTCGGCCGCCTTGCGAGTCTTTTTCTTGTAGCGCCTCTCGCTCCTCTTTCCCCTGAGAGACTCCGCGAGAGTGGAGCCTTGGAGCATAGGAATGTCAGAGTAGAGGAGAGGCCTGCGCTCGTACCTTTTTTGTCTCATATTAAAAATGGCATTTTCTCCTAAACCAATTTGCCTCACAAAGTGAACGGCTGTTTTCCAGCATTCTTCAGAATATCTTCCTTTGTGCTCAATAGAGGAAAGAAACTCAAACAGGTTTAAAAACAAGTGGAGGATGAGAAATGATGACAGAAAATGGCTGCATGCATCGTCTCTTAAGTGAAAACTAAAGTAGAACATACTTGCTAACAGCGGCGTAGCAACAGGGGGGACGGCGGGGATACGTCCCCCTGACTTTTAGAGCCAGACTATTTAAAAACAGCTCATTAATAATTAATATGAATGTAAACTTTTGGATCTCATTCAGCTGTCCCCCGCACTTTTAAAATGTCCGCTATCCCTGCTGAAAAATCCAGCTTAAACCAGCCTAAGATGGTTGGCTGGTTTTAGCTGGTCGACCAGCCTGGTTTTAGAGGGGTTTTGGCCATTTCCAGGCTGGTTTCCAGCCATTTCCAGCCTGGTCTTAGCTGGGCAGGCTGGGAGTTGACCAGCAAAAACCAGCTTGACCAGCCAAAACCAGCTATGTCCAGCTTAAACCAGGCTGGTCAAGCTGGTTTTAGCTGGTTTAAGCTGGTCATTTTCCAGCCTGACCAGCTAAGACCAGGCTGGAAATGGCCAAAACTCCTCTAAAACCAGGTTGGTTGACCAGCTAAAACCTGCCAACCAGCTTAGGCTGGTTTAAGCTGTTTTTTTCAGCAGGGATGCCCCTGCTTGCTAAG
This sequence comes from Danio kyathit, assembly GCA_903798195.1. NCBI lineage: Eukaryota > Metazoa > Chordata > Actinopteri > Cypriniformes > Danionidae > Danio > Danio kyathit. The sequence continues at coordinate 43,694,394 of LR812522.1, read as the reverse complement.
TATGTGCAGCAGAGGCCAGCTAGTAAGTGCTGTGCAGGTAAACCACACTCCTCTGACCTCTAAAGGTGCTCTAGCAACAGACGCTGGAGGCCATGGCCTTTTGCCTCCTTGTTAGAGCAACCGTCTCCCATGCGGAAGGTCGCCGGTTCGATACCAGCTCGGAGCGGGTTGGGTGGCGTAGGACCGGCGGGGGTTACATATCTTATGTTGTACTTTTTTATACCAATATATTTTTCTCACTAAAGGCTTGTAGGTTCTGTCTGCTAACAAACTGCACCTTTGCAGCACTATTTAAGCTTTGAACATGTTTTCAGCACACACACACATGTACCTGTACGGTTTTCTCCAGGACTCTGACACTGAATATATTTATACCCAATATAAAACAATCAACTTTCTTGCCAAAAACATTAAAGATACAGTTAATAGGGTAGCTCTTAACCCAGGTTACTGGCAAATTAAAAGTCCTATTAGCGCACTTCGTCAGCTTTGTGGAAGTCCATAAACGTGCTGCTGTTTTATGTTACTCAACATCATCCACATTTCGTATGATCTATAATTATAATGAATCAGAAACACACTTGAAGCTGAAACAACAAGATTGTCCATATGTTTCTGTCTACCAAGAACTCACACAGTAAACTGTAATTTTTGGCTTTATAAATTAACTTAATAAAACTTTGCAAATAGATATTTAAATTTTAATTATATATTATTTTATCTAATGAGATATAGATTCAACATTCAACGAGACAAATATTGTCATAACATTAAACACCACCTAAAGTTCAACATCTAGAGCTTATTGACTAACTGCGTCTATGTTTAATGTTTGTCGCCTTTTTTCATATTTATTTTCGTGTTGTCACTTTATGTACGCTGGAAGCGTCTGTAGCCAAAATAAATTCCTCGTGTGTGTGTGTAAACTGATTCTGAAGTTGTAGCGGGACTTTAATTTTGGTTTCGGTGTGACGTCATATAGCCGGGCCGCGCACCTCGACTGAAGGTTTGTTTTCTTGCTCCTTTTTAGATGTTTACATTAAGTTTAAAGTTTTCATCCGGTGTGCATTGACTTAATGATCATTTGATGTAACACTGCTGTGCTTTATCCAGGGTTAATGAGAGTTATTTAAGCTAGTATTAGCCCTAAAACAATGCAAGTTAATGTTAACGTCGTTTACGATTAACAAAGCTCTGGGGTTTCCTCAGAATCTGTTTTAAAGTGAACAGAAAACGTGTTACGGATGTGAAATTTGCCTTACGTTAAAGATTAATCATGTAATCTTATACATGTTGTGTTAAATTGGTCAAAAATAGAAAAGTCTCGTGTGACACACGAATACCGATAGAGGTAAAGTTGGTTATAGAGGTAAAGTTGGTTTTATATTCGCACATTCGTTCATTTAGAAGTCTCTATATTGTTTATCATGTTACTTTGAATATTCGATCGGAATTAGCATGCAAGTATGACTTCAAAACAGCATTAACACTGTTTATTTGACTGTGAACAATGTTGTACTATAGAGGTAAAGTTGGTTTTATATTGGGATATTGAGACATTCTCCTTAATAATATAATTTCAGAAAAGTATTATTTGCAAATTCTAAATAGGGAAATCATATAAGCAGCCAATGACTATCAAAGTACAACACTGTGCACAGTCAAATAAACAGTGTTAATGTTGTTTTGAAGTCATACTTGCATGCTCATTTCGATCGAATATTCAAAGTAACATGATAAACAATATATATATACTTCTAAATGAACGAATGTGCGAATATAAAACCAACTTTACCTCTATCTTGAAAATGTTGACCAGTAAAATTTGGTGCAAATTTCCAAAGAAAAGTGATGAACTTGTTTATAACGTTACTAATTCAGCAGAAAACAGAGAAAATATTCAGGACTTGCTTATTTATCTTCTTTAAGAAATCTGGCAAGATGATGTATATTGCAGTACATAGCTTCATAAAAATACTATAGTAATTATACTGTATATTAAAGTTTAAATGTACGTTATTAATATTTAAATGGTCAACTCCAGCGTTATTGATGTGACATTTGCAGGAAAACCTCAAAACACAAATTCATAGAGAGAGTATTATATTGAAATGTCTTTATGTTTTTCAAAACAACTCGCCACAGAGTTATGGGATCAGAAAATAATCAATCTGTAAACATTTTTTATATTTTAAATGAGGAAAATATACATGTCTTATGGATGTGACGAAAAAAGTCTGCGAGTTTACAGTATACAACACACTTTGTAGAAATTCTGTGAATGAAACTGCACAACCCAAAAGAAACAATGCTAATCAAAAGGATAAGAGTCGGCTAACGATAGAACAAAAATTATTGATTTGATTTGATTTGACATTTTTTTCATTTATGAGGGAAAAGCTTGGTTATGGATGTGACGTCTCTCTGTTATGAATGTGACCGATGTGAAATTGCCACTTGTGTGATTTTGGTAAATCAAATAAAACTGTTTGAAAACATTAACAGAGATATTTTTGAGTATTTAAAAAAAAAAACGCAGAAACGATTTTGTTATTTTGGCGAAAACTTAATTTTTTTCATGGCAAGGTTGACATTTGCATGGAATTTCTCAAATATATATTATTTACTGTAAATATACTGTAAGTTTAAGAACTTTATTAATCCCACCAGGGGCAATGAGATTAGGGTACAAGCATTTCATGATACATCAAACACATAAAGAAACAAATCACTTACAAACAATATTAGAAAACACAAATCCAACATGCTTCATAATAACTTCATAAATAGTGCTAAACATAAATAGTGTTAAAAAGCATAGGAAAGACCCATCAGTGTTTCCTCTAGGATTTTTTCCAGCAGTAGCGGCAGGACTTTTTTTTTTACACAGATCTGCCAACTATTTCAAAGACAAATATTACACGCAGTATTACAAGTCGAGATAGCATTCATGTAATACGAGCATGCGAATCTCTTTGCTTGCGCGCCGATTTCCTCTGTTCGAGCACAGAACTTCTTGCACGCACTCAAATTTACACGTTCAAGTGCAGATCTTCTTGTGCGCTCTCCAGTTAGCGCTGCTGAAGCGCGATTTAGTGCGATTTAGTGTGTTTTCCGACATTAACGCGTCCTGAAGTAAAGTGAAACGGCATTAAACTCCAGCAAGATAAAGTCATTGTATGCAGAGCCATTGACCTTTATCAATAAAGTATACTTATGGAAACTGTGTTCATCTTAACTGAAAGCTACGCGGTGTTTGCTAGACTCGCGCACCTGTCAGTCAGTCTGTCAGAGAGTCAGTCAGCATGTCACCTTGAACAAATAGCACACAGCACTACTACGGTTACAGAAAAGTTTGCGCTGTTTACCTCTAATATGTTTTGGTGCGATTATAATCCGCTATAAAAAACACGACTATGTTTTAAATAAGAAGCTGTAATGTAGCCGTGGCGGGATGAATTTTGGCGTGGCGGCCCGCCACGGATGAATGAATGTAGCGGAAACCTTGCCCATATATTAAAAATGTAATTTAAAACTTGCTAGAATGTAAGGTTGTAAAGCCTTATTGCCTCAGGAACAAAGGTAAATTTATATCTGTTAGAAGAGCATTTGATGCTTCTAAACCTTCTTCCAGATGGCAACAGAACAAAAAGAGGCTTCAGAGGATGGGAGTCATCTTCTATCACACTTTGAGTTTTCCTTAACGTTTGCTGTTTGTGTAACTCTAAACTCCGCAGAGGTAAACCAATAATCTTGGAGCAAGTCTTAACTAAGTTTTGAAGTTGATTTTTGTCTCTAACGGAAAGTGAGGAGAACCAGCATAAAAAGGAAAAGCTTAATAAACTCTCGATATAGGTGGTATAAAAAGTTCTCAGTATATGTTTTTCTATACAGAAAGAGTTCAGTTTTCTAAGAACATACATTCTCTGATGCACTTTCTTAGCAACAGCTTCTGAGTTCTGCTGGAACTTTAATGTGGTATCAAATATTGTACCAAGATACTTATAATCCTGTACCCTTTCAACTTGTTTTCCGTTAAAATACGCTGGCTTCACCTCTGAGGCATTTTTTCTAAAATCAATGACCATCTCTTTTGTTTTTGTGCTGTTCAGTTGTAGTTCAGCTTCTTTGCACCACTTGAAAAACTCATTATGATCATCGCTGTCATTACACTCTGTATTTGTTAACAGGGATAAAAAAAAACTGTGTCGTCAGCATATTTGACTATGTGGCAATTGTCCTTAGTGCTGCGACATTCATTTGCGTATAATATTAAAAGAAGTGAGGACAGTACGCAACCCTGTGGAGATCCAATTGATGTAAAAAGCATGTCTGAAAGCACTCCATTTAGCATGACTCCCTGCTTGCCTACATGTCAAAAAATCTAAAATCCATAAAACCAAACCGTGACTCGCATCAAATTCATCTACAAGTTTCTTTGCTAAAATAAAAGGATTCACAGTATTGAATGCAGAGGAAAAGTCCACAGTCTCTAAATGTTGGTGTACGGTATTTAGAAGGAAAAGTTTTGCATCATCCACACCTCTTTTAGTGCGATATGCAAACTGCAAAGAGTCCAGCTATATTATAGCATTTACAACTCTTTGTTACTGATTGCTCCAGCACACTGTAGAATTAACTGTAGTGAACTGAAAAACATTAATGAATACTAGTGTACTTAAGTTTTACTACAGCAAACGGGTGTTTTGTAATATAATATAGCCTAAAGTTTCAGAAAACGACAGTATTTGGGTCATTTGTTTATATTACTATAGTTGTCTTACCGTAGCGACTATATAATCACCACAACAGATTCATTACTATAGTTGTTGTGTTACCATAGCAACTGTAGATTTATCACTACAGATTAATGCTATTGTTTGGTTAAAACAACTGTAAATTACTATATTATTTTAAGATGTGGGTGTGTTGTGAGGTTTTGCACTACGTTGTATTACTCTAAGCACTAAAATACATTGGAATATTTCTTATTTTCGAAATTGGATATCATTTAGGACCAGAATATGCAAATTTTTAGCAAACAAATTCAGTTGGGATGTATCTGCAATAATCAGTTCAGTTGATCATCAGGGCCCAGGTTCTCAAACGTAATCCAGTGGGATTTTAGATCACGGATTGGATCAAATCTTGGAGATGGGTTTTTCAAAAAGTAACAGAGTTGATTTAGAATTAAGGTCAGACCATGTAATCCAATCTTACATTTGATTTGGATCAAACCTGTTCTTTTTGGTCATTCAAAACTTCGAACTCAGATTCGGATTATTTGTATCCAAAAAACAGGATTATCCTGATCCCATCAGAAGGGTGTATTCAGTTGTGATTTATTGAACCAAATAAATCAAAAAAGTTGTATTTTTTTAAGTGAATGATCACAAACTTAATGGTTATTGATGATATATAAATTCCTTCATATTTGAAGCCCATATGAAGCATGTCACATCTAATGAGATATGATAAACAACAAAACAATATCAAAGCAGTATTGTATTAGAACAAACTAAAAATTTTTTAAAAATGTTTGTTGATTGTTTTTGTTTCTTACCAATAAATCAAACAACTGGTATTTTGCCTTCCTGTTGTTCTTTGCTAAGCCGGTAAACTCTGGTAAACAGGATTTGGTAATCCTGAAATTTGGTATTTGGATCACAGTGATCCATCCCAATGTTCCTTTAAAAAACTACATAGAAAGTAAGATAGATCAGTTAATCCTGGATAGCAAAACATGGGATTTCCAAATCTGGACCGATTTGATCCAGATTATGTTTTGAAAAGCTGGGCCCTGGGTTCATCCTCCTTAATCTATTAAAATGTTTACAATTTTTAATGTTTGAAATGTGCTTGGATTTTAGATAAAAAAAAAATCATGTTGCTTTCATGAATATTTGTCTTAGTAAACAAGAAATTAAACTATAGTTTAAACAAAGTTTAGCTGTTTTTGCATAAAATGAAAAGCACCATTTGATTAAGCAGTGATTTTAAAGACCTAATGCATGGAGTTAACCATTTCATTAGTGAACAATGTGTACAAATTTAAATCATTAAACGACTTTTTAAGAGTTAAATGATAGTAATTTTCAATGTTGGATTTTGGGCAAACAAGCCAATCAAAAAAAAAAAAACCTTACAATACTATAATAAATCTACAGGCAGTGCAGAATTATTAGGCAAGTTGTATTTTTGAGGATTAATTTTATTATTGAACAACAACCATGTTCTCAATGAACCCAAAAAACTCATTAATATCAAAGCTGAATATTTTTGGAAGTAGTTTTTAGTTTGTTTTTAGTTTGAGCTATTTTAGGAGGATATCTGTGTGTGCAGGTGACTATTACTGTGCATAATTATTAGGCAACTTAACAAAAAAACAAATATATCCCCATTTCAATGATTTATTTTCACCAGTGAAACCAATATAACATCTCAACATTCACAAATATACATTTCTGACATTCAAAAACAAAACAAAAACAAATCAGTGACCAATATAGCCACCTTTCTTTGCAAGGACACTCAAAAGCCTGCCATCCATGGATTCTGTCAGTGTTTTGATCTGTTCACCATCAACATTGCGTGCAGCAGCAACCACAGCCTCCCAGACACTGTTCAGAGAGGTGTACTGTTTTCCCTCCTTGTTAATCTCACATTTGATGATGGACCACAGGTTCTCTATGGGGCTCGGTTCAGGTGAACAAGGAGGCCATGTCATTAGTTTTCTTCTTTTAGACCCTTTCTTGCCAGCCACGCTGTGGAGTACTTGGACGCGTGTGATGTAGCATTGTCCTGCATGAAAATCATGTTTTTCTTGAAGGATGCAGACTTCTTCCTGTACCACTGCTTGAAGGTGTCTTCCAGAAACTGGCAGTCGGACTGGGAGTTGAGCTTGACTCCATCCTCAATCCGAAAAGGCCCCACAAGCTCATCTTTGAGTATACCAGCCCAAACCAGTACTCCACCTCCACCTTGCTGGCGTCTGAGTCGGACTGGAGCTCTCTGCCCTTTAACGATCCAGCCACGGGCCCATCAAGACTCACTCTCATTTCATCAGTCCATAAAACCTTAGAAAAATCAGTCTTGAGATATTTCTTGGCCCAGTCTTGGCGTTTCAGCTTGTGTGTCTTGTTCAGTGGTGGTCGTTTTTCAGCCTTTCTTACCTTGGCCATGTCTCTGAGTATTGCACACCTTGTGCTTTTGGGCACTCCAGTGATGTTGCAGCTCATGGCAAAACTGGTGGCAAGTGGCATCTTGGCAGCTGCACGCTTGACTTTTCTCAGTTCATGGGCAGTTATTTTGCGCCTTGGTTTTTCCAGACGGTTCTTGCGACCCTGTTGACTATTTTAAATGAAACACTTGATTGTTCGATGATCACGCTTCAGAAGCTTGGCAATTTTAAGAGTGCTGCACCCCTTTGCAAGATATCTCACTCTTTTTGACTTTTCGGAGCCTGTCAAGTCCTTCTTTTAACCCATTTTGCCAAAGGAAAGGAAGTTGCCTAATAATTATGCACACCTGATATAGGGTGTTGATATCATTAGACCACACCCCTTCTCATTACAGAGATGCACATCACCTAATATGCTTAATTGGTAGTAGGCTTTCCAGCCTATACAGCTTGGAGTTAGTAATGGGCGATATAAACGATATGCGATATAAACGATACAAAATTGGCCTACGATAGAGATTCTAATTTTATTGCACTATCGCGATAATACATGTTTGATGACGCAATCTACCCACGAAATTAAGAGCAACGAGCTGCAGCCGGCTTTTTTTTTTAATAAGCTCGATTGATAACTTAATTCACTCGGCCACGGTAAAACAACATGCTCTTCACACTAACTTATGGTGTATTACGTTGGAAATCTATTGTGACTGTAGCACATGCTGACGCTCTCAACAACAGCACTAAGCAACGCATGGCACCGAATGGCGACGTGTCGCACAACTTGCGAGACTCATGCATGGCATATCGTGGCTTGTCACACAGATTCCCACACAGCGCTTCCCACACAGATTTTACCTGGGAGGCCGATATATTATTGGGGCGGCCCGGTTCTGTGTTCGCGAGAAACTGAGGACACTCTGCCACAGACTCACGTGTTTTGCATGCAGACCCACAGAGACGCGCTGGATACAGAACTGTTGTCCTGACTTTAGCAGCTTTGAGAAGAGCGCGAAGACTAAATAGACTGATCCAGCTCATTATTTGGGGTGACAATACATTTTCCCCGGACATGTCCGAGAATCTGCTTTCGCTTTCGATATTAATTGTATTCATTTTTGCATTACTTTATAAGCAAACTTTGTCTGGTGCGTCTCAATCTCTCAGCAGCACCAACACTGTCTACAGCAGACAGAGAGAGAGGGAGGGAGAGAGAGAAAGAGCAGATCAAGACACCAGTTTTAATTTCATTAGGAAAACAAAATGTTTAAAAGCAAATGTGTTACCTTAGGCTGCAGGTTAGAAATATGTTTTTATTTAAAGTATCTGCAATACACAATTTTATTTGACTAATTTAATACTGGAAGTATTTTCAGTACAGTGTAAGTTCCTTAACTAAAAAGACACCAGTTTTTTTGTTCTCTGCAACTTGACATTTAGGAACCAAGGACTGAAAAGAAAAGTCTTTCTAAAAGGCACTACATTTAGTTTATTTATCTGCAACATTGTGTTGTTTAATTACAGTTTTGCTTTTGCACAATAAATGTTCTCAAAATGACATGCAACGTTTCTTTATTTCTTAAAAAAATAGCAGTTTGGCTTTCCTAAGGGTCTCTGTAACCTGTTCTGTAATGGTTCTATTATAATTTATATATCGCAATATATATCGTTATCGCAAGAGGCTGAAATGTATATCGCAATATGGATTTTAGGCCATATCGCCCATCCCTACTTGGAGTAAGACAACATGCATAAAGAGGATGATGTGGTCAAAATACTCATTTGCCTAATAATTCTGCACTCCCTGTAGTGTAATCTGATAAAGTATGCATATGCATGTAAATATGAACTTTGCTGCAGATTTGAAAATGTACCTGAAATGTGCTTAAATTTGGCTTTGGTAAAGGTGTAAGAACCTTGAACCGATTCTTCATCTCTCATTGCTAGCAGCGAAACTACTTGTGTACATTAAGAGAGTGAGATAAAACAGTGGCGGTCATGATAAGTCAAAACTTCAATCAATACAGTCTTAAAAAAACAATATAACAATGTGATACTCAGATGTTAAGATATTTTCTAACACCCATTTTCAGGAGGAGGAATTATTAAGTTTATGTAGCCCATTTCATACACCATGGTAAATGAAAGTGCTTTACGTAAACAATAATACAAGAAACGCACAATACAATAAATATATGAAATAAAAATTATTTAAATGATTAAAAAAACAGATTAAATGTGTTAAAAAGAAATTAAAGTGAAACATTTGTGGAGTTTAGTATATAATTTTAGGATCGACATAATTAACGTATTTGTAATTTAAACAGGGATTTGAGGAGACCATTAAATGCAATGTTTTATTTGTATAGAGGAGACCAAGTAAATCTAATTAGTAATTGTTATTATTGTGTCCATAGTTTGCTGAATAAAATCCTTATTAATGTTCAAACGTGAATGTTCATTAACGAAGATAAATACAAGTTTAATCCCTTTTGCTAAAATTGAAGGAAAATATATAATAATGACTAAAGCTGGTGGTTTTCCAAATGTTCTTCAATGCTGTTTCATTTGGGAATGAAGGTTATGAACTCTTGTTTTAGGCTTGCTGGAAAAGTTTAAAGATTTCTGCATGTTTATGTTTTTCAGAAACCTTATTTAAAGCAATATAAATATAAGCCTGTTTCTAAATAATTCTTTATAATTTCTTAATAGCATGTTCAATTTCTGGTTTGAATTGATGACAACACTCAGTAGAAAATTCACAACATTGGACATTTACTGCCTAGGGTTGTCAGAAGTATCGAGTTCGGTAACAAACTTTTGAGCGCTTCATCTTCATGGCCAATCACAGTCATTTCTGTTGAGCGTGTGAACACAATAGCCAATCAGCAGTGTTTAAGAACACTTCAAATGTTAGTAGGAAATGGACGTTTTTAAAATATCAGTACCAGTTGGTACCGAACTCAATACCGTGGACAACCTTATTACAATCAATAAATTTGGTAACTGGCAAACTTTTAATTGGGAAAATTTGAGGTTTTCTAAATTGATTCCATTGAATCCAAATCTGATCTCTGTAATCATCCCCTGTAGGGATGGGCGATATGGCCAAAAATCCATATTGCGATATACATTGCAGCCTCTTGCGATAACGATATATATTGCGATATATAAATTAAAATAGAACCATTTCAGAACAGGTTACAGAGACCCTTAGGAAAGCCACACTGCTATTTTTTTTAAGAAATAAAGAAACGTTGCATGTCGTTTTGAGAACATTTATTGTGCAAAAGCAAAACTGTAATTAAACAACGCAATGTTGCAGATAAATAAACTAAATGTACATGCTTTAAACTGTAATAGGTACCGTTTAAAGCATGTACCTGTACCTACAATTTGTCTAAAATATGCAAGCAATTTTTTTTAGATAATTTGTGTTTGTTTTAATTATAGTTCGTACACTCCAGCTTCAGTTCACATGTGTTTAGAGTTAGATCATCCTTCATGTGCAGAACTGTGATTTACAAACCAACCAGCTCAAAATCTGCAGCTGAGCATTTTTTAAATACTTCTTTTAAGCACTTAAAAGACTTTTCTTTTAAGTCCTTGGTTCCTAAATGCCAAGTTGCAGAGAACAAAAAAACTGGTGTTTAGTTAAGGAACTTACACTGTACTGAAATTACTTCCAGTATTAAATTAGTCAAATAAAATTGTGTATTGCAGATACTTTAAATAAAAACATATTTCTAACCTGCAGCCTAAGGTAACACATTTGATTTTAAACATTTTGTTCTCCTAATGAAATTAAAACTGGTGTCTTGATCTGCTCTTTCTCTCTCTCTCTCTCTCTCTCTCTCTGTCTGCTGTAGTGTTGGTGCTGCTGAGAGATTGAGACGCACCAGACAAAGTCTGCGAATAAAGTAATGCAAAAATGAATACAATTAATATCGAAAGCGAAAGCAGATTCTCAGACATGTCCAGGGAAAAGAGAATGTATTGTCACCCCAAATAATGAGCTGGATCAGTCTATTTAGTCTTCGCGCTCTTCTCAAAGCTGCTATAAAGGCAGGACAACAGTTCTGTATCCAGCGCGTCTCTGTGGGTCTGCATGCAAAGCATGTGAGTCTGTGGCAGAGTGTTCTCAGTTTCTCGCGAACACAGAACCGGGCCGCCCCAATAATATATCGGCCTCCCAGGTAAAATCTGTGTGGTAATCTGTGTGACAAGCCACGATATGCCATGCATGAGGCTCGCAAATTGTGCGACACGCCGCCATGCGGTGCTTAGTGCTGTTGTTGAGAGCGTCAGCATGTGCTACAGTCACAATAGATTTCCAACTTAATACATTATAAGTTAGTGTGAAGAGCATGTTGTTTTACCGTGGCCGAGTGAATTAAGTTATCAATCGAGCTTATTAAAAAAGAAAATTGCACTTGTGCGACTAAATAAATTTTCCAGTTCGCACACGTCTATTTTTTGTCGCAAATGCGAGCGAAATGGTCGCACTGTCGAGCCCTGTCCATGTTTATTCAAGATGATGCGTTGCAGCCGGCTGCAGCTCGTTGCTCTTAATTTCGCGTGTAGATTGCGTCATCAAACATGCATTATCGCGCATTAGAATTAGAATCTCTATCGTAGGCCAATTTTGTATCGTTTATATCGCATATCGTTTATATCGCCCATTACTAATCCCCTGCTGGTCAAACATCAAGATGAGTCAACATGAAGACAGATTTTACAAACTGTCTGCAGATGTTACTGTAAATGTAAATCATACATTTCTAAAAATGATTGTATAATGTGAGTTGGTTGTGTGAATTTGTTGAGGTCATTTTTGATGTTGTTTTTTCCCTTTACAGGTGATTTAAGGAAAATTAATGACGGACTTCCTCAGCTGTGGGCTGATCGTGAATCTGTAGCTCGCAGAAAGAAACCCTGAGCGACGATAAAGATGGCGTATATTAAACAGGAGAGTGAAGAAATCAGGATTGCAGAAGTGTTCACACTGAAACAAGAAGATCCTGAGGAACAAACAGGTTGGTTTTTATTCTCAAAGCTGAAACTCACGATCTGTAGCTCCACACAAATATAGTATGCTTTTGAAGGTCATATGAGTGCCCGATTAAAGTGCTTTTATTGGACATGGACACTCATGTGGACAGACACGATGAAGCACAAACATTAATAATGCCTTCAGGTTGTAGTCCACAGTATTTTCTAGAGAGAGAATTGCCACAAGATAAAGTGAGAGAAAACCTCTGATCAAACTTTTATCAGCATAATCCATTAAACTTGTACGCAGTATATGTAATCATGTTTATATAAGAGAACCACCTACTTATATGATACCAAACATATAAATAAATAATAGAAATTTACAGACCACATTGCTGCAACTGCCCAATCATGTAGATTCACTCTATATAACATTAGGAAGATCAGACCCTTCCTATCTGAGTACGCTGCTCAACCGCTTGTCCAAGCTCTTGTTCTGTTCAGGCTGGACTATTGTAATGCTGCGTTCACACCAGACGGGTAACGCGCGGCTAAATCGCGATATTCGCGTGTAAATAGACGCGGGAACATTTAAGTTTACTCGCTTCATTCGTGCGTCAGACTCCGCTTCATTTGCATGTCAAATTCACTTCAGAACAGATGTGGATTCGCATCATGGGCAGGGCTTCTGTCTGCCCGTTGACTGTAGCGTCGTTGCTAAATGGCTAACATGGATTTTATTGATAAAATAACTGTGTTCATGTGCTTTATGAAGGCTGAAAGACAGCGTTGATACGTTTGGACCAGTGTCTGAGTCCACTCGATACTTTCTGAGGTGCACCCAGCTCTGTGAGCTCATAAACTCCTCCAGAAACTTAACCTGGATGACGGAGGCTTTCAGCGGTGCTTCTGACTGAGCCGAGCCCAGTTTGATGAACTGTTGTCGGTGTCGGCTGAAGGATTTCCCCCGGGACACCAACAACAGGTCACAATCATGCCCCCACAAGAGCAAGCTCCTGATTGGTTAACGCGGCGCAAATGTCCGCAGAAGTTCAGATTTTTGACCATTTTCGACCAATTTGCGCATTAAGCACGTCAAATCCGCAAAACGCTCAATTCGCGCCCGTGCCATTCGTGCGTATCGAGCCGCAGGATGCCTATTCACGCATTTGCATTGACATGTAAATCACTCGCGCCTTTGACGCTTCTTCCGCGTCTGGTGTGAACGCAGCATAACGCTCTCTTGGCCTCCCAACCAACTCCATCAAGCTTCTGCTGATTCAGAATTCAATACCAAGTCTGGTCTTTACGAACCAAAAAGAACTTTATTCATCAGGCTACACTGGCTTCCAATCAAATTCAAGGCACTGTGATTCACCTATAAAACAACAACTGGCTCTGCACTCACTTCAATACTGCGCTCAATATTTTAGGCTTATGTGCCCAGGTACCATGCCAAAGGCGCACAAAATCAATCACAAGTATATTCACTTTTAACTGTGCACTTACACTGCCGCAGTCGAGAGCGTCAAAATTTGCTCTGGCTGCCCTGCGGTTGGCACTCTGACGATCACCGTCGATTACTGTTTTGTGGTAATGTTTTAATCTTAATGCTTTAGTTTTAACATGCTGTTTATAGTAGATGTTTACAAGCTTTGATCTTTAATATAACTTGTGCGCATCCTGCATTACAAACTGGGAAACCTGCCACAGGAATGATCAACCTCTGTGCTTCAACTAATTTGTTTGAAACCAAAGATTATTGCACTGCGTTCTCTTAAATTCTCTCAGGGGTAGACTAGTACATTCTGATTGGTAGCTGCTGAACCACATATAGCTTATTACAATAAAGTTGACATGACTTCCACTCTCCTCAACCTCCACACTATCCAAGGTGTGCCTCTTCCCTGACAAACATTACCTGAGACTCAAACCTGCAGTATTTGGTTTACAAGTTAGACTCTCTCACCATTATGCACATCCCTACATAGAATAAGTAATTAAAATTCAAAAATCACTATAGGCTTGTTGAAATATCAGACAGCCAATCAGTGCCATTCTCCTACACATAGAGTTCATCAGGTTGTTTATTGAGGAATGAGGGTCCACTCATCTTCAATGGCTGTGCAAAGCTGCTGGATATTGAACTGGAACACAGTGTCATATACGCCAATTCAGAGCATGATGTTTGTGGATGAATGGCACAACAATGGGACTGAGGATTTTGTTGTGGTATCTCTGCGCATTCAAAATACCTTCAATAACATGCAACTGTTCGGTGTCCAAAACATACACCTGCTAATAACCTCACCCCCACCACCATGCTGACATCGGCAAAATGCTCACCCAAACGCTTCCATTCAGTTTTTTCATACAGCAAAACCTGTGAATCATCCATGAAGAAAACACCTATCTAAAGTACTAGACAACATCGAATGTGAGCATCCAGCAACTAAAGGGCGTTACAATAACAAATTGCAATGTATTCTGACAGTTCTTTGGTTCTGCAAACCAAAGAGCACTAGTGCGTACCATCCAAAACCTGTGCCCTTAATAGACACCCTTCAGTTTGCTGATAGAGGAAACAAGCCAATGGATGATTCAGTCAACATGGGATTACATTACGTCCTTATGCGAGGATCCTGTGTGTTTCAGGCCAATTTCAAGATTGCAACTCTCTCATGATGCCGTCGTTCATGTTTCTGCCTACATCCCCGTAATGCAGTGGTTCTCAATTCATGGTCCTCAGCTCCAACTCTGATCAAACACACCTGAACCAATGAAATAGGACCTGAACAGCACTTGATAATTACAGGCAGGTGTGTGTGATACAGGTTGCAACGGAAATCTGCAGGAAGGTAGATCTCCAGGAACAGGGTTTGATCATTCTGATATAAAGGATATGAAGTGACAGACTTTTTATTTTGTCTATACAATATATGTCATTATATTGCATGGCCCTAGTTTGTTGCCATTAATCTGAGGTAAACCTTCTATTTGTCTTTTTCCCGTAGACCTGTTGCCTCTAAGGGAAGAATTTCAAGGACTGAATAATGTTAAAGAGGAGGAAGCTCTGGTTGAGGAACATCAGGGTATAATACCTGCAGAAGAAAGGATTACTTGCTCAGAGACTGAAAACACCGCACAAAAAGCGGCTGAAAAGACAGGATCAAGATCTTCTTTCACTTGTGAACAGTGTGGAAGAGATTTCGCCAAACAAGGCACCCTTAACAACCACATGAGGATTCACACTGGAGAGAAATCTTTCACTTGCCAACAGTGTGGAAAAGGTTTTACTCAAAAAAGGACCCTTAGAAACCACATTAGATTTCATATTGAGGCAGAGTCTTTGTCCTGCCAACAGTGTGGAGAATCTTTTACTCAGAAACAAGACCTTACAGACCATATGAGAGTTCACACCAGAAAGGAGTCTTTAGTTTGTGAACAGTGTGGTAAAGTGTTTCTCCGAAAGGACGCCCTTCAAAAACATTTGAAGAATCACGGTAAAGAGAAGCCTCACATGTGCCCCTGTGGAAAGAGCTTTACAGACAAAACCAAATTTGAGGAACACACAAAGATTCACACCGGAGAGAAACCTTACACTTGTGAAAAGTGTGACGAATGTTTTAGTGGGAAATATGATCTTATAAGGCACATGAGATTTCATAGTGCAGAAACTCCTTACATATGTCAACAATGTGGAAAGAGTTTTGCGTTAAAACGAATTTTGATGATGCACGTGAAAATTCACGCTCGAGATCGACCCTTTCTTTGCAAGCAGTGTGGAAACTGTTTCTATAGAAAAGACAACTTTAATAGGCATCTGAGGATCCACACTGGAGAGAAACCTTACACTTGCTCTGAATGTGGAAAGAGCTTTTCAGAAAAATCTCAATTTAACGAACATGCAAGAACTCATAGTGGAGTGAAACGTTTCAGCTGTGAGCAGTGTGAAAGAGGTTTCAATCGGAGAAATGAACTTAAAAGGCACATGAGAGTTCACACTGGAGAGAGGCCTTACATGTGCCCTCAGTGTGGAAAGACGTACGCGTTCAAAACAGGATTTGACATCCACATGTTACACCACAATGCAGAGATGCCTTACATTTGCCCACAGTGTGGAGAGAGATTTTCAGAAAAACATAGATTTGATGTCCACATGAAAATTCACACTGGAAACTCGGACAACTAGACCCTTTAAAGGTAGCATGAAATGGATGTTAGATTGTCAGCAAATGGTGTTCAAATGCCAACCTGGACTGCATCTGCATGACCCCTAGATCCTTGAATGAACTCTTGCCCCTTCCCTTTTCCAGTCTGCTGCAAAGAAATGATCACGAAATACTGAAACTCACAAGTTAAAACATTTAGTGGTTGTTTTTTTTTTTTTTTGCTCAAATGTATTCTTGCTAAGTTTGCGTAGGTTTTAGTCTGTCTGCATTCAAATGTGTTTACTTTTACAGGTAGTTACGTTGTTTTAACATTTGTAGCATATGAACTCAACTGTATGTTTGAAAATGTAGGATGCGTTGGTTTAAATTAGAGGTCACCAATCTCGGTCCTGGAGGGCCGGTGTCCCTGCAGGGTTTAGCTCCAACTTGCCTCAACACACCTGCCTCATGTTTCATGTATACCTATGAAGACCTTGATCATTTTGTTCAGGTGTGTTTGATTAGGGTTGGAGCGAAAATCTGCAGGACACCGGACCTCCAAGAACAAGTTTGGTGACCCCTGGTTTAAATGATGAACGAACTCTGACCTCTGCAGGTTCCAACTTCTGTAAACTTTAGAAATAAAGTTTCATGACTTTCACATTGGCTTTGCGCATTGCTTTTGTTTTAGGCTTTGCCTGTTTGTCTTTGTATTTTTGGCCCTACTTCAATGGTTTCAAACTCAATTCCCGGAGGGCCACAGCTTTGCAGATTTTAGCTCCAACCATTTCTAGCTCACACCTTCTTAATAGTTTCTAGTAGTCTTGAACACCTTGATTAGATGGACAAGGCATATCATCAGCTCAAGAAGTTAGTTATTTCAAATATAGACACGCACTCAAGCTCTCTGGAGAAAGTAAAACAGCTCACATTTTAAACGGCCCTGTAAACAATTACGGGGCACAAGGTAGATTCTGCTCTTTTTCTTGGCTTTGTGGCTGTTCATCAAGATGACGAGGTTTGTTTGCGCTTGACTCGACCATGGCTAGTTATTATATGCATATATTATTACCGTGTAATGTCTAGGCTCTGTGCTGGCTTGTGTACGCGCTAGTGACTTATCTCTGTAAAAACCAATAGCGTTTAGCTGCGCGTCTTGCTCTGCCTTTTGGTACCCTATTATTGTGTTCGGTACCCTTTGGAAAGAGTACCCAAAAAGTGGTACGGTACGGTTCGCTTTTTGGTATCTTTTGACAGTGGAAATCAAACCATACCGTACCACTCAGTGGAAACGGGCCATAAGGTGGGCACAGATCTGTTTGTTTTTAACAGTTGTGACTATCTGATTGGAGGTGGTTTACTTACCAGACACAAAATCTTCTATTGTCGTTAAAAAGCTGAAAACCTTCGCCTGGCAAGGCATACCAGAATTTCAAATGTTCAGAAGAAGATGGGAGTTCAGTATAAAACCTCATCACCCACACATCTGCTTATGAAATCAGCTGCATGTTTAAAGATTTAGGATGCATTGGTTGAAATGATAAACATTTGTTTACGAACTCTGACTCCTGTAGGTTCCAACTATAAACTTTGGAAATAAAGTTTCATGACTTTCGCATTGGCTTTGCGGTTCGTCTTTGTAACTTTGGCTCTACATCAATGGTCTCGAAGTCAATTCCTGGAGGGCCACAGCTCTGCAGATTTTTGCTCCATCCCCGTCCAACTCACAGCTGCTTAATAGTCTCTAGTTGTCTTGAACACCTTGATTAGATGGATCAGCTGTGTTTGATTAGGGTTGGAGCAAAAATGTGTAGAGCTGCGGCCCTCCAGGAATCCAGTTTGAGACACATGCCCTACATTGTTGTCTGGATGTTTCATCCTCACCTTTAATTTATATTGCTTTAAATTAAGTGTGGTTTATTTATAAACTAATTTCAAGAGGACCACGTGCTTATGATTAAACACAGCTGGTACCGCATCACTCCGCATTTTGCACCAATCAGAAGAACACTGACACACTAAATTATCAGAGCTTTTTGCTCCAGTCATCTTCGTTTTGAAGATTCCCCCCTTCCACCCCTACTCCTCCCCTTCTCCAATAAGGGTGGCACGGCGGCCCAGTGGGTAGCACTGTTGCCTCACTGCAAGAACGCCGCTGGTCCGACCCTCTCCAAACGGGGTGGCGTTTCTGTGCGGAGTTTGCATGTCTTCCCTGTGTTTTGCCTGGGTTTTCCCCGGGTTCTCCGGTTTCCTCCCACCATTTAAAGACAGGCACCATAGGTAAATTGACTACTCCAAAATAGCATTCCAAGGCAATTTAGGTCAGATTTACCCCAGCAGTTCACAGTAGGGGAGTTCTCGAGACCCACCTGAGCTCAAACTCTCCTCTCACCCTCCAAACGGGAGGGAGCCCCGGGCTCAAGGATATTCTGAGCTCAGTGCTCTCTCCCGGGACAGCATGCCAAACACGCTTTATTACCAATCATCAGCTAAGTGTGAACTCTTGAAAGTAGCAGTTATATAAACAAACATAGAAACAAAAATGTAAAGCATATGAGTAATTTGACACAATGTCTGGTGCGTTAAGACTGGAGGAGTGTGTCCTACAGGTGGTTGTGAAGCCCACTCACCTGCATGGAGCACACTCATGCAATGTTGTTGTTCAGTAAAACAAATATGATTTATAAAATTGCGTTATCTGGTTAGGAAAATAAGTATTTGCGCTGTATAATCATCCTACTTGGTTATTAATAAAGTATTTTGCACTGTAAAATCATTCTACCTGCTTATGTATATGTTTTTTGCACTTGAACTCATCTCCCTCTTCATTCCGTACTGTTAGGACAGGGGTCTCAAACTCAATTTACCAGGGGGCCGCTGCAGGCAGAGTCTGGGTGAGGCTGGGCTGCATCAGGTTTTCCACAAGAAATTATTTATTTTATTAATTATTTAATTAATTAATTAAATTTTAATTTGTTTATTTTTTTAACACAAAACAAGATGATAATAATGAAAAGGGGAAGCACGGTGGCGCAGTGGGTAGCACATTTGCCTCACAGCAAGAAGGTCGCTAGTTCGAGTTTGCATGTTCTCCCTGCGTTCACGTGGGTTTCCTTCGGATGCTCCGCTTTCTCCCACAAGTCCAAAGACATGCGCTATAGGGGAATTGGGTAAGCTAAATTGTGCGTAGTGTATGTGAATGAAAATGTATGGGTGTTTCCCAGTGATGGGTTGCAGCTAGAAGGGCATCCACTTCGTAAAACATATGCTGGATAAATTGGCGGTTCATTCTGCTGTGGCGACCCCAGATTAATAAAGAGACTAATCCGAGAAGAATTAATTTATTTTTATACATTTATTTATTTTTATGTTTCAATTTTTTTGTATTGACTGCTTTTTAGCACTGTGTAATACAAATCTGTAATATAATAATACTAGACATTTGCATATGAAAAGAATCTGGCCTGGCTGTGAATATATATATATATATATATATATATATATATATAATTTTTTTTTATTATTATTATTATTTTTTATTTATTTATATATATTTAGACTACATATTTGGCTTTTTTGATTAAGAATGCACAGATTTGTAATGAAATCATTTTACTATTTTCCTAACTGTTTATTCACAGTTAAGACAACATTTACTTGTGTTTAAAATAAAACAGGGCCATGTGGACGTGTTTACATACTATTGTGTGTATTTTTCTATTTAAACACCCAATACTTCACTAACACTTTCACTCTCTTCAATGACGTGTGCAGAAACCGCTCTGGCGCCCCCGCTCTGCTATGAGGAGAGGGAGTCGCCTCTCTGTAGATGCTAACGGCACCTTACATGGAAGGATAAAAATAAAATAACTAATTCCTCAGCGGGATCATGGCGGGAAATAATGGTAAAATACGAGAGAATCCCGGGGAAAACGAGCAGATTGACGGGTATGTTTTACATGTTCAAGCGTGATTTTAACATCAGCTGTTGTATTAAAATCTGACTCCTCTTCTCATGCACGCGCGTTGCGCATCTGAATTTCAGCTTCTCCATCATTGTTTTTCCCTACAGTTGACAGCAAGAACGAACATAGACGCGTTGTCTGATTGTCAAATATCACATAAATGTCTTTAAAATGATTCAAAATCTCCAACTGGGAAACATTTAGGTTTTGCTTTCATTACCAACTATTACGTGCCAAAATGTCCTCCTCACTGCAGTCTGCAGCATGATGACGACGCACTATTGAAGCTTATGAGTAGCACAATTCATTTTGAAATGTAATATGCAAAGTAGTAATGCGATGGATGGCAAATGATTACTTTGCTGCAATTTCTGCTTGTACATTATTCACCTCAAATTCAGCTGGTGCATTTTCCATTTTAACTTCACAAGCATTACAATGTGGAGGCGATTTGCATATTAAAACTGTTTGGATATGACAAATGCAAATGATCTATAATTAATATTTAATTTTCAATTCAATTCATCTTTATTTGTATAGCGCTTATACAATGTAGATTGTGTCAAAGCAGCTTCACATGGAAGATTATAGTGAATTGAAACAGTGTCAGTTCAGTTTTCAGAGATTAAGTTCAGTTCAGTTCAGTGTGGGTTAATAATCACTACTGAGAGTCCAAACACTGAAGAGCAAATCCATCAATGCGCAGCTCTACAGATCCTGAACCATGCAAGCCAGCGCAAAACAATTTGCCTTTGTTGAAAATACTGATATTAAGTAAATGTTTATAATTTACCCATTTCCCAACATTGAAAATACTTACAGTGAATCAACATTGATAATTCAATAATTTGGAGGAACTATGACGTCACCTTGTAGACGAATCGGCTGCTAGCATAAAACTGGTTCCCTCCATAAAATCTCTATAGGATTTTCCCATAGACTTTACGAAGATTGCAAATAATACGCTCTGTTTTCTGTCTACACGTTTTGTCCAGCCGGATAATCCTCACACAAAAATACAACTTTGAGCACCTTTGGATCTTAAATGCAAATGCAAGAACTGAAAAGCTAACATTAGGCTATAAACGGACTACAGCGCCTGGGGCGCTCACCTGTGACGTCAGCACCACCCTGCTACAGTCAACTCTTCAAGCTTATTTTTAGAAATATGATCTATGACCAGGGGCGATTTTAGGATTTTCATTTTAGGGGGGCTCAGCTCCTTATAAGGTTAAAAAAAAAAAAAAAAAAGGTATATATATATAGTTATATATATATATATATATATATATATATATATATATATATATATATATATATATATATATAAAGCCTAATATTACATTTATAAGTAGTAATTTAATAGTAATACACTTAAAAATGTTTGTTTAATATGGGTTGTATACTAGTATTCCACTGTATTAGACAGGCATAACCATTTGAGTTCTGAATAAGCCAAATAGGCTCGACCCCCCATGTTTACTGTAGTAAAACCACTTTCTATATTCAAGTGCATTTTTTGTTTTCATGTATTAAATAAACTGCCACTTCCCTAATTAAATCACACACATATAAATATATATTTTTAAACTTGCAGGCTAATTCACATATTTCACGATCTGAATGATAATAATAAATAAGAAGTATTTTTTTAAAACTAGACAACACTTGATGTTTCTCGGTCAGTGACAGTTAATACACGAGTACATTCTCTAAGTGGTTCTGTTACCGTGTTTGATCCTTTCTGTGCAAGACTGTTTGGAATAGTTATAGCCACGCGAACTGTAAAGTGTTTAAAATTGGTAGTTCATTTTGAAATAAAAATAGTGAAATGTTGGTTAAGAGTTACATTTTTCGCTAGAGGAAACAACTGTGCTGATGAGGTGAACGCCGAGAAAACCTGACTGCTCCTCCGTGACATTGGGATACAGGTGATACAAGAATATCTATATCAAAGAACTGCAAATAAGCAGATATTATGACAATTTATCAATAAACACACACCTCATTCTCTCACTGTCCACGGCTGTGGTTTGCTGATCAACTGAAAAACAAAAGACGGGGAGGAGCCGAATTCTGCCGCTGTTTTCTTAGCAAATTTAAAGTGGACTGAGGCGATAATTTACAGTTCATGAGCTAATCACAAAAGTTATAGGGGGGCTGAGTAGAAATATAGGGGGGCTACAGCCCCCTTAAAACAGGCCTAGCAACGCCCATGTCTATGACAAAGGTTTACTCTCTCGGTTTATTATATTATAATCCACGCTACATATTATAAACAAATAAATACGCAAAAGCACTTAGACCTATGTACCTTTTGGATAGTTTTTAGGGGGGAAATACATTTAGTTTTGCTTTACGGTTGTTTGTAAAAGTTTTAAACCTGTAAATGTGCCTACATGGTATTATCATAAGACATGTTTAAATAAGTGTATCGCTCGTGTGCACGCAGCCCGCTTACCTTTGTAATAGATGACAGAAATGAGGCGTGAGGGACAAGTCTATATGCCTGCAAGTTCCATCATGGACACAGATCAACATTCAATGTTCTTTTTTTGTCACGGAGTACAGCGAAAAGCAGCCCATACAGTCAGATATGCTGTACATTTTAAAGAGGAGTGTAAATATTGCAGTTATGACAGAGTTAAACGTGTTCAGATGAAGAAAAAAACGACGAGAAATCTATTGATCACATTAAAATGACATTAATATGTGTGTATTTTTACACATGCATTCACACGTTTGCATTACTGAGAGCAGGAAAGAGACAGGCTGCACTGGTAAGCAGTATCCCCATAATATCCCCGCATTATCTACACATAATATGAATTCCCAATTAGAAAAATACTACAAACTATAAAAAACTACTCATGAAAATACTTTAATCACAGACAAATCCAAATGCCCAACACAAGCGGGCTGCGCTCCAGACCAGTTCAGCTCGATGACGTATAATATCTCCGACATCACCTGTAGTCCCATTTAGCAACTTGATAGCAACCGTCTTTTTAAAGAAGCGTAACCGATTAAATAAATCAAGAGTGTGATGTAACTGATGTGTTTTATGTTGTAGAATAAAACATGAAAGTATCTTGAGTTTGTGTTCGCCACGGACCTTATTTAAGCGATTTAACTGAAATCCCATTCAAAAAACCCATTGACTTTAGGACGAGGGAACCAGAACTGCTAAAATGCTAACTGGCTTCCGGGTTTTTGCATACAAATTGACGTCATAGTTGCCCCACTCTATACTCACATTGAAGCAATATTAATATTTTTTTTTCTTTTTTTAAAACTTCAAATACAGTTGCTTTTACTTATACATGATGCATGATATTATTGTTACATAAAAATCTGAGCACAAATTAAGCTATCTATTATCTGGTAATAGCCTATTCAATACACAGCCCTTGGCCGATCTGTGTCTGTGTGTGTGCGCGCGGCCAGTAAAGTATCGGGAGAGCCATTCAAATACATACAGAGCCGCCTGCTTTGTGATGAATCTCGCGGTACTTTTGGCTTAATCAAACCGTCACGCCCGGGATTTGAAGCGAACCGGTTAATGCCTAGTTCACACTACAGGATTTTAAGCATCGGCAGATCGCTGTGCAGTTCACACTACATGACTTGATTTTGTGTCTTTTAATCACTGTGGTGTTCACACTACGCGACACTACGTAAATGATCCACAAGAGGGGGGTCACACACTACATGATCTGACAACAACTGGTTCGCCAACAGTTCAATCAAGCTACCAAACCACAGCCAATGAAATTTTGAGGGAGGAGTCGTCAGAAAAAGCTGAACACTATTGGCTGCTTGTGTGCTGATGACATCACTGACAGCGTTTCAAGCTTTCAATGGAGCATTTAAAAACATCATCAGTCAGCTGATGCATCAGCGGATCAATCACTCATCTGCAAAGTTCAAGTGGAAAGATAGTGTTTTTAATTTTTGTAATTTTATAACTCTTTGAAATAAAACTAACATATCTATATCACTCTGACGTTTCCTAAATATCTGTGTATTTCTTTCTAACATTGATATTTTTTTAAATTACAATACAGCAAAGAACAGCTTTTCTACCTTTAATTACCATATTGGTCAACATGACTGCATGCATATCTGCTACTTTTCACTGTGACTTTATATATGCATGTATTTCTTTACCTCGCAACTTCCCGCTAAAATAAACAAAACTTTCTGATAGCAAAAACATAAATTTACTTCAGATATATCTTTCAAAACAGCATATTCTGTGCCGCAAAATAGCTCCTGTTTAAAAGTGAAAATGAAAGCGAGGCTCAGACCTTTGCGTGTTCTAGTATCTGAACTACATATTTATAGGCTGTATTACCAAAAACAATAATATTTTTAGGGTAATGCTGTCATAAAATATGATGACAGACATTCAAAGCTTAATTTTAATATCTAAGTTTTGAATGTAAATATGATGTGAGAAAGGTCAGAATGACCATTATGGTAATTCTTATAGTTACAGAATTCTAGTTCCACTGTTAATAAAGCCTACTCCTGTGTCTGTGTTAACAGAATGAAGCGAGTGCATCGATGCCCATTCTGGCCAATCACAGACATTTCTGTTCAGCTCCGGAACACACAGCCATTCAGCTCATGCTGATATGCTCTCTCATTGGCTGCAGCTCGTCACTACATCTGACCACACGTGGGGTCGAGTCGGCCAACTGCTCTGGAATATTCAGCATGCTAAATATTGGATTTCCGTCTGCGAGGTGTCGGCGACGCTTCAGCGAGCCTCTTTGACGCGTTGTTCAGTAGTTCACACATAAAGACTGACGAGCGCCGTGCACCCGCAGATTTTTCCCCGATCACAGCCCGATCGGTCGGCGAGCTCGTTAACTTCCAAATCTGGCTCAAAATCCTGTAGTGTGAACTAGGCATCAGATGACTGAATAATTTGCCATGGAACTTTCGAGAGAAGACAGTGTAAACCCGATGACAGAGTAAGTGTGTGACATTTTAAAGTATATTTGCAAGTGTTTACACTTTTTTCGGCTTCAAATAAAAGGTGTAACTTAAATCACACAATTAAATGTTTGTTGTAGTCGAGTTGAACTGTCATGGATGTTATACTTATCAACATAAATCTGGTCAACTCGCAGGTTCAGCCAAGTTAACTTCCTTTATGAACCTCAACGGCTGCTAATATGAAGATATAAAGGTGAGTTGTTCTTCCACAGTCCTAAAATTCTTCAAAATAACTGTCAGTTATAGCAATTAATACTTAAATCATTCAAATATGTGTCTGCTTTCTTTACTATTAGGAGATCAGGAGTAATGTTTTAATGAAACCATGATAACAGAGTGAATTACACATGATGTTATCACAAATGAAATCTTTTTAAGTAGATTTTGAGTCTGAGTGTTTTGTAGATATAAGGTTCACTGATATTTTGCTTTATGTTGACTTCCAGGTTCTGTCATTTTGGTTCTAAGTACAAGGTACAGGTACATTTTCACAGCTATCTGAATTAAAATCTTAAATCTTAGATTCAGTTCAAACTGAATTTGAATTGATATGAGCAAATAAAATAAAATGCATCTGGGATTTTAAATGTTTACATTTTTGTATTATTCACAACGTTTGTGAAGTCTAAATGTAGACTGCATGCTACATGTTTCAAACTATACTCGTGTTATTTGTGTTGAAGGTGTGTTGGTGTGAAATTGACGCTGACTGGTCAGTACTGCTTTTTTTAACCATAATAATAAATAATGATTTATATTTAGCATTGCATCTATTGTTTATTGCATTTGCTCTTCCAGAACTCAGGCAGTTGTGCTGGAGCCTCTGTGCTTCATACAGGAGATGACTGTAAACTTCCAAGTTTAAGAGGTAAAATGTTCAGGGTTTTTTGGTTTGATATTGATGCTTTTATTTTTATTATTTGGCAAACCAATTACTGATACCTATATTTTTACTAAGTGTGTTTACATGGACACATTTTGCTTCAGTTAATTTTGAATCACCTTTTGAATCAGTTAATTTTGTTAACATGTATTCAAACTAAATAAAGTAACTGGGTTGATGTGGGTGTTTTATCCCACAGACGTCTGTTTTAAAAAGAAGACTTAGGGTGCTTTCACATCTGTGGTTCGGTTCATTTAGTCTGGAGCAAGGGTAACAAATGATACATTGTAGCATTTTTCTGCCATTTTGGGTCCCTTTCACACCACACTGATTGCTTTGGTCCGAACCAGTTGAAACAAACCAAAATGCAGTCATGTGACAAAATCTACATCACTCACTGGCCAGATGTTATTGAACGCATTTCCTAAACTACTTTTCAATTGGTCAGAATTAACGTGGAACTACCGCAAATAAACAAACCGGCAGACACACAATGTCGCTGCGCTGGCTGACGCAGTATCCCTGGTCATAGTATACTATGTAGTTTGTATGCATCACTTTAGACAAACTATACATTTCGAGAATGAAGGGGCGGCTGCGGCTGGAAAACAATGTTTTAATGCATTGCAAAGGCGAAAGCATTAGGAGAAGGCGTGAAATAATTTAGCTAAACTGCGACATGGTCATCTTCCGGAAATATTACTAACGATCCATCAGGTAATGTTTCTCTCTCCCTCTCTCTCTCTCTCTCTCTCTCTCCCTCTCTCACATTCACATTTCACATTTGAGGTGCTTTATTAGCATGACAAATAACTGTACATTCGTATTGCCAAAGCAGTGCAGCGTCGCTGCGTACAAACAAGACAGTGCAAAAAGGGCAGTAGTGCAAACAAATATGAACATAAAATATAATACAGAGAAAACACAGACAGAAAGAAAATAAAATAAGAAAATAAAAAATAGATTAATAAAAAATAGATTTATGGTAATATATTAAACAGAATAAATGTAATGACGGTATTATCAAAGTAAGTTCACAAGTAAAGAGTTCCAGTTGTTGTGTGTTGGAGACAGTGGAGCGGGTCATTGTTGGACTCTCGCTCTCTCTCTCTCTGTGTGTTTAAAACTTTTGGTAAAGCGCTGTCAGCAAATATTTTTCCTCCAAACCCCATAAGATAGACAGCGCATCGGACTACGGCTAGGGATGGCTGACGTGAAACTGACGTTTCGACATAGTGTCGAGATCCCGAAGCGCAAGTGTTTCGAAACACTGCACCGAAGCATGATCCGAAACACCCAGGTCACGTGACTGAAGTGTTTCAAAACACCTGGTCACGTGACTAAAGCAATTCAAAGCATCGATTAGTTTAGAAGCGTTTCGAGACCTGGCGAATCTGCGTTTGACCGACAGGGTCAGGAAAAAGCTTCAGTCTCATATGGCCTAGTGGGCCGTACATGTGCACGTTGCTATTGTGTCTACTAGGTGTCACCGTAGAGTGGGGTTTGGAAACGTTTCGAAGCTTCGGCACATTTGCTTCGAATGTTTCAGTGTTTCATGAAGCCTCATTTTGCCCACCACTAACTACGGCAGCTGGATTAGTCCAAAAAGGCGCAGTACTTTAGCGGTTGGGTCTGTTTTAGTTTGGATCACGTTCTCACCACAAATGAATTGCTCCAGGGTTCGTTTGAAAGCGTACCGAGACCACCTCTTCAAGCAGGTCTCAGTACACTTTTTTGGTCCACTTTTGGTGCGCACCCGAGTGCGATTGCTACGTTCACACCTGACCAAATGAACCGCACCAAGAGGGAAAACAAACTCTAGTGCGATTCAACCGAACTAAATAAGGCAGGTGTGAAAGCACCCTTACATGATGGAGAGCACTGAAATCGCACATCCTACCCCCTTCAGATCACCATCCAAAGCTTCCTGAACTGACAGACTGGATGATCAGAGACAACATTACTACTCTACATTGTGTCATTGACAGGTGAGAAAACGTTATAGTACAGTTAGTAACAGTACTACTATACTATAATAATCTATTTGCTATTGTAGATTAAACATTGTGTTTGAATGCTCATAATAAAAATAGGAGTCTTATGAGGTAGCTACTGTTTTGTTTTCAAGCTGTTACTGTAATCTAAATGAACAAAGTAGGTATTTATTTCAGCAACATTTGAAATGTTACAAGTTCTTTATTTTGCTAATGTATGTTTAAAGAGATGGGCAACCCAGTGGCGCAGTAGGTAGTGCTGTTGCCTCACAGCAAGAACGTCGCTGGGTCGCAGGTTCGAACCTCAGCTGGGCTGGGTCAGTTGGCATTTCTGTGTGGAGTTTGCATGTTCATCCTGGGTTCGCGTGGGTTTCCTCCGGGTGCTCCGGTTTCCCCCACAGTCCAAAGACATGCAGTACAGGTGAATTGGGTAAGCTAAAATTGTCCACAGTGTATGAGTGTGAATGTGTGTGTGGAAGTTCCCAGAGATGGGTTGCGGCTGGAAGGGCATCCGCTGCGTAAAATCGTGCTGGATAAGTTGGCGGTTCATTCCACTGTGGCGACCCCGCAAGGGACAAAGCCGACAAGAAAATGAATGAATGTTTAAAGAGATGAGGAAATAACTGGTCCACTGCTGAATCTCTGTTTTTTTCAGCCACCTGATGGTGAGAAAGACATTTTCAAAGTGGGCATCTTGATGGTGAGCCAGGCCTTCCCAGAGGATGTTATGAACATGGCTGTAATACTGGTGGAGGGCGTTATGATTTTTGGATCTCAAAGGTTTCCCAGATGCTTTTGCAACATATTTTGAACTTTATGCTTTCACCATAAACTATTTCAAAGGACTAAGATATGCCTTTGATCTAGCTAATTTTTATGGAGATTTAGGTAAGCTGCATTTCAAAGACTTATTATTGTTCAGGAGTGATGTTTCTTGTGATGTGATCTTCTTTAACGTTTCACAACAGCGCAATACAAAAGTGTCTTTTGAATATTGTAATTGCATATTTAAATATTGTAATACATTAGAATGTTTGGAGAAGATACAAAAAGTAAGCTAAAATTGAACAAACCTTTCAAATAGCAAAAAGATGTTTGTAACGTTTGGCAAAACATTCTCATAACTTCATGAGAATAACAGTACATTTATATACACTGTACAAATACTATTTTGTTACCTCAATTTTAAAAACTAATTTTTTTTTATTCAACATATATAATTTTGTTCATTTTTTTGTGTATTATTTAGAGTTTTACTTGTATACAAAAGTTTAACTAACTATTTTTTAAACTGCATCCTATAACATTTTTCCAAAACTTCACTTTTTTCTTTACAAGTTTGCTGAATTTATTGGTTTAGTTAGCCGAACTTTTCTAAATACTGTAGGTAAAACAAACAAAAGAATTAACTACGTTTTATAAGTCGAGTTAAAAGATTTTTTGCCATGTTGAGTTATATACTTTAGTTTTCCTTTTTTTCAGCCCAGCGGTCTCTGATTGAAAGGAGGCAACATTCATTGGAGTAAAATCATACTGTACTTAAAGCAGGACTGAATTGATGTTGTTTCAGTGTTTTTCCCATGTAAATATTGTTTTAATTTTAATTGAGCGAATGCTGATTTTGTGACCATTTAATCTATTTAGCATCATTGTAATAGCATTTTTTCAGAGCGCAAAACTGGCTAAAAATCTACTTTAAAGATCAACATTAATTGTATGATAGTTGGTTGATGTTGTCTTATTCAATGTTGGTTTCAGTGTAAATAGTGATTTAATTTTGGTTGAATAAAAGCTGATTTTGTGACCATTTTGATCTATTTATCATCATTGAATTAACGATATTTCAGAGTGCAAAACTGGCTAAAAATCTACTTTCTAAATTTCAACAATAATTCCACAATAGTTTGGTGGATGTTTAAACGTTTATTTAATAATCCAATTTTTGTTGAATAAATGCTGATTTTGTGACCATTTTGATCTATTTATCATCATTGAATTAACGATATTTCAGAGTGCAAAACTGGCTAAAAATCAACTGTCTAAATTTCAACGTTAATTCAATGATAGTTTAGTTGATGTTTAAACGTTTATTCAATGTTATTTTCAGTGCAAAAAGTGATCTAATTTTAGTTGAATAAATGCTGGTTTTGGGACCATTTTGAGTGATTTACCATCGTTGAATTAACATTATTTCAGGGTGCAAAACTGGCTAAAAGTCAATCATGAGTTTTAACATTGTTTCAATGATAGTTTGGTTGATGTTTTAACATTTATTCAATGTTGATTTAACTTAGGTCTGCTATTTGGGTAATTATTTATATAAATAAATTACTGTCGCATATAAAGCAAAAAAAAAGTTTATTTTTTATTTTATGCATTTAAATTTGTGGCCTCAAATGTTGTACACTGCCACCCTGTGGGAGGGTTTGCTGTTGCTTTTTGTTCTTTCTTTTTCTCTCTCTCTCTCTCATTCTATCTTGTCTCACCTGTTGGCAATTAAGTGGCTGAGGCATGCGGCAGTAGAGAACAAAGGGAGACCGTGCCAAACACTAGTTGGTGAAGGCTGCTCTCACTTAGTTCTCCTGCCCCAGACTAGCTTTTGAGCTAAATCATATTGGGATACTTGTTGTAACGTTAAAAAAAAATCCTATTGTTAGTGAACAATGTAGTGAAATTTTGACCTGAAATTCCCTTTGTTATTTCTACGTTATATGTTTGGTTTTGTTTAAACCTTTTGGATCAGTAAGGAGGTGGATGGAACTTTTTGTTTGATACATTTATGGTTTTCTCCTGTTTCTGGTAGAGAGGGAGCAAGGTAAGATCTTTGTTGTTCTTTTACATTTTACTTTGAGAGTTTAGAAAGTTGCTTCCTCAATCAGTTAGATCTTTTGTTTGTTGTTTTGGCATTATCCCCTCCTGAATATTTTTTTGGAAACCTACACTTACCATTGGTCATTTATTATTTGTTAATCTGTAAATAAATATACTTCTTTTTTTGGACATTTGTATTTGGTTAGTTATTGTTGGAGTGCTGGGACAGGAGAAGATTGATGATTGTTGGCTGCCTTGCCCTTTATTTTTTTTTTTATTTAGTTATATTTTCTATTATCAAAATTGTTAAAAAAATTGTTAAAATATAATTCTAATTTGGCTAAAATTAATTCTTATTTAATTTTTTTTCCCTTTATGTTAAATTGTTGCGTGTTTCCCTGGCCCTAGATAGGGGAGGCACGTAACATTACTCGTAAAAACTGTAAGAACACACAGTGTAATAATCGTTTTGCCACAAATTTCAGAACCCTGATGTCAATTTTCAAATCTCTAGACACTAAATTCACAACCATTGCCAAAATTGCACATTTTGCAAAGCTCTAAACTCTTTTTTTTTTTTTTTTTTTTTTTTTTTTTTTTTTTTTCCAATGCTTTGACACAACACACACAAGTCAAAGATTCTGTGTTTACTGAACTTAAAATCACCTTTTCAATATAACACACTTGACGTGCTATTAGTTTGTGCTGAATTAACCTACACAAACTCATATTTGGCTGATAAACTCTTGTAAAGGAGACTAAAGTTTCTCCTGCAGTTTATTCCTCTGGTGTGTTTGTGTCTTCAGTGTGAGATCAGGATCATGTGTGTCCAGCTCGGTGTCTCTGAAGAGTGACTGGTCAAAAGATGATCCACCAAATTTCTGTGAGAAAACACCACCACCTGCCAAAAGGTATTTTGTGTTTTACACTATTGCTCACACACGGACTATTTCAGACCTATTTAATATAGCCTGATATGAATGTAATGAAAAAGACAAATCACATCAAAACCTCAGTTTTTGTTTCTCAAACTATAGACAGAAATAAATTAAAACACAAACTATCTTAGTTACTATTTCCAAAATACAACTTTAATTTCCAGGTCATAAGAAATAACCTTCTTACAATACAATACTGTTTAGAAAATATAGTAAACATTGTCAAGATTAGGGACTCCAGTTATGAGCAAATAATGAACAATTTGAAGAGTGATACAAGTAAGGCTTTAACACCTAAACTAATCTAACACCTAACACATACGCACATTTGAGATCAGGATCATATGTTTCCAGCTCGGTGTCTCTGAAGAGTGACTGGTCAAAAGATGATCCACCAAATTTCAGAGAGGAAACCCCATCATCTGCCAAAAGGTATTCTGTGTTGTACATTATTGATCACACATGGACTGTATTGAACATTATTGTGAACCAACAGTTCAGTAAAGAGAGCCATTCCTGAATGTCATATTGCTGTGTTAGTACAAAAATAGATTATTCACCTCAATTCAAGTTCTGTCATCATTTATTCACTTGAGGATCATGAACGATGTCTTGAAGATGTGTATGAGCAAAACTGTTAAGTAAATGTATCTAAATACAGATGAAGCTCCTGAAAAATAATCAGAGCTATTGTCGCTTAAAGCTTTTGTGTAATAATAAACTGTAAATCAAATATTTCTTTCTACAGCTACTCTTTTAAGTCTTCAGATGCTAAACACAATAATGAGTTTAGTGTGTGATTTCTCAGCTAAATTTAACATGTCACACAGCAGTGGCACTACAGAACATGTGTTATTGTCAGTGTTTGTAAGATGTATCTGTATGTGTTTGCCTCGACATGTATTATTACAGTAGTTTTATCTGTTAACAGTGTTGAATATGAGTTACCAGTTTCAGGAGACAAGACTCACAAGAGACACAAGAGCTTCACAGACAATCTCCAGTGGATCTTTCAGGTGGGAAAAACTCATTTTGATTCATTAAAGTCACTGAAATAACTCCATGAAACACACAAAATATTGGTTCACAAGACTCAAGAACTGGATCTTGTAACCTGTGTGAGGTAGGCATGGGCCGGTATAAGATTCTGATGGTATGATAACCTTGGATAAAAATTTCACGGTATTATGATTACTGCTCTAAAATATATTCTTTTTAAATGTCTGGGTAAAAAACTAAAACTTTCTTTTTACCTTTTGAACACAGTATATTTTATTTTGAGAAACATTTAAAATATTTTGGAAGCGTAAACATGTCAGGCTAAATGAATTATTGACTTCTGCTGTCTTCATTTGTTTCAAAAACAGATTTTTTTACAATTTAAAATGGCATCTTTGGCTACCTTTTCTGCTGAAGATACCGCTGTCCTAAAAAACTAAACAAAAAAAAGCCAATAAAAAAAAATAATAAACATACCTTAGGAACGGTATTTTAGAAAATTTTGACGGTTTTAAAACCTTGAATTTTCCAAACCGTGGTATACCTTGAAAACGGTTATCGTCCTATGCCTAGCGTGAAGTTGAAGACCACAAACCAGCACAAATAAATTCTAAACAAACGATACCATTTGGGGGATATTTCAGTGAAAGTAGGCCATGTGACTTGGGTTGAATGCCAGAGGCGCGAACTGATTAGAATCAGAATCAGAAAGAGCTTTATTGCCAGGTATGTTCACACATACGAGGAATTTGTTTTCGTGGCAGAGCTTCTACAGTGCAACATAATTACAGAGACCGGACTAAAAAACAGATAATAAATATATTTTAAAAAGTAGTGAATGCAAATATACAAATTGACAAGTGTATGCACAGGTATATTACTATATACAACATTATATGCGCAGCTGTTCTGTGCAAATTGGCATGTAAAGTGTGTATAAAAGTGTGTAGCAGGTAGTGATGTTGGTTCCACAATTATTATCATCAAGTGTTCATATGATGGATTGCCTGAGGGAAGAAACTGTTTCTGTGTCGGGCTGTTCTGGTGCGCAGTGCTCTGTAGCGTCGACCAGAAGGTAAAAGTTCAAACAGGCAGTGTGCTGGGTGTGAGGAGTCCAGAGTGATTTTGGCAGCCCTTCTGCTCGCTCTGGATAAGTACAGTTTTTGGAGAGTAGGGAGGGTTGTACCAATGATTCGCTCAGCAGTCCGAACCATTCGATGTAGTCTTCGGAGGTCGGATTTGGTAGCTGAGCTAAACCAGACAGTTATTGATGTGCAGATGACTGATTCAATGATGGAGCTGTAGAACTGTTTCAGCAGCTCCTCTGTTGAGCATTTTTGACAATGGAGTCAATGTGAGTGTCCCACTTCAGGTCCTGAGAGATGGTGGTGCCCAGGAACCTGAATGACTCCACTGCTGCCACAATGCTGTCCATGATGCTCAGTGGGGGGAGA
The DNA here is from genome assembly GCA_903798195.1 of Danio kyathit. Taxonomy (NCBI): domain Eukaryota; kingdom Metazoa; phylum Chordata; class Actinopteri; order Cypriniformes; family Danionidae; genus Danio; species Danio kyathit. The sequence continues at coordinate 43,660,017 of LR812522.1, read as the reverse complement.
GCAGGGGGGTTTCTCCTGAAGTCCACTATCATCTCCACTGGTTTGAGCGTGTTGAGCTCCAGGTTGTTGTGACTGCACCAGACAGCCAGCTCCTTAACCTCCTGTCTGTAAGCAGACTCATCACGGTCCTGAATGAGGCCGATAAATGTGGTGTCGTCTGCAAATTTCAGGAGCTTGACAGAGGAGTCTTTTGCAATGCAGTAATTCGTGTACAGGGAGAAGAGCAGTGGGGAGAGGACACACCCCTGTGCTGATTGTGCGGGTACTGGATGAGAATTTTCCCAGCTTCACCAGCTGCTGCCTGTCCGTTAGGAAGCTGTTGATCCACTGACAGACAGAGGTGGGCACGGAGAGCTCAGTTAATTTGGGCAGGAGAGGTTTTGGGATGATAGTGTTAAAAGCTGAGCTGAAGTCAACAAACAAGTTCCTCACATAGGTCCCCGGTCTATCTAGGTGTTGCAGAACATAATGCAGTCCCATATTGACTGCATCATCCACAGACCTGTCTGTAGGCAAACTGAAGAGAGTCCAGTGAGGGTTCCGTGATGACCTTCAGGTGGACCAGCACCAGTTTTTCAAAAGACTTCATGACCACATATGTCAGCACCACCGGTCTGTAGTCATTTAGTCCTGTAAGTTTGGGTTTCTTTGGTATGGGAATGATGATGGAGCGTTTGAAGCAGTAGGGCACTTCACACAGCTCCAGTGATCTGTTGAAGATCAGGGAGAAGATGGGGGCCAGTTGGTCAGCACAGGATTTTAAACAGGCTGGTGTTATAAAATCTGGGCCTGGTGCTTTTTTCCTCTTCTAATTAGCAGGCTAATGAGCTCAAGCTGGAGAATTCTGCATTGTGTTCTCTCCATACGGATTGCTAAAGCACAGAACAATTGTTTTCAGTAAGAGTTGGCTCATTTAAAAGTGGAAATATCAGGCTTTAATCAGGTATGCCTGTGAGACAAATATTCAAAGAGATTCAGCTGTTTTCTGGCAAGTGGAAAATGATATGTTTACAGAAGACTCAGAAAGACTAAACACCACTAAAATAAGCTTACTAATTTTCTAAAAACATTTTTGTTGTAATTATGAATGTACACATGAAAATAGATCATTTACAATTCAAATCTGAAAGCCCTTGGCCCTGTTTTTAGCCATGCTTGACTTTGTTTAGATGTTTATTAGACTATGGTTCCCACAGATTAAGCCACTGTTCAGATGTAGTCAGACATTCATCAGGTATTTGTCCTCAAACTGCTATGTTATGATAATCTAAAACATTTATCAAAAGCCTTCTTCTGTTGAGTTTTCACTGTTGTAGCTGTGAAATATCTGAAATCATTCAGACATGATTATGCATAGTGATATCGAAGTGCAATGTGCTCAAAACCTGCCTGGATCTACTTTAGCTGTGTGTTTATCTGAAAATAACCTTTGGATGTTCATCAGCTAAGGGGCGTCACGGTGGCTCAGTGGGTAGCACAATCGCCTCACAGCTAAAAGGTCGCTGGTTTGAGCCTTGGCTGGGTCAGTTGGCATTGCTGTGTGGAGTTTGCATGTTCTCCCCGTGCTGGCGTGGGTTTCTTCCGGGTGCTCCGGTTTCCCCCACAGTCCAAACGCATGCACTATAGGGGAATTGTTTAGGCTAAATTGTCCATAGTCTATGATTGTGATTGTGTATAGATGTTTTCCAGTGATTGGTTGCAGCTGGAAGGGCTGCGTAAAACATGCTGGATAAGTTGACGGTTTATTCCGCTGTGGTATACCTTGATTAATAATGGGACTAAGCCAAAAAGAAAATGAATTAATGAATGTCCATCAGCTAGAATCAAGCATCTTAGTATAATGTGATTTCAATTCTTGAGTAGTTTGTGGATGTACAACTGTATGCGAATGAATGTTTTGGTTAAATATTGTTCTTCTCTTTTCTTTAATCATAGAATCTTGAGAGTAAAATGATCAGGTTTTTAAAGAATGAACTGGAGAAGTTTAAGAAAATCTTACAAGAAGAAAGTAGACAAGAGTTTGTAAAAGATTTTAATGAGAACAGAAGCAGCATCACAGAAGCAGCTCTTGATCTCACACTCTTCTTCCTGAGAGAGATGAAGCAAGATCAAGCTGCTGATACTCTCCAGGGTAAGAGACTCATGGCCATCTGTCAGACTGACACTTACAAATATGGTTGGAAAAATCAAGACTAAATCTCTCTATTTCTTTGCTCCTGTGTTTAGGTGAGCTGTTCTTCATTAATCAGCTTAAATGTAGCCTGAAGAAGAAATATCAAAGTGGGTTTGAAGGAATTGCTCAGCAAGGAGACTCCACACTTCTGAATAACATCTACACAGATCTCTATATCACTCAGGGTGCGAGTGAACAGGTCAACACTGAACATGAGATCAGACAGATTGAAGCTCCTTTCAGACGTCATCAGTCACTAGAGATACAGGTTGAATGCAAACATTTGTTTGAAGCACCTGAACAAGACGAGCAGATCAGAACTGTCCTGACAAAAGGAGTTGCTGGCATCGGGAAATCAGTCTCTGTGCAAAAGTTTGTTCTGGATTGGGCTGAAGGAAAAGAAAATCAAGACATCAGCTTCATATTTCCTCTTCCATTCAGAGAGATGAACTTAAAGGAGAAAGAAAGACAAAGTTTAAAAGACCTCATTACTCAGTTTTTCCCAGAGACTAAAGGACTGAACCTTACAAGAAACACACAATTCAAAGTCCTGTTCATCCTTGATGGATTAGATGAATGTCGTCTTCCTCTGAACTTTGCTGGTAATGAGACGTGTCGTGATGTATCTTCAGCAGTCTCTCTGGATGTTCTCCTGACGAACCTCATCAAGGGAAATCTGCTTCCTTCTGCTCTCATCTGGATCACCAGCAGACCAGCAGTGGCCAGTAAGATTCCTGCTGACTGTATCGACCTACTGACAGAGATACGAGGATTCAATGATGCCCAAAAGGAGGAGTACTTCAGAAAGAGACTCACAGATCAGAATCAGGCCAGAGAAATCATTGATCACATTAAACAGTCAAAGAGTCTCTTTATTATGTGCCACATCCCAGTCTTCTGCTGGATTTCAGCCACTGTTCTCCAGAACATTTTGAAACTGAAACACACGACTTGTGCTGAAACACTGCAGGAATCTCCCAAGACTCTGACACAGATGTACACACACTTTCTCCGCTTTCAGATCCAGCAGAGCAAACGAAAGTATGATGGAGAAAACACAGCAGATGTCTCCTGGGATCAAAACCTCATCCTTTCACTGGGGAAACTGGCCTTCCAGCAGCTGGAGAGAAACAATGTGATCTTCTCTGAGAGCGATCTGAAAGACTGTGGCATTGACGTCTGTAAGGCATCAGTGTACTCAGGCTTGTGTACCCAGATCTTTAAGAAGGAGACGGGAATCATTCTTGGTACCATGTACTGCTTTCTTCACTTGAGCATTCAAGAGTTCATTGCAGCGCTTTATCAACATCTGATTCTAGATAGCGACAAGAAGCATGGATTGTTTTTTATACAGAAAAGCAAAACTAAATGTATGATTGATTTGCTGAAGACTGCAGTGGACAAGGCTCTGGAAAGTGAGAATGGACATCTGGACCTTTACCTTCGCTTTCTTCTCGGTCTGTCACTCCAGTCCAATCGACAACTCTTACGAGGCCTGTTGACACAGCAGGATGACGGTGACCAGAGCAAAGAGGAAATAATTGCATACATCAAGCAGAAACTTGAAGGAAATCTGTCTCCAGAGAGATCCATCAATCTGTTCTACTGTCTGAATGAACTGAACGACCAAACTCTGCTGAAAGAGATTCAGTCTCACCTTAGTAGAGGAAGTCTGTCATCTGCTGACCTTTCACCTGCCCAGTGGTCTGCTCTGGTGTTTGTGTTGTTGACCTCAGAGGAGAAACTGGAGGAGTTTGAGCTTCAGAAATTCCAGAGATCAGACGAGTGTCTCATCAGACTATCAGCAGTCATCAAAACCTCCAAAAGAGCTCTGTAAGTCAAAGTCCTTTATAAGAAAAAGACATTTGCTGATATTAAATAATGCAATATATCATGTTAATGAACATGCACAATATTGATATTGTCGGCACTTCAAAATACTGTGAATAATTGTTTATTATTAAATATCTTAGTGTTTTTAAAAATATTCAGATTAATGTATTGATAATGAGTAAATGGGTGAACTATCTCTTTAAAACTGCAAATAAATTTAAACTACATTATCTATGAGCAGTAGCTGATGTTATTGATGAGGCAAAAGCATATTTGAAGAGTACAGTTTTCTTAACGTGTCACCAGCTTCTCTGAAATATAGTAGTAGATGAATGTAAGAAATTCAGGTCTGCTCAGCATCTGTTGTTATCCTCTCTCACGGAGGATCATTTTATAACTGACTTGGGGCTTTGTATGTGTTATATTGTTTCTTTTGTGTGGAAATTGCACACAAGTCAGCTATAAAATGATACAGCACGTTTAAAGTCCTTTCTGGTAAGATTTGAATGATCACACTGATGTTTTCTCCATTCTTTCTATTTTGACCTTCTCTATGCTGATACTTATCAGGTAACAATCATCTGTGCCTCTGTTCAGGGATAGTATTCGCCATTGCCTTTTGAGTCCACTAATGATGTAGTGTTTACTATAAAGGTCATTCACTCACTCTTTCACTATCTTTCGGCTTTGGGTGAACTAACAGGGTAACATGGGGAAAACTGCGGTGGCACACAGTGAACACAAGGACAACACAACAGTACAAGGACAGGACAACCAGGACCATGACATAAGTCCCTTCTAGGAGCAGATTCCAGATGATCCTCTGAGAAAAACACAAGACAAGAGTGAGTTCAGCAAGCTGGAGGCAGGTTAATGAAACCATGACAGGGTACAGGACAGATGAGGGGAAAACTGACAGGCAGGTGGATGGGGAGGAGGACAAAGCCAAGGCAGGGACTACTGGACAGTAAACCAGAGCAGATCCTGTGGATCAGGATAAACAGCTGGAGCACAAAGCTGTAGTGGAGCCAGTAAAACCCTCCATGATGATGCAGGTGTGGCAGAAGTCCACCTTTCTGGAGGTTTCAAACACCCCTAGATTGTCTGGGTGTCCTTAAATATTGCATGCGCATTTGGCATCTAAAAAAATATAGGACTGTGGCTTGACATCCACAACAGCTGAGGGCATGGCAGCCATCTTGTAATGTGACTCTGGGGAGGCGGTCACCTTGGGAAGGTACTCAGGGTTAGCAGCCATGACAGGTGTTGAAGCCACAGGATTTTAGAGTGTTGAAACTGCTGTACTAGAGAGAACTAAAATGGTGGACATGGCTGGGTGAAGCTGAGGAGCTGCAGGCAAGATTACAGGGCAGGCTGTCCTTATCACTGACATGGAGGAATCTTTAGAAACAAAAACACACAGCAAACAATAAATAAATATATTCATTGTTTTCTATATTTCTATCACATACGCATCTGTTTCACTTTATTTTGAAAAGTGCTTTGAGATGCAACTTTTAAAGATGCTACAGAAAATTATTGTTATTAGTTTGTTCATCTTCAATATTGTGTTTGTCCTCTACACAGGCTGCAGGGCTGTAATCTCACTGTTCGGTCCTGTGAGAGTTTGTCTTCAGCTCTACAATCCTCAAACTGTGTCCTGAGAGAGCTGGACCTGAGTAACAATGACCTGCAGGATTCAGGAGTGAAGCTTCTCTCTGATGGACTGAAGAGTCCAAACTGTAAACTGCAGACACTGAGGTAAATACTTTTCCACTCAACAATAACTACAAAAAGATTTCATATTAGCCCACATTATTTCATATTAGGCCTTTTCATGCTTGAACATGCTAACCCTGGGTGATACTAAACCCCAGATAACAGGAATTATGGTTTATCAGTAATTATGTTTCACACTGCTCAGACTATACCAGTAGTTAACAAATAATCCAGAATATTGATTACCAGATGATTCATTAACTGTACATCCTGAACCCCTGTTTAACGCTCTTATTTGCATATTTGTGTCGTCACGTTGCTGATTGGAGGAGCAGCAGGCAATCTTAGCGTTTATTCACTCAGAATGCAGAATTGAATAAAGTGCAGCAGAAAGCCCAATGGTGTCCAGACACAACCTCTGAGCTCCTGTAAACAGAAGTGTTCAACACCTGCTCTGAGTTCTTCTTGCTCTACTGCTTTGGCGCTGACACGGATGACTGGTGCTGTGTGTGGAGGTTCTTTTAACTTGACACGGAGTCAAAATAATGCTGAGCTCAAGTGCGCAGTGCTTCAACAGACGTGAGGCGTGAGAGTGATCATAACACCATCATAATGGTGATGAGCTAAATGAACTCTCCCCATGTTGTCAGGTGTATAAAATGTGGCCGTGTAGATCATTAGTTTCAAGAAGACAAAGACAAAAGTACAAATGAATGAAAACAAGGAGCAAATCATGTCATCTAACATCTCCTAATCACTCCAGTTCACAAACTTTCCATCTTTGAATATTTCTTTTCTCTCACTGACTGCTGTTTTAAGAGTTCGCCCTTAGCTGATGATTGATTATAAAGAGTGTTTGGCACGCTGTCCCGGGAGAGAGCCCTGAGCTCATGAGATCCTCTAGCCTGGGGCTCCCTCCTGTTGCAAGGCAAGAGGGGAGTCTGAGCTCAGGTAGGTCTCGAGAATTCCCCTGCTTGATAATGGTAAATGTAGATTATGAATAGTCATGGACAGTGTATGCTGAATTAAACGCTTGTCTATGATGTCGATTTAGTTTTGTAAATTTGCCTATGTTACATGTTTTTGGTCTGTGGGAGGAAACCGGAGAGCCCGGGGAAAACCAATGCAAACACGGGGAGAACATGCATACTCCACAGAGAAATGTCGACTTGGCCAGGTAAGATCTGAGCCAGTGACATTCTTGCTGTGAGACAATGATGCTAACCATTAGGCCTCCGTGCTGCCCTGACAAGGAAAGGGGAGGAGTAGGGGTGGAAATGTAGATTCTTCAAGACGAAGATGGCTAAGGTAAGATACTCTGGTTATTTATAGTGATTAGGAATTGTCTGATTGGTGGATCGTGCGTTAGCTAATGAGGGATCAGCTGCTGTCAACAATAAGCGCATGCTCCTCTCGAAATTAGTTTATAAATAAACTTCACTCCAAGAGTTCACCCCTAGCTGATGAATGATTATAAAGCGTGTTTGCCATGCTGTCTTGGGAGAGAGCCCTGAGCTCATGATTTTCTCGAGCCTGTTCCACGGCGAGAGGGGAGTTTGAGCTCAGGTAGGTCTCGAGAACTCCCTAAAATGTCTTTCTGCTCAGGACAGCAGCCGCATATTGAAGAAGCCCCCACAAAGCAAACAGCATGCTGCTATATCCTGCTGCTGGATATAACATTGGAAAAGATGGAAACAAGGCGGGGGCTCCTGCGGGAGTCTGAGCAAGTGATGTGGGGCAGGGATAACTCCTGTGGGAGTCAAGCTCGGGGAAACTCCTGTGGGAGTTAGCTGCGGGGCTAGTCTCTTGCTGGAGTCGGGACTGGGGGGGCAGTGAAGACTCCAGCAGGAGGGGGTCATGGACTCCTGCGGGAGTCAAGTTCAGGGAACGACTCCTGCGGGAGTCAGAGCTGGGGAGTGAGGGCCTATGCGGAAAGAAGAAAGAAGCTATAGAGGCTTGTTGCTAAAGTAGCGAAGAGACTTCGTACTAAAAGGGAAAGGGAGGAAGTAGAGGGACTCATCATTGTAAGGAAGCAGATCCCTTGTCGCTGAGATGAAGAAAAAGGGGGGCAAAAGACTCACACTTGGAAGAAGTGGAGCATTCTACGCTGAAAAAAGAGAGAAGAGGAATACTTCAATGCTTAAAATAAGCAGAGCATCAACGCTAGAAATAAGAGAAGAAGCGGAGTACTACAATGCTAAAGGGGGGGCTTATTACTCCTGCGGGAGTAGGCTGCGGGGCCAATGTCCTGCAAGAGTCGGGAAAAGGGGATGGGGCAGTGAGGACTCCTGCTGTAGGATTAAATGTAGGGGAACTCCTGCGGGAGTCAGCTCAGAAAAAAATAAACGGAGGAATGCTAGAAGAGAGAAGCACGAGTTATGCTTAAAGGGGGGAGAGAAAGAGTAAGAGGTTGTAACATGCCTGTGTCTTTAGCTACTGGAGGGAGGGTGGCAGCTGATGAGGGTCTGCTGGGCAGCTTTAAGGTGGTAGTGGTTAAGGCGGACATATGATTTAAAAGAAACTGAAGACCATCGGCCGAGAGTTTGAATTTATTGTTGTGAGAGCCCTTTGTGGGCTGCTGTGGTGGCTGCTCCAATTCTGAAGGAATGGCTAGAAAAGGAGACTGGGGGAACCCTGAAAGGCAGAGAATGTCTTTGAGTTGCTTTTGGAACCAGAAACGTGTAGCTGGATGATTATTATCATGAACAAAAAGGGGGGAGAGGGGGTTGGGATTCTGACTTTTCCTGTAGTGAGAAATGCTAGGAGTGTTTGGAAGAGGTTTGTTGGGGAGGGGCAGTCCAGGGCTTAATTTGTGCCTCATTTTACCGATCCCCCTCCTCAACCGCCCTCCTCTCCCATCTGCTTTTCACTTTCTTCCACAACTCCCCTACCCTCTTAACTTTTGTTCTCGACATCCCTCCACCATCCAACGATCCCTGCAGGACCTCTGGCACTGGGGGTCAAATATGTAAATTAAATGTCTGTTTCTAGACTGATTGATTTTATTTTGTTTAATAAAGAAGGAGAAGGTTTCTCTATCCCACAAACTTAAATCTGAAATTGTTTGGGATGGATATGTGGGTTGAAATTGGAAGTAATGGTTATCTCAGAGCACCTGAGAATTTAAAAAAAAACCCTAGGTTAAACATAGCGTTGAGGGACTGATAGCCTTTGCGGATGGTAGATATGCATTTAGAGAGTATACTAAGGGTAATGGGCTGTCTGGAATCGGGGGAGGAGGGAGGGGATTTTTGTATGCCTTTTATGAGAAGGCTGGTTTGGGTTTTAGTGATAGCATCAGAAGGTGCTCCGTGAATTAATTTATAAAAGAAATGTATGCCGCTTAAGTAACTTTTAATGCTTGCTTAAATATTCTTTATGGAATGCAAGTAGGAGATAAATGAGGTGGCTGTAAATTCCAGGCTGTAAGATATGACTGGAGGGTTCTGGGGGCTATAGCTTGTAGAATGAGGGACAATGAGGTTTCACAGAGCTTGTAGAGGGGGTGGTTTAAGGCAATATCAGTTGTGAATGAGGGACTGGGGTTGGTTGAGGATCCGCCTCTGGTGCCAATAGACAAAATCTCTGAGAGGATATGAGCTCTTGCTGAACTGGAAACGGGGGGAGGTTCCAAGGCCAGTGCGTTGGGTGAAGGAGGGAGGGGTGTCGCTGTGGAAAGGGTGAATAGGGGGCGTGCCGCAGAAAATGGTGTGGGATGCCTGGAATAATCTGTGCTTGAGAGTGCGGGGGGAGTGAAGAGGCAGGAAAGGAAGAGGGAAAGCTAGAAGTGGGTATGTTAGCTGGAGGGGTAGGGCCGCTTGGGATGGAGAGAGAATGGGGTCGAGCTAGGGGGTTAGGAGGAAGAGAGGCGTTTTGAGCAAAAACTATTCTAATATCTTCCAGTATGACAAAGAGTTAAAGGAATCAGTGTATTTGAAGTTGAAATTAAGATGTTTTTGTGCAGTTTCAGTTTCTTGAAAACATATAAAAGTCTCATGAAACTCTTATTATTATATAAACCACTACAATAATATGAAGACACACACACACACACTATTACTCGTTCACCTAAAACAATATATCGGAAAGGCTGTATGTGAAGAAGAGTCAGCAGTCATAAACATTGATGTGATTCTCACCTGACAGAATAAAAGTCCCCTAATGGTCCATCAGTGTGAATGTGACTGTCAGGCAGGAGACAAATACATTAAGAGAGTGGGCTTGTGTTTGTTTGAGCTCATTTTGTTTTAGTCCACAACAGAATCAAATCTAAATCCTGAAATCAGCTCATTTCCTGTTGTGTTTTCTACATGACTTTAAGATGATCTTCTGAGGTCAAGTGTGTCTTATTCCTCACAGCATGTGATGTATTATGAATGTGATGTGTTATGAACAATGTCTTGGCTCTGTACAGTTCTGCAGATGATTTAGAGTCCTTGTTGAGTGTGTGAGTGTGTTTGCTGATCTCAGGGCTTGATCAATAAGGAGAGGTCATCAGGATGTGTGTTTTCATCACTGCTGTTCACATGAGCAGAAACAGCAGTCAGCATCTTCACAACACAAAGAGATGTGTGATTGTCCAACTGTGTGATGTGGACTATTGCTGTGTTTGTAGATTGTCTGGCTGTATGGTGACAGAGGAAGGCTGTGGTTTTCTGTCTTCAGCTCTGACTTCAAACCCCTCACACCTGAGAGAGCTGGATCTGAGCTACAATCATCCAGGAGATTCAGGAGTCAAGCTGCTCTCTGAACAACTGGAGGATCCAAACTACACACTGGACAAACTCAAGTATGTGGAGCATCACTGCCCTTGTGCTTTTACACCGAATGGCTTTAAAACAATCAAGAACTACATTTTCTGAAATATAGTTTTCTGTCAAGGAGACTCTCAGATGCTTTCAGAGAAAGAAAATCAAGCTGTAGAATGGCCCAGCCAATCACTTGACTCAAATCCAATAGAGAATACAAAATAAGGCTCAGATTTGATAGACGAGACCCACAGAACCATCAAGATTTTGACACTGAGAAACTCACACCTGAGCAATGCATGAGACTTCATTCTCCACATGAGAGGTGCTTTTAAGCTGCCACATTTCAGTAGTTCAGCTCTTTCTCCATCTGTCATTTCACTGTTATTACACACAACTCATTTCTCAGTTGTTTTATTTTATTTTGATGTTTTTATTGTTTGAGTTTTTAACCAAAATCTGCTTCAATTCCGTGTCAAAAGCTCCTGTCGAAATATTATTACCAGTAAAACATGATGTGTTCAATACTTATTTCCCCCGCTGTACATATTAAACCTGCTAAACAGATAAAGTGCAAATATAGGTCTAATAGATCAGAAAGAAAGCAAGTCAATCATTTATAATCTCATTTTTAATGCAGGAAGTAGGCTAGCCTAATCATAAAGTGTGTTTAATTGATCTGGAGCTTTATTAAATATGTTCTAGTAAATTATAAAAGTTGCATCAGCAACCTAATGTGTCTCCTTTGTCCATTTGATCAGTTCTTCTGTTTTACAGTCGGCCAAACTGAAGAGGTCCTTTGATAATAAATAAAGTGATTTATCAATATGAATAAAGACTACGGCCCAATCCCAATTCTACCCCTTAGCCCTTCCCCTTCTCCTTACCCCTTATTTTGTGCGTTCCCATCAAGGGCTAGTGGTGTCCCAATTTCTTTAGCTTGAAGGCGTAGGGCTAAGGGCAAGGGGTATACACCCCTTCAAACAAAGATTTTTTAGGAGCACACTTGAAATGGAGGGCTAAGAAAATTTCCCAGAATACACCTGCCACAACGACAGTTTCACTGCACCCGGAAGTAAGGAGATCCACAAATTAGTATTTTTTGTCATTATTACGAATTTTTACGACAAACAAATCAAATCAAATCAAATCAAATCACTTTTATTGTCACATCATCAGCAGCACGTGTGCTATGATGAGTGAAAAGCTTAGGTGCTGGCTCCAGACAGTGCAAAATACAGACAGTGTAAATACAACGACAGTGCAAAATACAGACAGTGCAAAATACAGACAGTGTTTTAAAACATACAAACACATGTTTTAGTATATTCAAAACCGCGTTCATGTTTTACCGTCATGCTTTTTTAAAAAAACGCAAAAAAAAAAACGCTAAATTTCGCGATCTATAATCCCTAATCATAACTCCTGTACAGCAGTCCTACAACATTCTGACACTCGATAACACTCGAATACCCTGTCAAAGCAGTCTAGTGGCTGAAAATGAGCTTTTTACAGTGTCTGCTATAATGTTAATGTTGTTTTCGTGTGTTTACATAGATGAATACGGCCACTGTGTAAATACACAATACATTTACAATCTTATTGCCACATTATATTGTTATGATAACATAATATATGCCTTCAGTGATTTCCTGAAGATAAATACCAAAAATAACACAACTGGAATAACTACAGCAGTCGTGATCGTCTGATCTCATATGAAGCAAGAGATCGCGATGACGTATGATGACATGTGCAGGTGCTGTAGTGCTGTCCCAATTCAAAAGGGTAAATTTTGAAACCCTTCCCCTTAACCCTTGGTTGTAAGGGCCAAGGGTAAGGGGTAGGGGTACAAAAATAGAATCGAGATTGGGCCTAAATGTGTCGCCCTCCCTCTACAATAATAGATAGTTAATGACTTGCTCTTCATAGACATGATTGTTCTACTCTACAAGCTGTACCTTCTGTATGTCCTCACCAGAGTATGTGAGCGGAGGATTTTGTATCCACAGAAAATAAGGATTTAATGAATGCTCTGCTGTTATATCACAAACCTCTGTCATGAAACTGCTGCATTTAAACACAAGTCATTATTATAAAGGTGATGTCTTGAGCATCTGCTTTTACCTCAGTGCTTGTGTGCTTTCATTTTCTCCATCTCACTCACAGTGAGTTCCGAGTGTTTTAATAAGTAAAACTGGCCTCAAAACAAGAAATACACTTAATCTGATTTTATTGATCATGTTTTCATTGAGTTCTGTTTTATTATTGTAGTGCGCTTTTGTCAATTCATCATTTAATCAATCATTACAGCTTTCTATTGAAGCTTTTTATCAGTAAATATTCTGTTTTCTGTTTCCACATCTGATCTAAAAGCTCTGAGTCTCATTCAGAAGCTGATTTTACAGCTTACAGCTTACAGTGAAGACTCCAGCAGGAGGGGTTCGTGGACTCCTGCGGGAGTCAAGTTCAGGGAACGACTCCTGCGGGAGTCAGAGCTGGGGAGTGAGGGCCTATGCGGAAAGAAGAAAGAAGCTATAGAGGCTTGTTGCTAAAGTAGCGAAGAGACTTCGTACTAAAAGGGAAAGGGAGGAAGTAGAGGGACTCATCACTGTAAAGAAGCAGATCCCTTGTCGCTGAGATGAAGAAAAAGGGGGGCAAAAGACTCACACTTGGAAGAAGTGGAGCATTCTACGCTGAAAAAAGAAAGAAGAGGAATACTTCAATGCTTAAAATAAGCAGAGCATCAACGCTAGAAATAAGAGAAGAAGCAGAGTACTACAATGCTAAAGGGGGGGCTGATTACTCCTGCGGGAGTAGGCTGCGGGGCCAATGTCCTGCAAGAGTCGGGAAAAGGGGATGGGGCAGTGAGGACTCCTGCTGTAGGATTAAATGTAGGGGAACTCCTGCGGGAGTCAGCTCAGAAAAAAATAAACGGAGGAATGCTAGAAGCTCTGAGTCTCATTCAGAAGCTGATTTTACAGCTACAAACACACTCATGTTGTTTTACTGCAGTTATTAATGCACTGATATCATCTATTGTTGATCAGCCAATCACAATCCAGCATTCAGCACACACTCTACATGTCTTATTGTAATCAATCTGCATAATGACTGATGTTTGATCACAATCATCCTGACTGAAGGCCTGCTAAAAATCAAGTGTGTGTAGTGTTTGTTTACTGACTGAAGGACAATCTGTGTGTGTTTACAGTCTGGATCATGGAGGTCCGCAGAGGATTACAGCAGGACCACGCAAATGTAGGACTACACACACACACACACACACACACACACACACACACACACACACACACACTCCGTCTCTCTCTCTCTCTCTCTCTCACTCTCTCTCTCACACACACACACACACACAGTCACACAGCTGTAGTTATAAATGTGTGTCTTCTTGTGTTCAGGGGTCGGTTTCTTCACACTGGATCTAAACACAGCACACACTCGTCTCATTCTGTCTGAGGAGAACAGAGAGGTGAAGGGTGTGTTAGAGAATCAGCCGTATCCTGATCATCCAGACAGATTTGATTATCATCCTCAGGTGTTGTGCAGAGAGAGTGTGTGTGGACGCTGTTACTGGGAGATTGACTGGAGTGGAGATGCTGGTGTGTGTATATCAGTGTCATATAAGAGCATCAGGAGGAAGGGAAGAGGTGTTAAGTGTGCGTTTGGATATAATCCTCAGTCCTGGAGTTTGAGCTGCTTTTCCTCTAATTTCTCATTCAGACACAGTAACACACACACTCATCTCCCAGTAAAGCCGCTCAGCAGGAGAATAGGAGTGTTTGTGGATCACAGTGCAGGAACTCTGATCTTCTACAACATCTATAGAGACACAATGAGCCTCATCCACTCAGTCCAGACCACATTCACTGAGCCGCTCTGTGCTGGGTTTGGGCTTTATTCTGGATCATCAGTGAAACTGGGCTGAAGACATCCATTATTTGTATTATAGCTCAAAATGACCTTGATAAAGTGTCTTTCAGAAACACGGTTTATTAAGATCAGGTCATCATGACACAATGTCAGATCAGTTAGAGATGATGTGCTTATCTGAACATGTGAAATGTCTTGAGTCCTGTCTGAATTTCTGTCAAATATATAATCAACTGCTCACAGACTGAAATCAGCTTCAGAGAGTTTCTGGAGATCACAACAGCAACAATAAAACTAAATAAATATGAAGTGTGATGTTTGTGTGTTTCTGCTGTAGGGCTTTTATCAGCTCTATTGAAGTCAGTTTATTCTTCACTGTCACATGTGGCATCAAAGTACGGCGAGAGCAGCCGGTGGATTCAGATTCTGGAGAGCGACTGCAGGAGCTGCGATGAAGACTCTGATATTACACCATCGACTGATTCACAGCAGCACAACAACCACCGGTAGGGTTGCCACCCGTCCTTTAAAATACGGAATCGTCCCGTATTTGAGAATGAAATTGCGCGTCCCGTTTTGAACCAATACGGGACGGGTTTTGTCCCGTATTTTTCATCATTTTTTTAAAGTAGCTTTTCATGCAAATCATTCCACACGCATTTTATGAAGATGCCTCACTTCCTACTTTTGATTGGGTAATACTTAATGCCATCGTCAGTTTGATTGGTCTTTGTCCAGTGAGGAGGGCGGGTCTTTTAAGCAGAGTCTGTCAAGAGAGTAGCCTCATGGCGGATGCTTCTCCGGGTAACCCCCCGCGTCATTTTCAGAGTTTAAACGCAAGCGGCTGCAAAAGTACCGCAGAGAGTGGGAGTAAACAACTACCTGGCTGCAGAGTGGTAGAAATTGTCAAGCCAACTTCACGATTTGTCGGAGAGCGTGCTTTGGCTCATGCGGGACGTGCAACAACATGCCTCCGGAGAGCAGCATTCCCGCAACGACAGAGCTCACAAAAATCAATGCACAGTCAGACACAGACAGTACTTCGTACCCCAAGTCTCTCCCGAAGCAGACATGGTAATGACAGTGACACAGTATGTGGAAATCTAGCTGGAGTCTTTTTTTTTTTTTGTAATTTACTGTTTACTATATAAAATAAAGAACAGTCTGTGAAAATAATAAAAATATATGTGTTTTAATATGAACTGAGTAAAACCATGTCAACAACTGAAACCACAGTGAAATGAATGGCTACAATCAAACTCTCTCTCAGAATTAGATTTGGCCTGGTTTTCACACACTGGGTCACAAATTGTAATTTGTAAAAATTCTGTAAATACAATGTAAGTGGATCACGGTCCAATGTAATATTATGATTTGCTTGTTAAGATTAAATCAGGCACATAAGCATTAATTTATTACATGAAACATCACATTTATTACATTAATAAACAACATAACACCCATGTAAAGAAAATAAACTAATAAATTGCAATTTCCATATTTTTAAATTAGAAATAGGCTATTTGAAAACTTTAATGTTTGTAGCTAGTTTATGTATGTGCTGTTTCCATGTTTGGATATGTGTTACTACAAATAATGACAAATATTTTAGCCAAAATCTGTTATTAATACCACCCTTTAAAATTAGGTTCATTAGTATTTTCTCCTCTCCTCTAGGTTACAGCAGCGGAGTAACACAGGTGTACCACACTATTAAACATAACATCAGCTATAACAGTGCTGCAGAGCTGTAAAAGAGAAAGACTGACTGCATCTGATCTGTTTACACAGATTTCAATAAAAGACAGTTTATTTTATTGTCCAAGTGTTCATACTTTCCTGAAAACATTTTAAGTTGTGATTTACCAATAGCATGCTATTGGGCCTGTCATTGGGGATGTGGCCCCCGCTGCAGTATGCGTCCCTTATTTTTTTGTATTAAAAGTGGTAACCCTAACCACCGGTGTTTGGCTTTATGGAGCTGATTCACATTTACAGGCTTCTCAGCAGCGGACATCCTCACAGTTGGTAAACTCAGAGCGCAGTGAAGGGGAGAGTACAACTAATCATGATTTTACAATCCTGTTTGCTCAAATAATACAAGAGAAACTCAACAACAGTGTTATCAAGACCTTCAGAAAAAGAAAACAATAGTGTGAGATTGAAAACGGCAGACGGAAGAGAGAAGAATTTTAGATTTACTGTCCCTATAGACACAATAGAAAGACATCGGATACGCTGTAATTATTTTTTATTTGTAATTTAAACAAAAAAAAAACAAATAAATATTCAGTTTTTTGACTCATTGTTTTCCTTTTTTATTTTTATTGTTTCATTTTGAGTTGAAATCAGGAAAACAGAGTTTTTTGTACCTATAGAATAAACAGAAAAACTAAGTATTTACGTTTCGTTTATTTACGAATATATTTATTTTTGTTATTCTTTGGTTTAGTTTTTGAGTATTTCGATGTTTGGATGTTAATAAACAATTGTTGCTAATATGGTGTTGGACAGAGTCACACTGCGTTGGCAAAAACAAATGATACTGACCAATTGTCTGTTTAGTACAAATATGTGAAACGTTTAATGTTTAGATGGACTAACTTAAGATTCAAATGAATTATAAATTGTCTATAGTCAAAGCGAACAAAATCGTCACTTCCTGATTACGCCAAATATCAACAGTAAAACAGAATTTGCTGCAGTAGGAGAAGCTGCGTCAATCTTTTCTTCATCCAATAAATGACTTGCGCCTCAGAAGGCAATCCTGACACGCAGTGAACGTGTGGTGGCGTTTGAAGGTGTCAGACGCGGAGCACAGACGCTCTTGATTCTGGATGTCATTATTAATATAACACTAATACTTTAACGGTAAGGCGTTTTAGAATGACCAAAACAACATTTCAGATGGTTTATAATGTGCTCAGCCGGCTGGTGTCCATTTACACACATTTTTATCATCACATGATCTCTTATAAGAAAATCACATGACCTTTTTTAATGCGCACACTGGAATTTGTGCGGTAAAAGTGTTTCCATCGTAGTTTATGCGCATCTTTTCTTATCGAATAAAAAGTTTATCCTACTCAGTTATGCGCATATGTTTTTTTATGCACATTTTCAAAATTTATGCGCATCATGGCATTTCCATCAACCGGTTTTTCATGCGCATCTCCAAAATGAGCATAAAAATAGGTGGATGGAAACACAGCTACTGACCTACATGTTATTCTGTTTGGATGTTAATGAAAAATTGTTACTAATGTGGTGTCAGACATAACATAAATGACGCAGAAGATTTGACTCTTTATCATCAAAATAAACGTAGTTCATAATTTTAGTGATTTAAGTCAAATTATTATGCATTACAGACTACCGATGCTTTTCTTTAAAAAACAATCATTTAACAAAAACATTAAAACAAATATTACAGGCCGTTAGACTGAATCTTAAACTCTTTTATTAGTAGTTTAGCATTTTTAACCCATGAATGGAAATCGTGTATTTTAGTTAATATTTATAGCCTATAGTAAACAAACACCGCACGGTACTGCAGGGTAGTTTTAGGCCTGAAAACAAGTCGAACAAACACATGAAAGCGTGTTGAACACAACAACAATGTAACAAAAACTCTTCAATGCTTTATTTAAAAGTTCATGGAGGTCAGAGAAACCAGAGAAAGTGAAGTCAAGCCCAGAAGTTTCTAAAGGAAGTTGACTTGTACTCAGTCATTTACTGTGGTCATTTACTTTATTGATCTAATCTGGTCAGGGGTGAGTTTTCTTCAGAGTTTATTTTGCTCTCTTCTCCCTTTAAAAAAACCTTTTTAAATCCGTCATATTTCTTACTAAGTATTTGATTGGGATTTTTTTTTGTTTATCAGAAAATGATACTAGATGGCCAATATGGCTGCAAAATATATAACAAAATTATCGTTATCGCAGTAATAGTATACACAATACCCATTGCGGACGTGTGATAGATTACATTCATTTCATGCATTGACTGTTTATCTATAGCTCACCAATCAAATGGAAGCTTACTATCTTTAGCCCTGCCTCATTGGTAGTTTTTGTTCTGCTATTGGCTGGAGTGGATATATAAAATTATAACACAACTGAATGGGTTTGAATCCAGCTTTTGAGGTCACTCTTCTCTTCTTGTTTTTAAAAGTTGCCCAATGAGTGTAACACATCTAACAGATCCACTTTTTATATATATATATATATATATATATATATATATATATATATATATATATATATATATATATATATATATATTTTTTTTTTTTATGATTTAGGAAGTTTAGCAACTAAAAACTTAAAACATGAAATATTTGTTATACTCATTTAAAGATATAACTTCACAATCTGTATTGTATTGCATATATTATTGCATATTAGGTAATAATATTTAATATTATTACCTAATATTAGAATATAAGAGCAGTTCCATGCAACTGTCGGCCTTGCCATGAAAAAAAATTAAGTCTTCACCAAAATACGAAACCCGTTTCTAAGTTTTTGGTGTAAGCAAGTATTCTACAGTACTTTAGAAATACTCAAAAATGTCTCTGTCAATATTTTCAAAATTCACAAAAGTGGCAATTTCACATCTGTCACATCCATAACGACACTTTTTCCTCATAATAATAATATAAAATAAAATCATTTTTGGTTCTATAGTGAGCCAACTCTTATCTATTTGTTTATCAATGTTTCTTTTAGGTTGTGCAGTTTAATTCACAGAATTTCTACAAAGTATGTTGTAGACTGTAAACTTGCAGACTTTTTTGGTCACATCCATAACGCATGTTTATTTTCCACATTAAAGTTTATTGTTTATTTTTTCCCCAATTTCTGTTTAACAGAGAGAAGATTTGATCAACACATTTCTAATCATAATAGTTTTAATAACTCATCTCTAATAACTGATTTATTTTCTCTTTGTCATGATGACAGTAAATAATATTTAACTAGATATTCTTCAAGACACTTCTATACAGCTTGAAGTGACATTTAAAGGCTTAAATTAGGTTAACTAGGTTAACTATAGGCAGGTTAGAGTAATTAGGCAAGTTATTGTATAACGATGGTTTGTTCTGTAGACTATCCAAAAAATATATAGCTTAAAGGGGCTAATAATATTGACCTTAAATAGTTGTTAAAAGAATAAAAGCAGTTTTTAATTTATCCGAAATAAAACAAATAAGACTTTCTCCAGAAGAAAAAATATTATCAGACATACTGTGAAAATGTCCTTGCTCTGTTAAACATCATTTCGGAAATATTTAAAAAAGTAAAAAAAAAAAACTTAAAGGGGGCTAATAATTCTGACTTCAACTATATATGAGTGCCTCAAAGTGCTTTTATTGTGCATGAATTAGGATGTTTGAAAGCCCATATACAGGCTTGGCCTTCAAGATACTGTTTCTATGTCTTTACTGCCAAACATTATTCTTCTGACCGACATTACACCACCTCTGCTCTAACAACTAACATGACAGATAAGCTGTAACATGTTTTTCACCTTCTGGCTCAACACTCATACCCGATTTTTCTTTATTCCCCTTTTTAATAAAGCTTCTTTGACTCAATTTGCATTGCATAAACCAGGGGTCACCAAGCTCGGTCCTGCAGTGCTGGTGTCCTCGCAGAGTTTTAGCTCCAACTTGCCTCAACGCACCTGCCGGGAAGTTTCGTGTACGCCTAGTAAGGGCTTGATTAGCTTGTTCAGGTGTGTTTTATTAGGGTTGGAGCTAAACTCTGCATAGCACCGGTCCTCCAGGAACAAGTCAGGTGACCCCTGCTATAAAGCTATATAGTGGCGTGACTGGTGTAGGCACAACTCCCAAGCCAATGCCACTTGCTTCAGCTTGTTCTTGAAAAGTTTTAGTGGAGTCAAGGATGGTCTGTATATGTCTTGAAAGATTGTACCAAATGCTTGTTGACACTATTCTGTTCAGCATCAGGCTGCATTCTTCTGTTTTAAAGCTGGCAATGGTACTGCCTTTCAGAGAATTAATGGTAATCTTCTGCTAACCCTAGGAACATTTAAACATCTTAATTTGGAGAGTCCAAAATTTCTGGAGCTCCACATAGTTTAACTTCAACTTGTCTAAACAGACCTTGAAAAACTGGAAGCTTCTACTATGGATAAGAATTTTATTTATCTTGGGTTTGTATAATTGGAGTTGGAGCTTAACTCTTCAAGACTGTGGCCCTCCAGGACCAAGATTGGACACCCTTGTACCAAATAGATTGTGGTTGGGGAATGAATCCACAGCCACGCTTGCTGGGCCTATTATAATTCTTGCATATTATAACACGTTTGACATCTTGTTGTGATTAAAAAGCAAGTGTAATCTCTTCTTAACCAGCTTTATGAAGACGTTGAAGAACTTCTGAGATGGTTTTTGAGTAAATAAAACCTCTAACCTAATGCAGTGCCTGTTCAATTAGTCTCTGGATAAAAAGTTGTTGCATTTTTTTTAGGCCAAAAGGAAAACCAATACTTCATATAGCCTAGCAGCTGTCACGAAAACTGTCTTCTAGATTAGGGATCACCAAACTTGTTCCTGGAGGTCCGGTGTCCTGCAGATTTTAGCTCCAACCCTAATCAAACACACCTGAACAAGCTAATCAAGGTCTTACTAGGTATACTTGAAACACCCAGGCAAGTTGGAGCTAAACCCTGCAGGGCACTGGACCTCCGGGAACGAGATTGGTGACCCCTGTTCTAGATGGTAACTTTTCTAAATTAAGTCAATTTTAATCAAAATCAGATCTCTAATCATCACCTACTGGTCAAAACACTGCAGATTCAATGAAAACGTCAAACATCAGTAAAGACAGCTCTGACTGTCACCTGTTGAGGTGAAGTGTAAATATAAATAAGACCTCTCTCAAATTGATTGTCCTCCGTAATGTGAGTTGTGTAAATTTGTCAAGCTAGTTTTTAACGTTGTTTTTCCCCTTAACAGGTGATTTAAGGAAACTTAACGACTTGACTCCCTCAGCAGTGTGCTGATCCTGAATCTGTAGCTCATCGGGAAACATGCAAAAACACCTGCTGAAATATGGCCTTAATAAAACAGGAGAGTGAAGACATCAGGATTGTAGAAGTGTTCACACTGAAACAAGAAGACCCTGAGGAGCTAACAAGTTGGTTTTCATTCTCAAAGCTCAACTCAGTTATTTGATCCTCATTCAGATCTGCAGAAATACACAAATGAAGGACGGTTTTGAAGAATATCACATGAGTGACTCATTAAAGTGATTTTATTGAACATGGGGACTCAAGCACAGCACCACACAAACACTAATGATGCCTCCAGGTTGTAGCTGAGTCCACAGTATTTTCTAGAGAGACCTGCTTCAAGATAAACTGACAGAAAACCTCTGATCAAACTTTCTGTGAACAGCTTTTATCAGCATAATTCATTAAACTTGTACACAGTATACAGTATGTAATCATGTTATATAAGAGAACCACCTACTTATACGATACCAAACATATAAATAAACAATAGAAATTTACAGACCACATTGCTGCAACTGTCCGATCATGTAGATTCACTCTATATAACATCAGGAAGATCAGACCCTTCCTATCTGAGCATGCTGCTCGACCACCGTTTTTCCTGTAGACCTGTTACCTCTAAAGAAAGAAATTCAAGAGCTGAATAACATTAAAAAAAGAAGCTGTGGTTGAGGAACATCAGGATATAATACCTGCAGAAAAAAGGATTACTTGCTCAGAGACTGAAAACACCGCACAAAAAGCGTCTGAAAAGACAGGATCAAGATCTTCTTTCACTTGTGAACAGTGTGGAAGAGTTTTCGCCAAACAAGGCACCCTTAACAACCACATGAGGATTCACACTGGAGAGAAATCTTTCACTTGCCAACAGCGTGGAAAAGGTTTTACTCAAAAAAGAACCCTTAGAAACCACATCAGATTACATGATGATGCAGACTTTTTGACCTGCCAACAGTGTGGAGAATCTTTTACTCGGAAAGAAAGCCTTAGAGCTCATATCAGAGTTCACACTGGAAAGGTGTCTTTAGTTTGTGAACAGTGTGGAGAAGTGTTTCTCCAAAAAGACAGCCTTGAAAAACATTTGAAGAATCACGCTAAAGATGAGCTTCACGTGTGCCCCTGTGGAAAGAGATTTACAGACAAAACCAAATTTGAGGAACACACAAAGATTCACACTGGAAAGAAACCTTTCACTTGTGAACAATGTGGAAAATGTTTCAGTCAGAAAAAGAGCTTACAAGTCACATGAGTGATCATAGTGCAGACAAACCTTTCTCATGTGATCAACGTGGAAAGAGTTTTGCGTAAAGAATAATTTTAATGATGCACTTGAAAAATCACGTTCAAGATTGACCTTTTCTTTGCAAGATTGACCTTTTCTTTGATTTGAACTAATTCCATAGAAAGTGTTTCTATGGAATGTGTGGAGAGAGATTTTCAGAAAAACCTAGATTTGATGTCCACATGAAAAATCACACTGGAAACTCACACAGATAGTAAAATCGTGTATTTTTTCCCTATTGTGATGTACATCTGAGATCGGATCTTTGGAAGATGGACCTTGCTAACAAAATGGAGGAAGATTTGAAAAGAGATTTTCTTAATATGAGGAGATTAACTGTATTGCCTACTATTGGTAAAACCTGTAACTCAAACTTGGTAACATAAAGCATCTCTAAAACTTAGTTCACACTCCATGATTTGAAACATCAGGAGATCACTGTGCCGTTCACTAAAAGACTTGAAACATCGGGAGATCACTGTGCCGTTCACTACAAGACTTGAAACATCGGGAGATCACTGTGCCGTTCACTACAAGACTTGAAACATCAGGAGATCACTGTGCCGTTCACTACAAGACTAGAAACATCAGGAGATCACTGTGCCGTTCACTACAAGACTTGAAACATCGGGAGATCACTGTGCCGTTCACTACAAGACTTGAAACATCAGGAGTCACTGTGCCGTTCACTACAAGACTAGAAACATCAGGAGATCACTGTGCCGTTCACTACAAGACTTGAAACATCAGGAGATCACTGTGCCGTTCACTACAAGACTTGAAACATAAGGAGATCACTGTGCCGTTCACTACAAGACTTGAAACATCAGGAGATCACTGTGCCGTTCACTACAAGACTTGAAACATCGGGAGATCACTGTGCCATTCACTACAAGACTTGAAACATCAGGAGATCACTGTGCCGTTCACTACAAGACTTGAAACATCAGGAGATCGATGTGCCGTTCACTACAAGACTTGAAACATCAGGAGATCACTGTGCCGTTCACTACAAGACTTGAAACATCAGGAGATCACTGTGCCGTTCACTACAAGATTTGAAACATCAGGAGATCACTGTGCCGTTCACTACAAGACTTGAAACATCAGGAGATCACTGTGCCGTTCACTACAAGACTTGAAACATAAGGAGATCACTGTGCCGTTCACTACAAGACTTGAAACATCAGGAGATCACTGTGCCGTTCACTACAAGACTTGAAACATCGGGAGATCACTGTGCCGTTCACTACAAGACTTGAAACATCAGGAGATCACTGTGCCGTTCACTACAAGACTTGAAACATCAGGAGATCGATGTGCCGTTCACTACAAGACTTGAAACATCAGGAGATCACTGTGCCGTTCACTACAAGACTTGAAACATAAGGAGATCACTGTGCCGTTCACTACAAGACTTGAAACATCAGGAGATCACTGTGCCGTTCACTACAAGACTTGAAACATCAGGAGATCGATGTGCCGTTCACTACAAGACTTGAAACATCAGGAGATCACTGTGCCGTTCACTACAAGACTTGAAACATCAGGAGATCACTGTGCCGTTCACTACAAGACTTGAAACATCAGGAGATCACTGTGCCGTTCACTACAAGACTTGAAACATCAGGAGATCACTGTGCCGTTCACTACAAGACTTGAAACATAAGGAGATCACTGTGCCGTTCACTACAAGACTTGAAACATAAGGAGATCACTGTGCCGTTCACTACATGACTTTAAACATCAGGAGATCACTGTGCCGTTCACTACAAGACTTGAAACATAAGGAGATCACTGTGCCGTTCACTACATGACTTTAAACATCAGGAGATCACTGTGCCGTTCACTACAAGACTTGAAACATCAGGAGATCACTGTGCCGTTCACTACAAGACTTGAAACATCAGGAGATCACTATGCCGTTCACTACAAGACTTGAAACATAAGGAGATCACTGTGCCGTTCACTACAAGACTTGAAACATAAGGAGATCACTGTGCCGTTCACTACAAGACTTGAAACATCAGGAGATCACTGTGCCGTTCACTACAAGACTTGAAACATCAGGAGATCACTGTGCCGTTCACTACAAGACTTGAAACATCAGGAGATCACTGTGCCGTTCACTACAAGACTTGAAACATAAGGAGATCACTGTGCCGTTCACTACAAGACTTGAAACATAAGGAGATCACTGTGCCGTTCACTACATGACTTTAAACATCAGGAGATCACTGTGCCGTTCACTACAAGACTTGAAACATAAGGAGATCACTGTGCCGTTCACTACATGACTTTAAACATCAGGAGATCACTGTGCCGTTCACTACAAGACTTGAAACATCAGGAGATCACTGTGCCGTTCACTACAAGACTTGAAACATCAGGAGATCACTATGCCGTTCACTACAAGACTTGAAACATAAGGAGATCACTGTGCCGTTCACTACAAGACTTGAAACATAAGGAGATCACTGTGCCGTTCACTACAAGACTTGAAACATAAGGAGATCACTGTGCCGTTCACTACATGACTTTAAACATCAGGAGATCACTGTTGCCTTTCTCTCCTGGTTGACTATTAAGTAGGCACGCATGTGCAAGCTCACTTGATTTGAACTAATTTAAACAAATATTTTCATTCATTCATTATCTTTTCGGCTTAGTCCCTTTATTAATCAGGGGTCCCCACAGTGGAATGAATCGCCAACTCATCCAGCACATGTTTTACGTAGCGGATGCCCTTCCAGCTGCAACCCATCACTGGGAAACACTCATACACACTGATTCACACTAATGCACTATGGACAATTTAGCTTACCCAATTCACCTATACCACATGTATTTGGAGCACCTGGAGGAAACCCACGCCAACACAGGGGGAACATGCAAACTCCACACAGAAATGACAATTGACCCACCCGAGGATCGAACCAGCGACCTTCTTGTTGTGAAGCGATCGTGCTACTTATGACGCCCAACAAAATATTTGAGTTTTTTTAGTTATTCAAATAAAATAACATAATAAATGTATACAGATAAATGCATTTTTTAAAATTTATATTTATATATATATGCTTATCACTGTGTAATTAATAAAATATATATATATATATATATATATATATATATATATATATATATATATATATATATATATATATATATATATATATATATTTATTTATTTATTTATTTATTTATTTTTTCTTTATTACACGGTGATATATATAACTGACCTGGCTATGCATATATAGCTCTATGTATTTAGAATACATGTTTAGTTGACCAATTAACACAAAGGGGCGTCTCATGACATGGAAATTAATTTTTTTCTTTTTTTTCTTTGAACGAATAAAAACAAATAAATATGCTGTTTTATTTTTGTTTGTTTTTTACAGTTTTTATTTCTTTTTTTTTTTTTTTCATTTTGGTCCCCATAGAATAAACAGAAACTGTAAATATTTAAGTTTTTTACCATTATGGCATATATTTACATTTGTTGCACGTTATTCTGTAGTTTACTGTTTGAGTATTTCCGTGTTTGGATGTTAGGGCGTAATTGTTACTAATATGGTGTTGAACACAGAATCACACTGCATTGGAAAAAAACAAGTGACACTGAAGATTTTCTTCTTTTTTTGTGGAAATACGTGATGTTTTTCATTTTTAGTTAGACTAAATCTATTATAAGATAAACATTAAATGTATATATTAAGACAAATATGCGTTACACTACTGATACTTTTCTTTAAAAACTTCAATTAAACATTACAGATTGTTACTGTGAATCTTAAACTCTTTTATTAGTAGTTTAGCATTTTCAACCCATGAATGGCCATCGTGTATTTTAGTTAATATTTGAAGCGGGACTTTTATTTTGAACTTGTATAATGTGACGTCATTAGACGGCGCCTCAGTGCAGCGTCTGCGTGGTTCAGTGGAAGGAAGGTATGTTTGTGTTTTTAATCATTTATTTAAGTAGTTTCTACTTTTCGTATAGTTTTCTAGCGATGTGCAGCGGCTGAATGATCGTGTAATGTCACACTGTACTGCTTTATACCGTTAATGAGGGTTATTTTGAGGTGTTTTGTTGCGTCTCTTCACTCCATTCATCAGTTTATCGTAACAGTGTTTACAAACACCGCACGGTACTGCAGAGTAGTTTAGGCGTGCAAACAAGTCAAACAAATACATGAAAGCGCGTTAAACACAACAACTATGTAACAAACACTCTTCAGTGCTTTATTGAAAAGTTTATTTAAAACGTAGGTGAGAGAAAGTGAAGTCAAGCCTAAAAGTTTCTAAAGGAAGTTAACTAATACATAGAGGTAAAGTTGGTTTTATATTCAGATATTGAGACATTCTCCTTAATTATATAATTTCAGAAAATTATTTTTTGCAAATTCTAAATAGGGAAATCATATAAGCAGTTAATGATAAACAAAGTACAGCATTGTTCACAGTCTATTATATAGTGTTTATGTTGTTTTGAAGTCATACTTGTATGCTAATTCCAATCGAATATTCAAAGTAACATGGTAAACAATATAGAGACTTCTAAATGAACGAATGTGCGAATATAAAACCAACTTTACCTCTATAGTATTTGATTGTGTTTCAAGATTGGATATTTTTTTATTTATCATAAAATTATATTAAATAGCCACCATGGCTGGACTGTATATCACAAATGTATCGTTATCAAGATAATAGTATCAGGGGTGGACCTAACCAATATGCGAGGTAAGCAGCCGCTTAGGGCCTCTAGGAATAAGGGGCCCAAACCAATGCCAAGAAGCCTATATTAATCATTAAGCTTATAAGTTTTCTATCATATGTTGTAAAATCTGTTTATAAGCGTTGCAATTTTAACGTTATTAGCCTACTTCTTTTCAAAAGGGATGCGTTCCATCCGTACTAAAATCTAATCACAAATATGGCTCATTAACTGCACATACTAAACTTGTATTTCATTTGAGAATTTATTGTATTTTTTTTACATTAATAGGATAAAGGTTCCACTTAAATATATATTTTTAACATGCAGTTTATTTACAAATGGTTTAGAACTTGAAACAGGCTTGTAGATGTTTTGAATAGTTTGTTTGTCAATGTGTGATTCTTCTTAACTCTTAATATTTTTTTGTTTGTTATCTGTTCGACCCATGTGA
Organism: Danio kyathit; assembly: GCA_903798195.1. Classification (NCBI taxonomy): domain Eukaryota; kingdom Metazoa; phylum Chordata; class Actinopteri; order Cypriniformes; family Danionidae; genus Danio; species Danio kyathit. The sequence continues at coordinate 43,632,150 of LR812522.1, read as the reverse complement.
CATGTATACTGTCTAATCTTGACCAGGATGCTCTTTTTTTAATATATATAAGATTTTTAATATTAATGTGTCTTTCCTGGTAAATTTAAGGTTAATATACACACATTGAGGGAAATAAGTATTTAATCACACTGGGATTTTTCAAGATCTCCTACTTAGAAATCATGGAGGGGTCTAGAATTTTCAGCATAATTGCAATTCCACTGTGAGAGACAGAATCTAAAAAAAACAATGCAGAAATCACATTGTATGACTTTTTAACAATTTATTTGTAAATTACTGTGTGAAATAAGTATTTGATCACTTGAGTCAAGCATTTTAAATATTTAGTACAGAAGCCTTTGTAAACAATTACAGAGGTCAAAGGGTTCCTGTAGTTCTTCACCAGGTTTGCACACTCTGAAGGAGGGATTTTGCCCACTGATCTTCTCTAGATCTGTCAGGTTTCAGGGCTGTCGCTGAGCAACATGGAGTTTCAGCTCCCTCCAAAGATTTTCTATTAGATTTAGATCTGGAGACTGGCTAGACCACTCCAAAACCTTGTTATGCTTCTTACGAAGCCATGCACTCCTTGGTTTTGCTGGCTGTGTGCTTTGGGTCATTGTCATGTTGGAAGACCCAGCCACGACCCATCTTTAATGCTCTGACTGAGGGAAGGAGGTTTTTGCCCAATATCTCACAATACATGGCCACGTTCATCCTCTCCTTAATACAGTGCCGTCATTCTGTTCCCTGTGCAGAAAAACACCCCAGAGCATGATGCTTCCAGCCCCATGCTTCACTATAGGTATGGTATTATTGGGATGATACACATCATTCTTCTTCCTCCAAATTGGTTGAATAGAGTTAAAACCAAAAAGTTTTACTTTGGTCTCATCTGACCACAGGACTTTCTCCCATGAATACTCTGGACCATCCAGATGGTCCCTGGCAAACTTCAGATGGTTCTTGACATGGGCTAACTTAAGCAGGGGAACCTTCCGTGTGATGCATGGTTTTAAAACATGACATTTTACTGTATTACTGATAAGTACCCTTGAAAACGGTGGTCCTAGCTCTCTTCACGGCATTGATCAGGTCTACAATTTCATCTCTTGTGTCTTTTGACAGCTCTTTGGTTTTGGCCATGTTGCTGCTTAGACTTCTGACTGATTGTTGGGTGCACAGGTGTCTTTATGACAGCTAGTGACCTCAAACAAGTGCTGCTAAATTAGAATCATGAGCAGAGTGTAGCTGGACTATTTTAAAGCAAAATAACAGGTCTTTGAGGGTCAGAAATTTGGCTGAAAAGCAAGTGATCAAATACTTAATTCACACAGTAATTTACAAATAAATTGTTAAAAAGTCATACAACGTGATTTCTGCATTTTTATTTTTAGATTCGGTCTCTCACAGTGGAATTGCACCTATACTGACAATTCTAGACCCCTCCATGATTTCTAAGTAGGAGATCTTGAAAAATCACAGTGTGATTCAATACTTATTTCCCTCACTGTATATTAAAAAAGTAGTGCTTTTTTTTAATGAAAAACAACACGTTATTTTATTATTACGTTTTTAATGACAAAAAAAAACAGTAATTGTAAAACAATTAAATAATTTTTTTCCTGTAAAAGAATGTACAATGGTTTGAAGGAAAATGAAGAAAAATCAACATGTTTGCCTTTTCTGACAGAAGTCAGGATCTTTCTTGGTTTATTGTGCTCCCTGCAGTTGAAAATGCCCTCTATGAGTTGTAAAATGCAGTTAAATAATCAGATAATGTTTAAGATTTTTCATTAACACATTCACATAAATGAGTTAACAGTGTTTTGGGAGGTAACAATGTAAAAATAAGCTGTTTTTTTATCATTTCTTAATAAGCATAGTTTATTATTAGGCTATTCATAGGCTATATTTGTAAATAAAAGCATTTTTATTGTTTAAGATTTATTTAGGCTACTGCAGAAAAAAAAATACTTTTTTCAATGTAACCGAATGTGTGTTTAATAAACTAATATTATACTCATTTATAGGGCTGTGGAAAAATATCGATACATCTATCGCGATAATTTCTTTTACGATAGTGTATCGATAGTCCAACCTCAAGTATCGATTCAAGTTGTGCCAATCGACCTCCTCCTCAACTCGCGATCAACAAAACACCAAGTAGTACGGTATCAGAAGTAAGCAAGAGTGAGCATGGCGGGAAATGTAAAGGTGCCTCCAGCTTTTAGAGCTGACGTGTGGCTGCACTTTGGTTTTAACGCTATACCAGAGTACTGAATTACACAAAAAAATGCCATTTGTAAGCTTTGCAGTATATATAGTTCTCTGTTCAATCACACTGTGCAGTTCTGATTAATTGGAATGGATGGAAAATAAATTGGAATTAGAATTTAAATTTGTCTGCCGACTTGATCAAGTTATCAATACAATGTGACACACATATTAATACAAACTATTGCAATATATCACAATATTTATTGTATCGCGATATATCGTGATATATTGTATCGTGACCCATGCCCTTGCCAATACACAGCCCTACTAATTTAGAGAGACCTCATGTGATTGACTGCTAGCAGCATAACGATGTGGATGATGTACCTTTAGCTAGGCAGTCGAAAACTTTTCATTTGTCTTTCTGCCGAGAAAGAAACAAGCCGAACTTGTTGCGTTTGTTGCAACGGGCGTTGTCAGTGTCCTCTCAGGGCTCGAAATTAACGTTTTTACTTGGTAGCACCGGTGCTCCCAACTTCAAAAATATTAGGAGCACCAGAAAAATATTAGGAGCACCAGAAAAAATTTATGAGCACACACCAAAAATGAATGAGCACCACTGCAAATTGTATATTAAGAGATTTATTGTATTTGAAAACAACATCAATCAGGACTAACAAAAACCAGAAACAACTAACTAACTAATGCTGTGATGACTTATTCATTTTGGAATTATTGCACAGATATCAATGTCTAATAATTATAAAATATTATTAATGATGACGATGGTGTCAATAATACTTACAATGAATAACATTTCTCATTATCATGCTGCCCTGAATGTGCTTGAATGTGAGTTATGTACTGTAAAAGGTTCTGCTGTTACTTTATGAAAAATAAATTTATGGTTTGCATCAAACACAAATGAAGCATTGCAGTAAGAAATATTTATTTTGCACGATTGTTTTTATACGCATGTCAATTTAATAAATAATATTTCTGCTACAAAACAAACGTAAGATTATAATAAATCATTCAATCCAATGCTGAAAGCTGCAAAGCAGTCATCAGTAAATAGAAAAATAATCTACATCTCAAGAAGGAATGGACCAAAGAAAGTAAGAAAAATCGGTGATGTGTACAAGGTTACATTTAGCGGACATTTGCGCTGAACACGCAGTGAATGCAACGCATCGAGATTCAGGCACCTTCTCCGAAACCCTCGATTGATCTCGGCTGGCGCCCTTATAAGCTCCCTGTTATCTGACAGCGGAAAGCCTTGAGTGATTGACAGCTAATATGAACCAATATAGCGGCAGGGAAGTCCGATTCAGCACGTTTTTAGAAAAAATCGAAACAAGTCGCACTACAACCATTATATGCAGTCGCACAAATGCTCCCAAATATATTACGAGGTCGCATAATTAAATTTCGGGCGCATATGCAACCAAAATGGTCGCAATTTCGAGCCCTGCCTCTTCAGAAATACACCCCGTTTGGTTCACTCCGCAAGCTTACGAGCTGTGTGTGCGTGCGAGTCTGTGTCACGAGCTATGCATGTACACTTAGCGCGAGCATCTGCTGAGAACTGTGAAGGCTTTTACACTTGACGCGCTAGCCGGAAACACAAGCATTTCTCATGTGAGATTGCCGACTGTGCAGATGAATATCAAATATCGCAAATTAGAAAAGGCTGGTCAGTTAAATTATGCAACTGTATGTAATGTTATCCAGTACCGATAGCAGAACCTTTAACGTCAGAGCTTTTCGATACTTTTCTTTTATAATATAGCACCGATACCGATAAAGTACCGAGTTTCGGTACCCATCCCTATCGGCTATAGTATATCGCCTATCGGCATCCAAATCTAAAGAGTTATCGGTTATCGATATCGGCCAAAAAATCCATATGGGTGTATTCATACATAAAACTTCATGTTTCGTTGCTAGATGATCATGTTTGAAGAATTATTCAGTGGTGTATTTTTGATGGCTGGTTGTCGCCACCTACTGGTTAAATAATGTAATTGCTGCCTACAACTTTCATTTTTGAGCTTTAAGTGCATATGATGGTCATTTTAATCTTTACCATAAACATCAGTGGTTTTATCTAAACTGTAAACTGTTCTCCCAGTACTGCTATATATAAACTAAAGACTGAATCTCTTTCTTGATTTGAATGCAGCGATTTGGAAGGATTAATAAACGTGCAAATCACCATCATTTATAATTTATGTTGCGTGGGTGTTGCGATCCCGATCATTTAATGATTAATAGTGCAGCTCTCACCCCTGCAGAGTTTTCGTATATTGATCTGGATCAGTTTTGAAGAAAACAAAACAGTCAGCAAATATTAAGTAGCACATTACAGAATATTAATGAAGCGAGCTTTATTAAACTATCATGATTGCAATTTAAAAAGGTATTTGAGGAGACATTTAAAAGCAAAGATATGTAAATTATATATTCAAATACAAGTTTTGCTTCTAACCGTGTTAGTTAAGTTAGGTTAGTTGTATGGATTTGTCGAGCTAGTTTTTATATTGGTGATTTAAGGCTAATGACTGACTCCCTCACCAGTGTGCTGATCCTGAATCAGGAGCTCTTCAAGAAACAGAAAAACTCCTGCTGAAGCAACTGAGCGAGAATAAAGATGGCGGATATTAAACAGGAGAGTGAAGAAATCCAGATTGTAGAAGTTTTTACACTGAAAGAAGAAGATCTTGAGGAACCAACAGGTTGGTTTTCATTTTCAAAGCTCAACTCAGTCATTTGATCCTCATTCAGATCTGCAGGAAATGAAGGATGATTTTAAAGAAAGTCAAATGAGTGTGTCATTTAAATTGCTTGTATTGTGCATGAATTAGGATAGCAAAAAGCCCATACATGCTTGGCCTTCAAGATACTGTTTCTGTCTCTTTACTGTCAAACATTATTATTCTGGCACACATTACACCACCTTTGCTCAAACAACTAACAGGACAGATGAGCTGTAACATGTTTTTTACCTTTTGGCTCAACACTCACACCCGATTTTCCTTTATTCCCCTTTTTAATAAAGCTGCTTTGACTCAATTTGCATTGCATAAAGCAGGAGTCACCAATCCCGGTCCTTTAGGGCCAGTGTCCCTGCAGAGTTTAGGTCCAACTTGCCTCAACGCTCCTGCCTGGAAGTTTCAAGTACCCTTAGTAAGAGTTTGAATAGCTTGTTCAGGTGTGTTTTATTAGGGTTGGAGCTAAACTCTTTTTGACACTGGCACCAGACTCCGGGATGGTCTGTACTTGATTGTACCAAATGCTTGTTGACATGATTCTGTTCAACAATCAGGCTGCATTCTTCTGTTTTAAAGCTGGCAATGGTACCACCTTACAGAAAATTGGAGAACTGGTGGTAATCATGATAATCCTAGGAACTTTCAAACATCTTAAATTGGGAAGTGCAGACCTTGCTGGAGGTCCACATAGTTTAACTTCAACTTGCCTCAATACACCTGCCTGGAAGTTTCAAGTACAACTAATAAAAGCTCGATTAGCTTGTTTTAGCTTGGCGTGTTTTATTAGGGTTGGAGCTAAACTTTGCAAGACACCGGCCCTCCAAGATCAAGTTTGGACATTCTTGTCCTAAATAGATTATGGTTTGGGGAATGAATCCACAGCCACAATTGCTGGACCTTTTTTTTCCTTGACATCTTGTTATGATCAAGAAACAAATGCATTCTTTTAAACCAGCTTTATGATGTCTTTGGAGAAAACAAAAACATAATTGATGTGCAAAGTACAGCACCTCCTCTCACCTAATGCAGTACCTCATCCATTAATCTCTGGATAAAAAGGAAAACCAATAATTCATATAGCCTAGCATAGAGGTGTCAAAAGCCCTGCAAAGTTTAGTTCCAACCCTGGTCCAACACACTTACCTGTCGGTTTAAAAGAAGTCTGAAAGACTCATTCAGTTTGATCAAGTGTGTTTAATTTAGGTTAAAGCTAAACTGTGTGTAGCTGCAGCTCTTCAGGAACAGAGTTTGACAGCCCTGGTGTACACAAAAAAGTGCACTGCAGAAGACCCCTCAGTCAAACTCCTGACTCCACAGTCTTCTGCCTCAAAACGGGAGATTCCTAACCTCCAGAACTTGTTTATCTCTAGAGTGAGGAAATGGGTGGTAAAATCATCCATGACCCCTCTCACCTAAACCCCAATATATTTACACTTTCCCAGAAACAATAGATGCAATCAATCTATGCAATAGAACAGTGGTTCTCAATCCAGGTCCTCACATTTTGAATGAATTTCTAGTTTATCATGCCTGACTTGAATAACCAGCGCATTAGGCAATATCACGAGGGGGTCATGAGGACCAGGGTTGTGAAATACTGCACTAGAATATCTAGGCATAAAATCTGTTTTCCCACTCAGGCCATAGCCACCTTAAATAGCTTGCATATATATATATATTTTTTTTTTACATTCAAACTTTGTCATCGGCATTATGGGATTTTGTTTGTATAATTTGTATGTAAACAATTAGCTCAATCCATTTTTGAATGTTTACAAAAATCATCTGGTCGAAATGTTTGATGTCAGTTTGTTTCCATTAATTTACGGTTAAACTTGTGTTTATCTTTTCCCCCTTAGACCCGATGCCTCTGAAGGAGGAGATGCAAGAACTGGAGATAAAACAAGAGAATGATCTGGTTGAGAATCCTCAGAATTGCGTAACTGCAGAAAAGCAGACTACAAATAAACCACAAAAAGCAGCTCTACCACCTCAAAAGATGGTACTTAGAGTTTTTTTCAGCTGCAAAAAGTGTGGAAAAAGCTTCACTACAAAAGAACACCTTAAAAACCACATGAAGACTTACACTGTAAAGGCATCTTTCACCTGCAAACTGTGTAAAAAGGATTTCCGTAAAGCTATAATCCTTTATAACCACATGAGGATTCACCATGTAGAGAAATCCTTCACCTGCCAATACTGTGGAAAAGTTTTTAAACAAAGTGGACTGCTTAAACTCCACATAAGGACACACACTCATATATCTCAATCCACAACCTGCCTAAACTGTGGACAATTCTTTGCTCAGAAAGCAAAACTTAAAAGCCACATCAAAACTCACATTGATGGGAAATCTTTGATCTGCGAGGAGTGCGGAAGACCTTTCGAACACAGAGAAGCCTTCGATAGGCACATGGTGCTCCACACTGGGGTAAAGCCTTATCATTGTGATCAGTGTGGAAAGAGTTTTACCATACAATCAACATTTGACAAGCACAAGAAAATCCACGCTGGGGAAAAACCTTTGGTTTGCAAAAAGTGTGGGAAATGTTTTTATGAAAAAGACAAGCTTAAAAGCCATTTATGGGTTCACACTTTAGAGAAACATCACAAGTGCTCTAAATGTGGAAAGAGCTTTTTAGAAAAGGAGAAATTTACTGAACACATGAGATTTCACGCTGGAAAGAAGCCTTACAAGTGCATTCCCTGTAAAAAGAGTTACAAATCTAAAGCAGGACTTGATCTCCACATGTTAAGTCACAATGCATAGAAGCTTCACACGTTCTCTCATTATTAGCCGTGTTTTCACAGTTGGGCCAATACCCCAGAAATATGTATTTTCGTTCATTATATTCATTTTCACGCTGACCAACTATTGGCATCTAGTGATCTCGCCATTTTTTTTTTCGGTAATAATTTTTTAATAACGTCCTCATTTTGGCAGACGCTGTCAAACATTCAGGACAAATGCTCTTTGATAAGCTATCTTTCATCTTCTCACACACGCATCTAAACGTGCACATTCATTACCAAACACACCTTTCAAACATGACAACAACTCCTGACAAATGAGAGTTACTGGCTGTTGTGTCTTTAATGTTGTGTAGGGCCTGCCACCTATTGAAAGAACATTCTCAAGGAGTACACAGCACAGAAATATCCCTTATGTTACATTTATGTAACATCATTTGATTTAAAAAGCAAAACATAAGGCTGATATTAAGCTCGGCTCATGTACTTTCATGCACAACTGCAAAACTAATGATATGGCCAACTTGGACAAACTCTGCCTTTTTTGCACCCTGGCCCAAAAGCCCCAACTTTGGCCCAAGGTATTTGGCGGGCCGCGAAAGTGACTGTGGAAATGTGATCGGCCCAGGAACGCTCGCTTCATGCACGACAGCTTTTCAGAAAGATCAACCTAATGCTCACACGAGAATACACACTGAAACATCATACAAAAAGTAGACCCTTTTAAGCCAGCGTGAAACAGAAGTTAAGATCCTCCTAGAAACAATCCCGAAATGTATGGCGGTCCATGATTTTGTCAGCCTGATCTCATGAGGAAGCCTAACTATTGTATGTTTTGTCAGTTTAGCGCAGGGCTGCTCAACCCTGTTCCTGGAGATCTACCTTCCTGCAGAGTTCACCTGCAACCTTGATCAAACACGCCTGTCTGTAATTATCAAGTGCTCCTTGGTTTAGTTGTGTTTGATCAGGGTTGGAGCTGAACTCTGCAGGAAGGTCGATCTCCAAGAACAGGGTTGAGCACCCCTGGTTTAGTAGCTAATTCATTGAATTCATACGAGGTCAGTCATATTATAAGGTACAATTTTTTTTATTTATTTATTTTTTTCTCAATTGTCATTGGGGGATGAGCAAAACGAGATGGTACAAATATGAATATGAATTAACCACTAAATCCAAAAGTTCGGAATTGCTGTGAGATGGCATTGGATTTTCTTCATTGGGAACTGACTAGATAATAGGAAAATTGGCATTTCTAACACAAAGGAGAAGATTTGCACTGAGAATTTATTTGTATACAGAGAGATGAAAACATCTGTATTAATTTCCATGAGAACCTGTAACTTGGTATTTGATTAAAGAAGTCTATATGGGCAAAAGATTTGTTTGTCTGTTTAATAGAGTGTTTTCTATCAGAGGGAAAGTGGTTTTGATTGTTGTTCATTGCATTGCTTTTTATTTTGCCATTGTTGATTATTGCCTGTTTAAAGATGTGTTCAGCTTTGTTCTTTAAAGACATATTTCAGCTTTGTGATTCGGAATTATATATATATATATATATATATATATATATATATATATATATATATATATATATATATATATATATATATATATATATATATATATTCAGTAACGTGCTGTTTATAAGCCAAGATAGAATGACCGCTGAGCTAATCTTGGCTTCTGCTACACAATGTCAATTTCATTTGAGTTTTGAAGAGTCTTTTTGCTTTCCAATAACTTCCATTTCAAAACATCAGCGTCCCCATGTCGAATGCTTTCCTGTGGCCTCCTCGGATAGACAAGTGGCCATCTGATGAATACTCCAGAATCTGGGCAGATGCAGTAGGGTATCCGGGATTTCTCGTTTACTCTTTCATGATTACTGAAGTTTCAAACGTGCTTCTTTCTTCACTTACTGTTTTCTCCTATTATGTTGTAGGTGAGGGCGATGCAGTGGCGCAGTAGGTAGTGCTGTCCCCTAACAGCAAGAAGGTTGCTGAATTGAGCCTCGGCTGGGTCAGTTGGCGTTTCTGTGGGGAGTTTGCATGTTCTCCCTGCTGTTCGCATGGGTTTCCTCCGGGTGCTCACAGTCCAAAGACATGCAGTACAGGTGAATTGGGTAGGCTACATTGTCCGTAGTGAATGAGTGTGTGTGGATGTTTCCCAGAGAAGGGTTGCGGCCGGAAGGGCATCCGCTGTGTAAAAACTTGCTGGATAATTTGGCGGTTTGTTCCGCTGTGGCGACCCCAGACTAATATAGAGACTAAGCCAAAATAAAAATGAATGAATGAATTTTGTAGGTGAGTATGGACCTATCTAGGCAAATTAAGGCCCAATCCCAATTCTATTTTTGTACCCCTACCCCTTAGCCCAGGGGTGTCAAAGTCAATCCCTGGAGGGCCAGAGCCCTGCAGAGTTTAGTTCCAGCCCTGCCTCAAGCCTAACCCACTCAATTAGTTTGATCAGGTGTGTTTAATTAGGGTTGGAACTAAACTGTGCAGAGCTCCGGCCCTCCAGGAACTTGCTTTGACACATGTGCCTTAGCCCTTGAAGCAGAGTGTAAAGAAGGGCTTCAAAATTTACCCCTAAGAAAGGGGACAACACTACAACACCTGCACACTTCATCATGTCATTGCAATCTCTTGCTTCATATGAGATAGAAGATCCTGACTGCTGTAGTTATTTATGAAAATCATGACATTAAAACACGCACGTGGTTATTAATGTATTAAAACATGTGCTTGTTTGTTGTACTAATTGGTAATAATGACAAAAAAATTCTAATTTGTGCATCTCCTGACTTCCGTGTGCAGCCATTCTGCCATTGTAGATGGTGTATTCTTGGAAATTTTCGTACCCCTCATGCCCAAATCTCTGTTTTAAGGGGTGTCTAGCACTTCCCCATTAACCCTACGCGTTCAAGCTAAAGAGAATTAATACACCCCTACCCCTTCACGTCAACGGGCAAAATGAGGGGGTAAGGGGAACAGCTAAGGGGTAGAATTGGGATTGGGCCTAAGTATATGTACAGTCAAATCTTACGAGGATTAAGGTAATTCTCTCCTACCTTTTTTTTTTTTTTTTTTTTTTTTTTCCCTCAATATTGGGTATTCAAACATACTCAATTGCTCACCTACTGTTTTTGCATACCTAATAGTAGGGAGGTACGTGGTTTCGTTTACAGCCTCTGCCTCCTCCTTGAAGCCACAAATCTCTTCACAGCGCAATGATTGCACTTAAATTTTAGTATCTTTTTTTTTTTTTTTCATATTTCACGTCCAAGGCATTGCCTTCAGCAGACAGATCCTTTTTCTTTTCCATGTTGCCTAAAACCTATGGCCTGCTTGATAATTTGGAGCATCTCTCTTCGGTAGTTTTCCTTTAGTTAGGATCACCTGGCAAATAATTATTAGATTGGTTTCAGTGATCCAAAGAGCACTGAGACAAAATGGCTGTTTCTCTATATGAATTCTTAAGTGATCTTGTGTTTACGTGTAACTTCATCATCGACTGCCAAAGTTCAGTTCCAAAACCACAAGAATGGAGGACATGTGAAAGAACCTGAGCTGCGTCCAAAACCGCCTACTACTCAGTAGGTACTGCATTTGAATTTAAACGTACTACTCGGCCGTTAGAAAAGTACATTCTATACCAGGGGTGTCCAAACTCGGTCCTGGAGGGCCGGTGTCTTGCATAGTTTAGCTCTAACTTCCTTTAACACACCTGCCTGGAGTTTTCTAGTATACCTAGAAAGAGCTTGATTAGCTGGTTCAGGTGTGTTTAATTGGGTTGGAACTAAAATATGCAGGACACCGGCCTTCCAGGACCGAGTTTGGGCAGTCCTGTTCTATACAGTATGAATGTGAGTAATATGAATTGAACTTGGATGTATTACATCCGCCATTTTGTCATTATCATGTGACCTACCCACGTGAGTTGCATCGCTTCACTCCCATTCATTAATTCTCTTGTGGGGCATCATGGGTTAGTGCAGCGTGCATAGGATACACACTTCAGAATCTTGCTGGAAATAGTAGGTCATCCAGGTACTTCTCGCATACTAATTTTAGAATTCTATGAATTCGGACACACTACTCGACTCACATACTGTTTTTAGCGTACTATATAGTATGTAAATATGCGATTTCGGACACAGCCCTGGAGGTTTTCTTGATATCGAGAATGGTGCAGAGCAACAGTCTTTCCAATTCCCAGAAGTAATTGTGGCTTTATAAAGGAGGTCGGAAGTGCAGCATTTTATATTCACTATTATTTACAGTTCCGAGATATAAGTCGTTTATCACAGAAGTTTTTATTAGAAAGTAAACATTCACATGAAAAGTTTAATAAAGGCATAAACACTTTGTAATCTGGCGTTGGCAATGCGGTGGTGCATTTGCCTCACAGCAAGAACGTTCGAGTCAGTTGGCATTTCTGTGTGGAGTTAGCATGTTCTTCCTCTGTTTGTGTGGGTTTCCTCTGGGTGCCCCGTTTTCCTCCACATTCCAAACACATGCGCTGTAGGAGAATTAGGTAAGATAACTTGTCTGTAGTGAATGAGTGTATGGGTGTTTCCCAGTGATGGGTTACAGCTGGAAGGGCATCCACTGTGTAAAACATTTGCTGGATAAGTTGGCTTTTCATTCCGCTGTGGCGTGACCCCTGATTAATAAAGGGACTAAGCTGAAAAGAAAATGAATGAATAGCATTTCATTGTTACACATTTTGAGCTAGACTTTATTGTAGGGATGGTAGGGGAACAGTGGGATGAAGGGGAAGGGAGGTAAGAAGATAAACTGTGAACAGGTAGGTAGGTTGATCAGGTGTCCTATGATGATGCCCAGAGTGGTTGTACTGTGTTTGTAATATTTTGGTAGAGGGATTGGACCCTCCGATTCAATCTAGGTGAGAAGAGAGGGTTATAGGATTGTTAATAGGAAGCGAGGAAATAGAGAAAGGGTGGGTTCGAGAAAACAAGAAGAACGGTGCTAGAGGGCTGGTCTGCCTTAAATAAGTTTTTGGGGAGTAGGTGATTGGTGAAGGAGACATAGTGAGGCGTGGTTCCGCTACCGAACCTTTGTTAAAAAGTTAACTCCATTTAAACAAACAAAGATAATATTTGATTTGAATGAGATGGAGATGACATAAAACATTTGTTTTGAATGTCTGTTTTTAAGCAGTTGTTATATGAAATTTGTCGAATAATAAAACAGAACATGTTCTCAGAGCCACTCTCACGGTACTTTGATGGCCACATTACAGTCAATTCAGACAAAATTTCTAACCGGCATGAAGTCAAATGCACCTAGTGATTCTTATTTTAGTGCCAAAAGTTCAGCCTGAGTGTTGGTGTGATGAAGAGAAAAGACTCCAGAGCATCTCTCTGCTACTGACTGATCCTGCAGAGGATTATGGGTTCAATCTCTTGCTAATGCATTATGATTCATCAACACAGTTTTACTGATGTCCCAACTAAATCAACCCAAAATCCAGGATAGAGCGGCTGAGTGAATGTGGTCTGGACTGAATGGATGGGGATCGTTGTGTCTCCATGGATGTTGTAGAAGATCAGAGTTCCTGCACTGTGATCCACAAACACTCCTATTCTATGGCGGAAGGAGAGGGGCTTAGCAGGAAGCTCAGTCTCTATATTATTGTGCCTGAAAGCGTACTTGTAGTTAGAGCACTCCAAACTCCAGGATAGGTCATTAGCACCAAACAAACATTCACCACCCGGTCCCTTCCTGATGATGCTCTTATATGACACTGCTATAGACACATAATCTCCTCTCCACTCAATCTCCCAGTAACCGCGTCCGCACACACTCTCTCTGCACAACACCTGTAACTCATCAAATCTCTCTGGATGATCAGGATACGTCCACTCTTTGAGAGAACCATTAACCGCTCTGTTTCCATTAGAAAGATGGAGGTGTTTATTCACTGTATTTGGATCCAGAGTGAGCTGATGGGAATCTGGTCAAGAGAAAATACATCAGAATTTATGATCTTTTAATATAATTGAACTTTTGTTTATAATAACGGCAATGTTTCGGCTGACAACAGAAGCACAATATCCTGGGCAAATCACCATTTGCATGATCAGCTTTCAAACTCTTCTATCATGTTTACTTTGACCTTTTAAGTGATCTTAAGTATTTTTAATTAACTTACATTGTAAGAAGTCCTTCCTTGTCTTAGGAATAGTGTTGGTGAATGAGGCTGTGGAAATCAATCAACATAAACAGTTACTCTTGTCAAAGACAAATGATTTTTCTCACAATGTGAGATAAGGGACTTCTTTCTGATTCCAGGACTTTACCCTTGCCAGAGGTCTTTTTGAGCTCCTCTTTGCAGAAATCCTGCAGTTTCTGTCCCAGCTGTTGGATAGATTCTCTCATGCCATCAAAAGAGTTGAGAAATCTTAAGGGATTGTCATTTGCATGTGTAGATTTAGGAGATGCAGAGAAAGTCTGGAAATTCTAAAACAACAACAAACAAACAAAAAAAAAGATCAGAACTTATCACTTCAACATTACAGCCAATAAAACGTAACTCTAAACGTAAGTAGCCTTATCGAGACTGATTAAAGGAACTTTTCTGTTAAGCCCACGAAAAGTTAGTGACAGTAACCAGTGAACTATCTGAGGACATCATAAGATGTCAGGTGTGCCAACATAAACCTCATAGCCAGTCTCTTATATATTGCATTATATTCTTGTTTGAGATGCCACAGTTTTTGCGTGTTTGTGAATTGTGTTAGGCAATCAATAACATGTTATTCAATTTGTACGTTATACAGCCAGCGCTCTACAACTCACATGGTAGCCCACTGAAGCTAAGCAGGGCTGAGCCTGGTCAGTACTTGGTTGGGAGACCACATGGGAAAACTAGGTTGCTGCTGGAAGTGGTGTTAGTGAGACCAGCAGGGGGTGCTCAACCTGTGGTCTGTGTGAATCCTAACACCCCAGTATATTGATGGGGACTGTATACTGCTCAATGAGTGCCGTCTGTTGGATGAGACATTAAACCGAGGTCCTGACTCTATGTGGTCATTAAAAATCCCACGATGTTCTTCGAAAAAGAGTAGGGGTTTAACCAGGCATCCTGGCCAAATTTGCCCTCTGGCCTCTGTCCATCATGGCCTCCTAAACATCCCCATATGATAATTAGCTTTATTACTCTCCTCATCTCCTACCATCGTGTCATCCAGGTGGATGCTGCACACAGTTGGTGGATGAGGAGATTCCCCCCCAAAAATGTGTAAAGCGCATTTGATTGTCCAGAAAAGCACTATATAAATGTAAGAAATTATTACTAAAATATCCAAACTTCCCATCAGCAGTTTTCATTTAAGATCACATTGTGAATATTTCCCTTGTATGCATAATGCAGACCTTTACGCACAGGTGTCAAACTCAATTCCTGTAGGGCCGCAGCTCTGCACAATTTTGCTCCATCCCTAATCCAACACAGCTGATCCAAATAATTGAGGTGTTCAAAAGTGTCATGAACACATTGATTAGTTGCATCAGCTGTGTTTGATTAGGGTTGGAGCAAAATTGTGCAGAGCCACGGCCCTACAGGAATTGAGATTGAGAGCACTGCCTTTGTCTCCTTTTGTGTAATTTTTACAGAATTAGTCACCATTTCCCTGGGGAGAGCACACATTGATAGGGGAGTGAGATACTACAAACATGTCGGATGGTGAGAAGGTAGTGGGTCAATTAAGCACTTTTACATTAGTCTAAAATTTTGGCATCTGAGATCAGAGCAATAAATTCTAGTTTTGCCACTTTCACCATGCACGTTTAAGGAAACAGTTGGCATGGTAAACCATCTCGAGTTAACATTGAAATACAATTTAAGTGTCAAGCTTAAAAAGTGCATTTAAACGACAGAAGATGCTTAACACACTGCAACTTATGAAAACATCACAGAAACACTACAAATCCTCAGTACTAACAGCACATGAATGTTTCAAGGGGATACCAACAAGTGAGAAACCTGACTGGGACCTGATTAATTAACTGATTCTAGTCTCTCCCAGTCAGGATTTAGTTTTACATAGTGATCCTCTGGTCCCAGCAGGATCTTCTCATGATTCTGTTCCTTTAGATTTCTGTTACCTGCAGAAAATGAATAGGATCCTGTATTTCTGAAAGCTGTTCCAGCTCTTTATCTGTCCTCCTCAGGTCATTGATCTCCTGCTGCATTCGCTCCAGTCCTTCTTCAGCTCGACTCACTGCAGATTTCTCCTGATCTCTGATCTGCTGTGTGACCTCAGATCGGCTTCTCAATATACTGGATGAGCTCAGTGAAGATCCTCTCAGTGTCCTCGACAGCTGTCTGTGCTGAGCGCTGTTAATCACAATCACACAGTGGGCTTTAACGGGACTGAAAGAGTAGAGTTCTTAACAAGCCTGAAACCAACGTCTCTTCTCAAGACTGACCTTGTGAGACTCCACAGCCTCTCTCAGCTGCTGAAGGTCTTTCTCTCTCTGCTGGATTCTCTCTTGGATCCTGCTCTGTGTCTCCTTCATCTGCTTCTGGAGGACAAAACAAGAACAAGAAACATTACAAGTCACAAAATCAGCATGTCCTGCCTTATTGGGATGCAGCACATTAAAATCTGTCTCATCTGATTTCCTCTTGTACCATGTGATTAACAGGTCTATAGTTTAATCAGATCTTTCCTGTTGTTGGTACCTTTGACATGTTTAAAACTTAAAGGCCAATTTATACTTCTGCCTCGAGTGCACGTGTTAGGTCTCATATCATTTGTCATACCGACACAGACCTTGATGTGCACCTCTAATGCTACGTTCACAGGGCCGGAGCATGCTGAACTGGCGCTCTAGGCGAACGACGATCACGCTGCCCTCAACCCGAAAGTGAAGATGAAAGTGACTGGTTCGCGGATGAAAGTGAGGACTGGGAGGGGCCAGGAGGGGTGTCGCAGATTAAATTGGGGGCCGGGTATTCGCGGACGCTGCCCTCACTATTCTGCTGTCCTAGGTGGCTACCTAGGTTGCCTCTATGAATGCGCCAGCCCTGTACGTTCACACCAAACACAGATGAAGCATCAAGCATGAGTGATTTACATGTTTAGTCAAAGCAAAGATGCGATCAGAGATCCTGCGGCACTATTTGCGCAAATGAGGTGGCATGAATGACCTGAATTGAGCAAATGATGTATTGAGAGTCGAGCATTTCAGGTGTTTGATGTTCATAATGCAGGATTTGCATGAATCCCTCGAGTTGAGAAATTTTTAGGGGACATTCGCACCGCATTAACCAGTCAGGAACTTGCTCTAGTAGAGGAGTTTTTATGATGTCGCACCTGCAGTTGTCATCCCGAGGGAAAATCCTCCTGTCGGCATGGGACAACAGCTCATCAAACTGGGACTGGCTTAATCGGAAGTACCACTTAAAGCTGCCGTCATCCAGGCACAGCTTCAGGAGGAGTTGATGAGCTGGGTGCACCCCGAAAAGGATCTAATAGACTCAGACAAGGCGATGAACAAATCTTTGACATCTATCGTGAAGTGATTAACACACGAAAAAGGCAAGTAAACTCAAAATGTTCATGCGCCTAATTAGCTATTCATGCAAGACGTATCTGGTGGTTGTTAAAAGCAATGGAGCCAAGACCTGGGTACATTTGTTTTGAATTTATTTTTTAATTAAAGTTGTTGAATTGCCATGGGGTACGGCAATCATTCAAAGTAGAAGTATAACATTGAGCTTAAAGGGTAACCATCTGTTTTTGGTTATCTGCATCCAAGCTAGGGCTGAACAATAATTCGATATCAATATATATCGCGATAGATTTTTTTTCGATAATGGTGATATGATTTTTAAACCCATTTCCGGTATTTCGATATAAATTTGCATATATATATATATATATATATATATATATATATATATATATATATATATATATATATATATATATATATATATATATATATATATATATATTTTATTATATACATAAGATCTTGTACATTGTATAACTTGTCACTGAATGACGTTCAGCGCTCCGCCGTCAGAAAGAGCGTGATGTCACCTGCGTGATGACGTACATCACAGGCACGCTGCCAGCTCTCAGTCAGCAGCACAGCAGTTGGTCAAGCTCTGTGCCTCCGTCGCAGAAAGTTTTATCTACAAAATGAGTGCCCTGAATGCAGAGCCACTGCTCATACCCCTAAATTTCAATAATATCACGCGTATTTTTGTGTCAAAACGCCACAGAGAAGCGAGATCAGCCATCGGTGGCAGACTGCTGAGATATGACTGAGGCCAGTGTTGCCAGATGTAGCTGACTGACTCCAGCCCAAAAACTATCCAAAACCCACCGAAATGCACATTCATGCATGCAATCGAAATCAAAACTGCCCAATCTGGCAACACTGACTGAGGCCTCTATCGCGAGCTCTCGGTGTCGCGCGCACTCGCTCTCTCTGTCAGTGACGGTGCTGCGCGCATCAGTTTCCCGCATTCGTCAAAAGTTAACCCCCAAATTGACACAGGTAATAAAAAGATTCAGTCATGTTCATGTTGTGAAACACTATCAAAATGTCCACTGTTGAATATATTAGACTGCTGTTTTCAATAGCGATGTTAACACTTTTAATAAAGGAAGTCCTCGGCTATGCAGAGGCTATAATCAGAAATTGAGTGTACATAGTTTTACGTTAGGAAATGCAGTCTTGAATTTACAAACAGTCAGCAAGTACCGGAGAACAGATGGAACACAATGATTAAATGTAGTTTTCAGTCACGCTCATGTAAAGATATAATATTCAACTCGTTTAGTTGTGCCTTCATTCATTTTTGTTTTCAGTTGTGACATTAAGCACGAGTCTTCAAACACATGATTTACAACACGCTTTTAAGCAATAGTTTAATTTCTAATAACTACTTTTTTTATCTTTCCCGTGGTGACAGTCAGTGCAGAATATTTGACTAGTTATTTTGCAAGATTCATTCAGACAAAGTCCCTTTAAGTATGCTGTAGTGTTTGATTCCGATTAAAGTGTAATTTAAAGACTTGTTAACTAGGAAAGTTAGAATAATTAGTCAAGTTATTGTATAACTGGTTTGTTGTGTAGACAGTCAAAAAAATATACAGTAAATATTTCTTAAGGAGGCTAATAATACTGACCTTAAAATAGTAAAAAAAAACTGCTTTTATTCAACAAATAAACTAAAGAAATAAGACTTATTATGACTCCAAAATAATTTTTGTTTTATTTTATAGGAAATACTGTGAACATGTCCTTGGTTTGTTAAAGATCACTTGGAAAACATTATTTTAAGTTAACGGGAGGGCAAAAAAAAGTTGACTTCAACTGCATATAAGCTAAGTCTGAGACTTTTATTTATTTGATAGTTTATTTAAACATTTCTTGTTTGTAAAGGCTAAATACAAATAAAAAGTGAACATTAATTTTATTTTTTTGTACTGTTTGCTGACATGCGATTAAGGGCCTAGATGATGGGGAAGGGGGAGGGGTACAAAAATGGAATTGGGCCTTAAAGTCAAGGTGATCCACAGGCAGTTGGCATGTCACAAGGTGGGTGTGGTCGAATCGAGGGATTGCATGTTAAAGGAGACCGGCGGCTAAAAGATAGATAAAATCAAAAATATTATTAACACCTGTGTCATTGCAGTATTGGGACAAAGAGATTGCCAGAGCTGCCAGAGGAACACGGATAGAGACAAGCCTTAGAAAGCGTATACATGCCCCATTGAGAACCTTCAATATAAAAAGTGTTCACCTCACTTTTTACCTTTCTTACCTCGGTTGCTTACGTTGCCATCTTCCTCACCCACGTAATTCGAACTTTGTTGCATTCAGATAATCCTGTTATAATGTAAACATACTTCTAAATCCAACAGGGTCAATAAAACCATAAACTCCAATGGTCACAGCCTATGTGCTAGACTAACATGTATGCCAAAGCGACCCTTTGCAGTTTCACCTGGTTACCAAACAGGGAGGCAGATTATTTGTTGGTTTGGCAAAGGTGCCTTTATAAATACTTTATCACTTTTAATTATTCACCTTTGCTGTTTACTTTATTATCCCATAAAATGTCGAGCTTTGCCATCCATCATCACATGCTTCCTCTTTCCTATCGGGAAACGGTATGAGCAATTACATATAAAACATAGACTTTGTGCTGGCGTGTCTCAGAAGCGCGAGCTGAACTGAGAGTGAAGTTCAAAACAATAGCTGAAGAAAGGATCTTGTTTCTGGTAAAACAATCTTTTATATACTTAAAGTACATGTGATTACGTTTAATCAAATGTCAGTAGATGAGTACATTTATACAAATGTCAGCTTTTGAATTAAGTCTGTGTTTTAAAAAACAGTAATGAACGCATTTAATTTATTTGGTAATAAGTGGACCCGTAATGGCTTGTTAGACATAATCGATCTAGGTCGATTTAAACTTGAGCTGTTAAATTGTATATTTTCAGTTCTTAGTGTCTAACAGAGCTGATGAAGATACATCTATACCAGTGTCAATAATTACAATACCATAACTGCATTTATGAATGTATTAATAATAGTATGTACTAAATTAATAGGATTTTTTTTAAATGTAAAAATTGTTCAATTTGATTTATTATGATTTTGTCCAGGTCAACTTCACACTCTGAAACCAAAATGGCGACTGTCGGAGCCATGAATCCTTCAACGATTGTCATCCAGATTCAACCACCGACCCAAACAGCACCGATTGTGACTCGGACCAGCTCTCCTGTGCCTGTTTACATACAACGTGTAGCAGGAGTTTTACCTTGTCAAAGAATTAAGGCCTTTGTGAAAGGCCAACCAAAAGCCCTTGGGGTGAGAAGTTTCTCTTGTATATAAAACAATTGTTTTAGATGTCAGTATGAATTTTAAACAAAAGTAACACATCAATACACACCATACACCATTTTTATTGACCTAATTAGGTTATTAAAATGTTATTGGCTTGTTGCCTTCGTGACAGTGCAGTAAATGTACAGTCATCAAATAATGTTTATAATCCAGAGGGTAAATTCAGATGTCTTAGGAGCAAACCATTAAAACAGCTGAAGTACTGAGCAAATATTTAACATCCACAAATCCATATGTAAAGTCAGAACAAGAATCACACACTTGCACAATAATAATTTACTGTACATCTTACACTGTTTTACTTTAAAAAGGATATCTTGTCCATCCTACACTGTTCTCTTTTATTCCTCACAGACTGTCCAGATAATGATTGGCCTGTTGACTCTTATGTTGGGAATCGTGTCTACAATTTATGCAGATTCCGTCTTTGTCTTCAGTGGCATTCCTTACTGGGGATCTGTCATCGTAAGAAACAATCATACAGCAGCATTTTGTCATAGATAACACAAGCTTACAGCGAGTAATCAACCAGAATACATCTTACTGTCACATTTACTGCCACTAAAAAGATATGACAACAAATAAAACTCAGTCACATGACACTCATTTGCAAAATCTACACTGGGTGGCATGACATGGAAAGTTTGTCAACATTGCTTGATAACTCATTTATAAATGCATACAAAATAATGAATTCAAATTCTGACATTAAGATTAACAATATTGTATTATAATACTCAATCATGATTAATTAGTCAACAAATACATAATCTTTAGGCTAATAGACTATAGTTACAGTGAAATATTAGTGTCAGTAATATTTGAGTTGAGTTTGGTTTATATTTCCAGTAGTTTATGATATATGTTGTAATGTCATTAGGGGATCTACTTAAGAGACCAATCACTTCAGAGTAGTAAGAAAACAGGCCTATGAATATAGGCAAGTGTAATACGCAGGCATGGCCCCTCCGTACATATGGGTAGTAATACAGCCAGGAGAGTACATACTACCTGTAGCAAGGCACAGGGGTTGGACAATAAAACTGAAACACTGGCCAATTTAATGTCGGAGGTTTCAAGACTAAATTTAAGCAGTCTGGTGGCCAATCTTCGATTGATTGCACATTCCACCAGTAAGAGCAGAGTGTGAAGGTTTAATTAGCAGAGTAGTAGCACAGCTTTGCTTAAAATATTGTATTAAGAGTGACATATCAGAGTTCAAAAGAGGATAAATTGTTGGTGTGCATCTCGCTGGTGCATCTGTGACTAAGACAGCATGTCTTTGTGATGTATCAAGAGCCACGGTACCAAGATTAATGTAATAATCCACCTGGGGATACTCATCCCGAGGCCCTCAGAGACTATGCAGCGCCACTGATTCAATCCAAGACCAGCGACGAGATGATCCCAAGGTTTTCCCTGGACTAGGCCATATCCTGAGCAGCTGCTGAGGTGATCATGGAGGAGTGGAGAGCATGAGACTGATTCCGGTGACGCTCCAGGGACAGACGAGTCTTCGCTAAGGTCCAGCATTCTCCGCCTCTGGCACCTAGACTGCAGCTCTGCACAAGATGTTTGGCCATAGGAGAAATGGCCGTGCCCAACTGAGCCTGGTTTCTCTCCAGGTTTTTTAAATCTTCACTTACGCCAATTGGTGAAGTTTTTTCCTCGCCGCTGTCGCCACTGGCTTGCATGATTTGGGATCTGTAGAGCTGTGCATTGATGGATTTGCCCTTCAGTGTTTGGACTCTCAGTAGTGATTATTAAACCACACTGAACTGAGCTAAACTGAACTTAACTTAAACCCTGAAAACTGAACTGACACTGTTTCAATTCACTATAATCTATGTAAAGCTGGTTTGATACAATATACATTGTAAAAGCGCTATACATATAAAGGTGAATTGAATTGAATGCCACCAAGAAGAAGAACCCCATCCAACTGGTAACTGAATGCAAGAGGAAGCTGTCTAAAAGGGAGGTCCAGGTGCAAACGCTGATTGTATAAAAAAAAAAAAAAAAAACAGCTGCCCACCTCATTGCTGAATAAATGTGCACCTCAATGCTCTTGTTCTCACTAAAACTGTTCATCAGGAGCTCCACAGGGTCAATCTACATGGCCGGCTGCTATAGTCAAACCTTTGGTCACTCGTGCCGAAGCCAAACATTGGTTTGAATGGTTCCAGCAAGAAAACTCTTGGTCTGTGGACAATGTGATACATGTATTGTTCTCTGATGAGTCCACCTTCACTGTCGTTTCCACATCCAGGAAAGTTACGGTGTGGAGAAGCCCCACAGAAGCATACCACCCAGACTGCTGCATACCCAGAGTAAAGCATGGGGGCGGATCAGTGATGGTTTGGGCTGCAAAATCATGGCATTCCCTAGGCCAAATATTTGTGTGAGATTGGCACATCAATTCCAAGGTCTAAAAAACCAGGAGCACCTAATGGTTAAAACATTGTATCCTGAAGGCGGTGCAGTGTACCAGGATAATCATCAACCAATACACACAGCAAGACTGGTGACAGAGTGGTTTGATGAACATGAAAGTGAAGTTAAACATCTCCCATGGCCTGCGCAGTCACCAGAACTAAATATTATTGAGCCACTTTGAGGTGTTTTGGAGAAGTGAATCAGAAAAAGTTTTCCTCTACCAGCATCACGTAGTGACCTAGTCACTATTCAGTAAGATGAATGGCTCAAAATCCCTCTGGCCACTGTGCAGGACTTATATCTGTCCTTCCCAAGATGAATTGCTACTGTGTTGGCCGCAAAATGAGGCCATACACGTAACTAATGAATCATTGTGGTCTAAAATCAGGCAGGTCAGTTTCATTGTCCAGCCCCTGTACATGTGGAAGTGTGATTCTACCAGGAATACTACACGTGAAAGAATGAGATATGTCATAACTAATAAGGATTGGACTGCTATAGACAGAGAAAGGACATAGAGATTGTGTCAAGAGAAAGATATAACTTTTAAAAGTTTACTCTCAGGGAAACGATAACATGGAAAATAGACATGCTGTTTCCATGCAGGGAATCATCCACATTGGACACCTATACCAGTACAGGATTTGAACTAGAGGGCATACAAGTCCTGGAACTGTTGTCAGAAATCCATAATTGAGTTGAATTTCTAAGGGTGTTAATATGATGGGGCACTGACCAGAAGAGAAAAACTCTCCCTCGTATTCCCTGGTAAGGGGGAAGTGGCACTGCAAGCATGTCACTGAACCAAATTTTCTCACTAATAATTCAGTCAGCTCTAATTGGAGATTGTAGAACCTAATGGATGGGCTTCACCAAGCCTGCAGTTCTACAGATATCTGCTAAAGAGGTGCCACAACACTCAACACAACTCTTAAGTGAGCCCTCACTCCCAGGGGGCACACCTTGCTATGTATCTGGTAAGCCAAGGTGATGGCATCCACTATTGTTTTGAGAAAGCCTTTGATTTCTGTAGATCTTAATGAAGATTTCTGCTATCCCCCAGCTTGATGGAAGTGAGCAGTCCAGTGGCCTGTCTTGAGAGAGGATCTTATACTTGCCTAGTGGCTCAAAGGTATCTATCTACATAAGGGTTCAAGAGAAAGCCTAGGAAGGGTTAACCTTCTGGTTCCTCTGAGGCAGGGATGCCTTAACTTGGTTCTGGAGGGCCGGTGTCCTGCATGTTTTAGCTCCAACCCTAATTAGACACACCTGAACAAGCTAACCAAGCTTTTACTTGGTATACTAGAAACCTCTAGGCAGGTGTGTTGAAGCAAGTTGGAGCTAAGCTCTGCTGGACCCCAGCCCTCCAGGACTGAGTTTGCATGCGCACCCCTGCTCTAAGGAACCTGTTGAACTCACATGCTCATTCTACACAGCACTCCAGAGTTGGTAAGACTTACTTTCATGTTGGACCAATTCAAGTAAAGAGATGTTTTGTATAGGTTACTTGTTCTTTTACAAGCGGATTTGAAGCTCAAACTGGCTTGGGTGCTGTAGCACCACGTGCCTATAATTTGCCAACAAATCCCAAGACTGAAGTGTAGGACAAGCCAGTCTTCAAGATGAATGCAGATGCTCTTATCCCCAAATGAGGAAAAGGCACCCTTCGCTACTTTGGTTAACATGTGCAAAGACTAAGACAGCCCAAAGGGGAAGACCTGTTACTGGTAGGTCTGACTGTTTTAAGCCAGCCCAATAATTAACACCCACCAAGTGTCAAATGCAAGTAAAACTAAGCATTGGTGAATATTTATGGCAGTGTCACGTGCAAGTTGGCAGATTTTTTTTATGGATTAAAAAGCAATATAGCGAGAACTACTAGTGAACTACTAGTGAGACTTCCTACTTGTAATTTTCCCTGATGTGCATTCATTAGAAAATGTAGACGATTGATACATCTGATAAAACAGAAGTGTTAGCTCGAATATGAAGCTGTCTATATGCAATTATTTTAAAGGACAGTAATGTCCCTGGACAGTGGGGACACATCAAATACAGATTAGACAGACTTCACATGTGTAGCTATTCATACCTCATTAGTAAATGGCCGTGTTAAGCAACAATTCGAACAATACAAATAGATACAATTTAGTGACTATATAACTAACTGGCGTAAGACTGGATTGGAAGGATGCAAATTGCATTTAGCAGTTGAGAGAGTGGTTCGTGTGACAGTAAAATGCTCATTCTGGTTGAATACCATCTGTATATGTTCCAGCATAAGCTTTAATTTTTGCCCTTCTCTCTATTCTCAGTACATTACTGCAGGCTCACTCGCCGTTGATGCTGAAAACAAACGTAATTCACCAACCAGTTTATGTTTGGTATGTACACAACACTTGTTCTTTTCATGGGTCTAAGCACTGGGCACTTGTAATTGATTTGGTCTCGGGGCGGACTGGCCATAGGGATTTCCCGGTGGCCTGACGGTCATCTGGCCTGCCACCGTTAGTCTGGCCTGCTCAACCCCCCCCCACCCTGCTCGGTGACTCTAGCTTCATTGCTAAATGGCTAACATGGATTCTATTGAAAGAATAGCTGTGTTTATGTGCTTTAGGAAGGCTAAATAAACAGCGTCGATTCGGTCACTAGATCCATTCAGAGGTGCACCCAGCTCTGTGAGCTCATAAACTACTCCAGAAACTTAAGCTGGGTGATAGAAGCTTTCAGCGGTGCTTCTGACTGAGCCGACCCCAGTTTGATAAACCACACCTGCCAACATTTGGTTCATGCTTGAATTCCGGGA
Source organism: Danio kyathit (assembly GCA_903798195.1). NCBI lineage: Eukaryota > Metazoa > Chordata > Actinopteri > Cypriniformes > Danionidae > Danio > Danio kyathit. The sequence continues at coordinate 43,606,273 of LR812522.1, read as the reverse complement.
GAAGGGGGTAGGGGTTATAATGGGTAAGGACCGATTGAGGGACTTTGGGCAGGACACCGAGGTTACACCCCTACTCTTTACAAGAAGTGCTATGCGATGTTGCGCACGAACTAAAGAGCGGGAGGGGGAGGCGGGATGGAGTGGTGCGCACGAAATGTAGAGCGGGGAGGGGTGCATGAACCAGGTTTTAGGCCAGAATGTTCCTAAAAGCTGAGGAGCTTTTCCGAGAGTTTTCCGGGAGACACAACAATATGGTAGATGGGTCTGAAATACGGGAGACTCCCGGGAGTGTTGGCAGATATGTGATAAGCTGTTGTCCGTGTTGGCAGGAGGATTTCCCCCCGGGACACCAACAGCAGGCACTATGTCATAATCACGCCCCTACAAGAGCAAGCTCCTGATTGGTTAACCAGTTAATGTCCACTGAAGTTCAGATTTTCCAACTCGAGCGATTCGTACGGAACATGTGATACGCGCATCGATTGCGCAAAACGGTCAACTCACGTCATTCGCGCCACCTCATTCGCATGTATCGCATCCCAGGATGCCTATTCGCATCTTTGCATTGACTTAACATGTAAATCACTCGGTTTCAAAAAAACTTAAAGAACTTAATTAGTGTGATCAGGTGTTTAATTAAGGTTAAAGTTAAACTCTGCAGAGCTGTGGCTCTCCAGGAACTGTGGCGTAAGCTTCCTCAACTATAGCACACAAACACCTGCTCAATATTTTTATGGGAAATATAGTTGATTTCCAATTCCTGTGTGCTCAGCTAGAGCTATTTGTACTAGAGCGCCACCAAGTTGTGTTTTGCTGCAATTTTAGCAGCTCGAGGCATGTGAACAACAGATTGACCAGATTTTTTAAAGTGGCGTGTCGAATTAACAAAATTAGCCTGAGGCATTTTTTTTATCCCTGGTGTTCACATGTTGGTAAGCACACTCACATTATCACCTTTTGTTTAGTCACAGGACATTAAACATCAGCAGTAATCACAAACAATAAATGCCTCTGGGTGCTTAAGTTCAGATTAAAACTCACAGAACTGCTCCTTTAAAATTAAACAAAGCTGCCCTAAAGGGTTAGTTCACCAAGAAAAGAGAATTCTGTAATTAATTACTCACCCTAATGTCATTCAGTGTAGTCATTTAGTTTTTTGGGTGAACTAACCAGTGGATGAGCTCAAGTAAACAAAGTTTTTTGTCCAAACTCGACATATTTGCAAGCGAATGCAAATGCTTTGCGAGTAAATACAACATTTATCTGGATAACGTTTTCAGTTTTATCATGAGCCTGCTTGGACCTTATATTTAATTTATTTGTCAATTTTTTAATCACTTTCCATATATTCTTCCAGTACAGTGAGTTAGCATAACATGTTGCATAACTTTTCTGTTTCTCTTTGTGCCCTCACTGTAGGTAAAAGGTTCTCTTGGAATGAATATTTTCAGTGCTATAGTTGCAGGCACCGCCGTTGTTATCATTTCAATGGATATGGTTATAGGACGATACTACGGTTACTGCAGTGACTATTATTGTGCAGAAATGGAGTTAAAGTATACGGTACGTCATAAACTTTTATTTTGATAAAATGTTTGTATTAACTTTTTAATTTAACATTTACAGTAAGATCACTGTGTGATTTGGTACACTTGTGAAAAATAAGTGTAATTACACTCATCTGTCCAGTGGTTTCCAGCATTGAATAAGTGCTGATCATTTACACTGGGTGAAAATATTGACATTACAAGTGCCATAGAATGGTTTGATACATTGTTTAAATTGTTATCTGATGTTTATATGTATGGTATGTGAATTAGGTAAGTGCAAAGTATTTCCAGAAACAGTTTTACAGATCCATTTATAGTTGGATTTGGAAGTCGTGAGTATTTTCTGCTCACACAGCATAAAGCACTTTCAAATACATGTGAAAAAGTGTCCTAGCTGTCAAAAATATTTCAACAAATAGAGTAGATTCCTTGTCCAAAGACAATTGTTTTAACGGAAGCGCTGAATTAAATAAAATTCATCTTAATTCTATTTAAAAGCTTTTTGCAATGTAAATTGTGTCATCACATAAACCAGGGGTGTCCAAACTCGGCTCTGGAGGGCCAGTGTCTTGCAGATTTTAGCTTGCACCACAATTAAACACACCTGAACCGCTCTATCTAGGTATTCTAGAAACCTCCAGGTAGTTGTGTTGAGGCAAGTTGGAGCAAAACTATGCAGGACACCGGCCTTTCAGGACCAAGTTTGGGCACCCCTGACATAAATGAAGAAAAGAGAATTCACCTGACTTAGAATTTAAATTGTGGAACATTTCAGCATTTCAGGCAAGAAGACAGTGGTAGAATGCTGGTGTAGTTCTAGTTCAATTAAAACTGATTTGATTCAGTTTAGTATAAAGGTCCCTGTTGAAGGTCAGTTCAAGTATATTCAGATCAGTTTAATCATTGGTGAAGAATCCACTAAAGAACAACTCCACTAGCCTCAGTTAAGCAAGCCAGAGGCAAAAGTGGAAAAGAAACCAAACTCCACCAATTTATGGTTGGTGAAACCTTTATAGAAAACAGGTTCAGCTAGGGCGACCAATTCTCCTTTGGCCAAACGTAAAGTGCAGAGGTGCAGTCTGGATTTCAGAGGCTTGAGAACAATGAGTGTCAAGATCAGAGTAGGTCACCAGTGGGTGTTCAGACTAGCTGACAGGACCAAAATGGAGACTTGTCTGTCACTGGGGCAGGAATCAGACTTATGCTCAAGTCTGCGCAACTCATTGACAACTATAACAACAATCATCTCAGAATACGGGCTGCATCCAAGATGTTGTGAACCTTGTGATAAGGAGAAACAGACAGACTAGCATGAGTGTAGATGCCATTCAAATTACAGTGTCGTTTCGGGAAGTGTTCCTGGCTCTGGTTGACCTGATCAATGCAGCCTAAGAATCCTCAAGTAGTTGATTTGGATTTAAAAATCACATCTTTGTGTTGATTGCTGCAGTTGGCGTTTTGTTCTGATTGGCCTGTCTCTTACTGGGATTTTACACTCACAGTGTTTACATGAGAATGAGAAAACATTGGCGTTTGAAGCTTACACTATGGTATGGTATGGTATAGCATGGTAACTCTTATGCCTAAGTATATGATTGATTATAAAGCTTGTTTGGCATCCTGTCCCGGGAGACAGCCCTGAGCTCATAAGATCCTCAAGCCCAGGGCTCCCTCCCGTTTGCAAGGCAAGAGGGGAGTTTGAGCTCAGGTAGATCTTGAGAACTCCCCTGCTGTAGTAGGTAATGAACAGATAGTGATTGCTCTTAAGAGATAACTACTTACTAGGAGCATGTCTATTGTGCTGATTTGGATTAGTCAATTGAATTAAGTTGCATGTTTTTAGATGGTGGGTGGAAACCGGGGAACCCGGCGGAAACCCACATGAGCACGGGGAGAACATGTAAACTCCGCACAGAAACGTTGGCTGGCTTGGTAAGGACTAGAACCAGTGACGTTCTTGCTGTGAGGCAACAGTGCTTACCACTGGGCGACCATGTAGGAAGCCGTCCCATCTAGGAAAGGAGGAGGAGTAGGGGTGGAAGGGGGGATTCTTCAAAATGAACATGGCTGTTATATGGAACTTAGGATATTTATAGTGGCTCAGGAATAGTCTGATTGGTGAATCGTGAATTAGATAATGCGGGACCAGCCGCAAGCAATCAAAAGCACGTGATCCTCTCGAAATGAGTTTATAAATAAACTTCACTTAGTTTCATCAGTATACCTAAAGGACCACAGATTCTTGACTTCTCGTTGTTCTTGTTATTGTTTATGCTCATGTTGAATGTTCTCTCAGACTCTCTTCACAGGAATCAATGTTGTTTTGCTGCTGTTCAGCATCCTTGAGTTCTTCATCTCCCTCTCCCTGTCTGCTTTTGCTTGTAAAGTCAGTTGCTGCTGTAATCCTGAGGTGAGAAATACGTCAGCTGAACCCCTCAGATATATTTAGTCATAAAGGAAATAGGACACATTCAGTCTCACCAGTTACAATTGCTTATATTTTTATTTAAATTGCTTATTTACATTTGGGATAATGAAAGTAACAAATCTTACATATTGTGCCTTTAATGTTTTTTAAGTCTGATTTGTAATCTGAAAGCTGTACTCCAACTGCCCACTGCTCCTGTTGTGTGTTTCCCAGTGTGTGTGTGTGTGTTGACTAGATGGGTTAAATCCACAAATGTCTAGAATAGGTCACCATTGTTTTGCATTAATATCATGCAATAGTAAGAAGACATGAAGCATCTTGTGTGATTGCTTCCACAGGTGCAGGTGCCAACTGTTGCACAAGTTGTGTCTCCACAGCCCAGTCATTTCCATGGTCTAAACACCTCAGAGGTAAGACAAGCTTGGACCACAGCTTAAATGGACTTTGGATAAAATGGTACCCAAGTAAAAATCCACAAAAACATTTAATGTACTGTAAATGTGTGACGAACTACATAATGGGGGCACTTATTGTTTAAGAAGCAACCAAGAAATGAAGCTCACCAAATACATTTTGTGTTGCAGATTCCTGTGGTCAGCAACCAGTACGTTCAACAGCCTCCTGCAGAAAGTCTCCCACAGTATAGTCAACATCCTCCTGCCGAAACTCCCCCAGTGTACACTGAACGTAAATTAATGTGAATCACAAAAGTGGCAAGAACTTTGGTTCTGCTTCTTTGACTTTGGTTTTACCAATGATTTCTCACCAATTATCCAGATTTCTTAAATGTTATAAACGATGAAAGAACACTCACTCATTATTCCTTTGGCTTAATCTCTGATTTATCAGGGGTGTATACAGTGGAATGAAACACCAATTACTCTTGTATATGATTTATGCAGCAGATGCCTTTTAAGCCGTAACCCAGCACTGGGAAACACCCATACACTCTTATTCACACATGCATTCATTCAGATGGAAGAACACGTATTGGAGAAATCTATTATATAATATTTAAAAAAATCTTTGAACACTCTTAATTATGTAATACTGTATAATCTGTAAGATTGAAATATTTTAAAGTTGTTTCAATTAAAGCAGTATTAAAAAATCTGTTTACCTTCTCATTTCCTTGCATTTCCTATCATCCAGATGGAGTTAAAGACAAAATTACTGTCATTCCACAAGGGGATGAGAGTTAGGGAATATTAAATTTGTGAAGTTTATATAAACTAATTTCGAGAGGATCACATGCTTATGATAGCTTGCTGCTGGTCCCGCGTTATCCAATTCACGATTCACCAATCAGATGACTCCTACGCCACTATAAATACCCTAAGTTCCATATAACAGCCATATTCGTTTTTAAGAATCCCCCCTTTCACCCCTACTCCTCCTCCTTTCCTAGATGAGTGGCACGGTGGCCCAGTGGTTAGCATTGTTGCCTCACAGCAAGAACGTCACTGGTTCTAGTCCTTACCCAGCCAGCCGACGTTTCTGTGTGGAGTTTACACGTTCTCCTCGTGCTCACGTGAGTTTCCCCCAGGTTCCCCGGTTTCCTCCCACCATCCAAGAACATGCAACTTAAGTCAGTTGACTAATCCAAATCGGCACCATAGACATGCTCCTAGTAAGAAGATATCTCTTAAGAGCAATCACTATCTGTATATTAACTACTACAGCAGGGGAGTTCTCGAGATTTACCTGAGCTCAAACTCCCCTCTCGCCTTGCAAAGAGGGAGCTCAGGGCTCTCTCCCGGGACAGCATGCCAAACAAGCTTTATAATCAATCATCAGCTAAGTGTGAACTCTTGAAATTAATTTACTGAATGGATGGAATAATGACATGCACTCCAAAATCCTACAGGATTAACTATGAATTACTATCGTATTTTGTTAATGTGGGACCAGACAGTTTAACTGTGTATACCATGACTAATAATGTCATGGTCTACCCTTCCCCTCTTAGTACCTTGGCTGAGGTGAGTCCCTTGAGCCAAATTATGGAACCCTCATCTACTCCCCGGGTGCCCCACTGCCCAGGCTATGTTCACAACGTGTGTGGGTTTACTGCTCTGCATTTAGATGGGTTAAATAGAGAGCACAAATTTTGATGTCACCATACTTATCTATATTTATATTCTTTACAAAACATGCCTAGACCCTGGTACCCATGTTTGTACTTGGCTAGTTCAGAGGTGGGCAAGTTCGGTCCTAGAGGTGCGCAGTCCTGCAGAGGTTTGATCACCATGTTTGTACTGTGTTTTTCTCTGCTTGTTGCCAAGGTAGGTGATATGCAGTCAATCACACAGGATGTATATACAGTATTATATTGAGTGGATATGTTTGTAAATCTGACTTTGAAAAAGTCAGTGCCTCAACAGCCACAACCTACACGTTTAATCTGTTATCTCTCTATTTTGGTAGCAACCAATTTTAACGTGAGATTTTGGAAACCAGATGTAAATTTAGCGGTAAAAAAAACCTGGCAGGATCGGGAATTCTCTACCTTGGAGCTTCTGGGACTGTTGTCCTGGAGCTTACCTGACTTTGCTGCCTTGTTCTGGACTGCCCTTTGTCTGTTTCAGACTTCAGTTTTTTGCACTGTGCAGGCCCTTGCCTAGTATCTGATCCTTGACCGTCTCATCCCTGCATTTGATCTGCCTATTTTGCTGCTGGTTTTGAATTCCTCTAGACTGTGGTAATGGCTGGGCAATGGAAGTTTAATGTAAATGTAATGTGTATTTATATAGTGCATTTACTGTGTTTGGCCATACACCCAAAGCACAGTCATGAGTAGGGTCTCTCCACACAACCACCAGTGTGCAGCATCCACTTGGATGGTGTGATGGCAGCCACAGGAAAATGGCGCCAGTGCGCTTGGATGCCAATTCAGTAGATGGGAGGCCATGATGGGCGGAATTTAGCCAGGACACCAGGGTTACACCCCTACTCTTTAAGAGAAGTGCCATGGGATATTTAATGACCTCAGAGACAGGACCTCGGTTTAACAGCTCATCCAAAAGACG